>CM067353.1:3689893-4126057 GCA_034190875.2 Urechis unicinctus | reverse complement strand
TTCTGCAATAGTGTCTACCTTTATTTCTATATCGTCCACCTTTTTCTCTATATTGTATAGTAGAAATCGTATACACTAGGGATGCCATATCGTGGCGCGGTGTGGAATGGTAGTTGGGTGAGGCTACTTTCGAAATCCATTGTAGTAGACATTGGTGGGAGGGCCAGCACCCCATTGGGATTGCTACTAGTAGACTCTTGGGTAACCTTGGTTGGCTGGTGGAGGCCATTTGGATTGCTATTCTGGGAGTCCTCCTTAGAGCATGCTGGCCCCTCTGTTGCCCAAATTCTCGACAGCCTAGTTGACCCGATACCATACTTCTTTTTCGCGGCAGCAAAGGAGATTCTTCCCTCTTCTGCACGTAGGTTTCGCCCTGCTTCTTTGGAGAGGTATTCTGCGGATGGCATAGTATTAGTACCCAAGACTATAGCTCTAAAAGGCCTTCCCACCCACGCCCATCCACACCTACCCACGCCTACCCAGTCCTCCCAACCAGCCCACCCGGTATAGTGCTACACTAGGCTACAACAATACTACAACAATACTACTACAACAATGCTACAACAATACCTTGGCAATACAAGGCAATACCATACTATACACACACACTTCCACGCCCACCGACACCCACCCCTGCCCACCGATTCTTGTGGCCAACTAGTATAGAATCCCCATATAGAAGACATACAATGTTGGAATGGAGGAGTGGGCTCATCCTGACAATATTGACATATAGAAAAATAGGTGTATATGGCTCCCAACGTTGGTGGTATTGGTAGTCCTCCCAGATGTGTGCCAAGATTCGACCGGGATATCTTTGTGCGGTCGAAGAATACAACAAGAAACCAGAGATTCCAGAAGTAGGCACCACCACGCCATCTGGCCCCAGAAAAATTGTTGGCCATGTTTCGCGGGAGAACAACAATAATATGTATAGATGGTCGCATGGGCCACTGTATATTGTACAGAACGATGGCGTCTACGTGCCATGTGCGCCAAACGGGTTTTGTTTTGGGGTGGGAGCAAGGTCGTATCGACAAAATCGGTAGTCCACACCATATAGACAAAGAAACCAAGATATGTTCGTAGATGCAACTGGAATGGAAAACAAGAGAGCCGTGTTTCTTTCCCCATCTCGACTTCCAGAAGGCTGGGCTAAGAACATGCGGTTTGGAGGTGCTGGAAAAAGAGGCTTCCTTGGTGGAGGACCCGAAGGTGTTGGGGTAGATAGACAAAGACCAGGCGAAAGAGTGGCATTCGTGGACGTTGGGCCGGCTGTATGCCGTGGGAGATATAGGGTACTTGTTGTTCTGTACCCGTGCTGGGGTGGAGGTATACCCTCCTTGCTAGACCCCGACAATTGAAACAAGTCTGGACTTGTTCTTGGTGGGGGTGGTCCGGAGTGCTCCCATCGTGCAAACAATTGGGCCCGGTATTTTTTCCAGTGGTTCCGAGAGCCGTCTGACTACCTGGTCTACAGCCTGCTCGTGCTCCTGTACAATCCGGGCACTCTTATCTCCCGCATCTCTGCACCTATATATTACTAGTTCATCTCAGCTGCACAACTAAACGAAGTAATACATAACACATGACATCATGCAGCTTAATAGGATTGAATATCCTGCTGATCTTACCGCGTCAGATGACGGTCATTGTGCCTGCTTAAATAGAATTATGGCCAATTTCATGTATATATCTCAATTAACTAATATAGTGACAATTAGTATAGTTGTGTGCGCATTATCACTCCAGATATCACACCCCTTTCAAATAAAGATTATATGCAACATTCTGACCAGGGAGTTTCAGTCCACCCAGTGAATATTTTCTATCAGTTTAACATAAAATTATTTATTTGTCTGTAATTTGTTTGAAATATATAATGTCCAAAATAAATACGACCTCCTTTAACATGTACTTGTTACACTGGCATTTGCTAATAAGACGTATTGGAATCAGTAGTAAATGAGATAAATTAACATAATAAATCATGTTTAGCGGAACATTGGCTACAAATGATTTTTTTCGTACTGTCCTGCTGTTGAAATGCTACAATTTAAATGCATAACATGATGGGAGAGTTGTCTATTAACAGAATTTATGTGTTAGGTACTGTGGATAAAAGTGGTAAGCAGCGCATTAAACTTCCACAGAAACGTGCAAGGATTTTATTACTATGGATCCGTCACTCTATTCATCTAGTATTGTGGGTTTTGGCAAAGACAGCGTTATCTATGGGGGCAATTATCGTCAATCGGTGTCATCTAAGGAGTGGTGTATCGGCTTTATGATATTATCATGTCATAGTAAATAATTATTGAATGTTTTAGAAACAGTAACCGGTAAACAGCTCAAATATTTTTGGTATTTGCATTACATATAGTTGTCTGATCTGTTCTCCACAAAACGCATGGATAACATTATAACCTGAAAGCTATAGTAGATATCATCCGGAAATAGTTGTATATTACTTGTATGATATGAGTCTAATGCATCCTTGAACAATGAATACTACTAATGGCAAAGACGGTATGGCATCATTAAACGCTAGTATGCTTTGGACTAACTGACACTTTATTTAATAACATGTATACAAATAAATCAATATTTATAATAATAAATTGTATATCCTACCCGAGACAACTTTTCATTATCTACCAATACGCATTGACATTTAGTATTATAGTTTTCTACTGAGGGCTGTATGTGATATTAAAGGCTTAACTCATAGAATCATCAAGGGTATCAGCGACTCGTCAAATCAATGCTTACATATCACAATAAATGGGAGCAACTGTAGTAGTGCTGCGCACCATTACCAACACAAATAAGGTGCCTTTCATTTCTGACATGTGGCCATGTGCATGCATCGCTATGAATGACGTCCTTTGCATGCACACGATCCAGCATTGGTAATGATGGAAGCGATATCAGCCTCCAGTTGTTTCTGACCCTATGTCGAATATGAAAGACATGCCTCCTTGAGGTTGACCCGGCCATATCTGTGATTAACAGTGACTTTCATTCTTTTACGTGCCAGTTGCGGGGGTACCAAGTCAAAGTTTAATTGCTCGGTATTAAATATTTCTGAAAGCTTGTTTAAACATTGACATGGCATCACAATAGTCATAATCTGCTACAATACGAATTTTCCCCATGTGTCGTCACCTAACAACGTACTGTCGAATCTAAAACATTTGGTTAATGCAACATTTCTGGGCATTAAACTTCCATCAAGATATGTTTGTTTCTGAACAGCCATGGCCTCCACTATGGAAAGCTAATTTGTGACGAGCAATTAAATATATATCAGCGAGGGGAAACTCCCTCGATAAAAACAAATTGCATATTAACCTGATTTGCATGTCGATTAGTCGCCTCGAAACGCTGTTGAGCCATAAGACATGGGCATCGACTAAAACAACCATTGTCACATTTGGGTTTTCTCGATTCTGTTAGTCTTGCGAAGTGTGTGGGTGCTCTGGGATGATTGCGCTTGTTAACCGTCTCCAACCAAAGCACAGTTCAGCTAGACAGACTATTGTATGAGTGTTGCATGTTCCTGTATCTGGTCTAGATATATTACTCAGTCATGGTCACATAGCAATTACATGGATAGTCAATACACAGGTACACAACTTTCTTTGACATTTCACTTTTAAACAAGCTGCTGCTCAATTCGTATGAAGCTGTATTTCTTCCGTCAATAATGCCGCAATTAGTCTCAATATAGATGTGGAACATTTTGCATAGGTTTCTATTAGCGCAACGTTTGCCCGGGATGCTTAATGTACATTTTCCAGCATCCATTTCAATTTTCCAGTCAAGCTGCTGACCTCATTGTTTATTACAGAGACAACAACTTGCACCCAAGAAACCCAATTGGTTGATCGTTCCCCAGATGGAAGTTTTAACTCCTCAGCATACTGGTGTCCAAAAAGATGCTCACCAAGAGTGCTGTTAAATCATTTCACAATAGCCTGGTCATGATAGACATCCACACGGACACGGCCAGAGACCCAATGTTTGGCCAGCAGCTGGTTCACTGCTCCCATGAAATCACGTCCAAGGTCGACCTGAAGTAGTTGAGAACAATGCAGTGGTCTTCGCTTGTTTATCCTTTCAAGAGCCCCTGTAACCTCTTTAGCCTGTTTCATAGTCAATGACTCTTTGTAGTGTGAGGCCACGTCCACTACTGTGAGGACATACTGGTAAGTCCGGCATTTCACGCTGCCAGGAGGAAGAAACAAGAGATCGGCTTGGTGAACATTATAAGACCCAGACACGTCAAATGTTAGTGCGGGAATGTGTTTGGCCAGATAGCTTGCCAACCCTGGGCAACTACCTTAGAAACCCCTGTGGAAGTTAAAACTACCAATGTGCAGCCCCAAAGTCACGACACAGTAAGGTGGCACAAAAAACGCAAACTTCATAGAGGGTGTTCAGAACGCCATAGGAGACATAGGTACACAGACAGAAGCACATGGGCTGTCATTCTGGGAGCTTATGGAGCTTGACAAGGCTATCCAGATCCATAGGGGTGAGCTGGTCAACAACCTGGCTCAGTTAACTGTGATAGAAAGGGATATCAGCAAACCCAAGATGGTAAGTTTGGAAGAAGAAAGAGAGGGAGAGTGTCGGGCAAGGCGATTCCCAGACAACGAGCTTGCAGAGAAGTAGGACATGTGGGTGTCCGTGTTGAGGCTGCCTCTGTAAACCGTGAAGCTCTCCGGTAAGGCATAGTACCATGGCTGCCAAAGTCAGCTGCAAAGGTTGCTGGTAGGATGGCATAGCATGAATGGGTCACAGTCTTGGCGGTAAGGGGAGTGATTTTCCTGATGCTCCCTGACCTACTACGTAGAAAGACAAAGCACAACTAAGCCTATCGTGATTCCGCCTACAATAACAGCTGTTTTTCAATCTTCGTTTACCTCTTCGATGGGGGTTCCATATATAACAGGACCGACTAGTAGAGTGGAGCTGTCGGTTTCTGTTGGGTTCTGTGGCTCATTAGTGTCAAAGCTTCCTTCATGTGAAGGCGCAGCCACATCAGGGTTGATGCCAATCTCCTGTCGTCGCAACATCTTGAACTACCCGGAGAAGCATTTTGCTTGGCGCCATCTAGAGCCCAATGCCAAGGTCATACTTTACCCTGGACCCTGCAAAACTTATGAGAAACAGCGTCGACATGGCGCCTGTGCCCAAGATGCGGCAACTGTGTCTTTGCCCCCAGCAGTGCCCGGACATAGGTCCTAATGCTGAGATTAATAAAATAGCGCCCATGTGCTCCTAAAAGCTCTAGTAGGTTGCTTGCGTGGGCAACCCCTGTTTGTTAGCCTTTTCCGTCTCAAAGACCATCCGTGAAGGGTAAAAAGAGCTGACGGGCACCCAAGGTAATAAAGCTACAGAGAAATAGGATCTTCCCGCAGGAGAAAAAGGCAGTTGATCGTAACGTGAAACTCTGGACTAAGGCTATGGCGGCCAAAGTTGTAACATCCGGTCAGGGCTTGTCGCAAGAAGTGAGCTTTAGGGAAAAAAAGCTCAATGCCTGCACACAGATATGGGAGGCATATAGAATGCTGAATGTTGAGCACTCTTCCAGTACCTGACTCTGTAGCCAGTGATCCACGCACGCAAGTCAGTCACCTTAGCTTTTGAGTGAGCGTTCAAAGGGCTCCGTTGGCTTGGTCAAAAACACTGAAGGAAGCCAAGTCAAAATCTGGTAGGAGAAGGTCAAGCCTGTTTAGCCGGAAAGTAGGTTTATACACCATCCGCGCTGAACGTATACCCTACAGTAGCGAAGGAGTTGTCAAGCCCGTTTCAGACCTAATGTGTTGGCTACAGTTTTCAGTAAAGCAGAGGTACAACAAAATGCGGCAAAAGCTGATTTGAAGAACAAGCTAGAAACAATGGATAGGCTACATATCAACAAGCTTCAGTGAATCCACAACTCAAAGGCTCCATATCCACGTTGTGTTGACAAGGTCGCCTAACGTGTAGCAAAGTGTTTTGAATGTTTGGAAATAAACTCACCTCAGCTGCGCCTGAAGTGCGTGGCTAAGTTTGCTACGAATTAGGTCAGCTCTCCCTATGTTGACAGCTTTAGCAGTTGAGAGCTGAACGTCCAATAGAATGTGGCAGAAGATATGGTGGCTTACTATTATTTAGCGACCCATTCCCGCTGGATCAGCAATTGAAAAGCTCAATGAAAATTAAAACGCTCTGTCTTCGCAGTACCCATCGTACCTGGCTGCACAAGCTTTTGAGGAAACAGAGGGGACAGACTCAATGCGCTTCAAGACACGCTCAAGTCACAGACAACCTAAGATGACGCGGTGTCCGTGTTGAGGTTGGGTCCTGATGCTCCCGATAGCCACTTTTCATAGCCATCTTGTCACGCCTGCATTGTTAGGTCACCAGCTGGGATTCAGCATGGTTTGAGCCTAATAAGTCTCAATGCTGCACCACTATTGGGGAGACAAATCAACTCGATGTCACTCTTCCCGCTTACATAGTACTCGACAAAGCAGTGGAGTCTGTTTTGTCAGTCCTTTGACGCCACGGTCAAAGGGCTCATTGTGTTAACGTAGGGGACCCGACCGCTGTCCTTTTTTCATTTTCTGTGAAGGCTTCGAAGTGAAGAAAAGTGCAGGGAAGTCGACCCTCTTGAGACAAGCTGTTATGGGCTAATATCATGTATATGTCAGGTCACCGCTTGACTCAAAGTGTGAGCTTTTGAAAATACAAACCTTCATATGCTGCAACGTGGCGGCTCGCAAAACAAATTGACTCTGGGGGTCGGACCCGACTCAACAGCCGTCAATCTTCTCTCAAGATGAAGCTCAACTGTGTACTTCGCCCTAAGTAAGTGCCGGAGTATGGGCTCGCTGGGAGGCGCCGGCCCCGACTCCAGCCTTTTTCAATTCTCTGTCAAATGAAGCTCACCTTGTGGTGGAAGTCCTATAGTATAGTAATGCTGGATGAAACTACTAGCGCCCAATTCCGTCCTAAAAGCTCTGCGCCTTGAAGGGTAGAAGAGCTGACGTGGAAGAAATATGTGTAGCCTATCTGGTGTCAGAGAAATATAGATTGGGTAAATCGAGTTTTCCAGTGAATTTTGAGACTAAGAATCGATGAACATTATTTAACAAGGTCACCGTTGTCAGCAATTGTGAGCTTTTGAAATAGCAAGCCTCAATGCTGCAACACATATATGGGCTCCATATCAAAAGATGTCACTCTGCTTCCCGCTTGACTCAAAGCAGTTGATAGCCCCTGAACTTCATGACAACCTCCTCGCCTAACGTGCGGAGTTGGGGCTCGTTTGGGGGTCGGAAACCCGACTCGCCTTTTCAATTCTTCAAGTGAAGCTCTAATGAAGTCCCTATAGTAACCACTGCTGCTCAAACCTAAGTTGAGCAGGAAGTCCTATAGGACCCTGCTCACCCTGGTTTAGAGTCCCAGACGTACACTGGATTGATAAATGTAAAGGCTAAAAAGTTGAATAGAAGTGTCCCAGAACAGCCATTTACTATACTGCTCAGCTTGTATTTGATGAGGTTGCAATGTTGAGGCCGATAGTAGATCGAACAGACAATTGAGTTGTAATACCCTGTCTATATAAGATCATAAATGGACATCCATCCCGAGGCTGTGTATTGCATTCGGAAGACATAGCATCGATTCATATATAACTTTGTTGTTTGAAAATGTCAAATGGCACACAAAATAAAACCACTTATTGTATATTAAATATAGCGAATTGGTAGACAATTCTATAAACATCAATTTTTTAAGCACCCTTTGGAATATATACTGCTTACTTAGCGTAATTTCATACAATGAGCACAGCAAACATCCTCTGCAGCGCATTTGGGAGTGCATGCTCACATGCACCAATTTCTGTTAAGTAGAAATAATTGTGTGAAGGAACCTACCCCTTACCTTGCATACTATTTTTGCGACTAGTTTTGTCTTGTATCTTAACTTATGGTCTTAACCGCTCTGCGTGGCTTGCCTCACAGAGTTCATTTTCAAAAACATTTGTGAGGGAATGCTTTTCCATGACGCTGAATGCTTCATAAGAATGCGTCGCTCTTATCATTATTCCGTGCATATTCTCGTATAATTTCATGGCCTTTGTGACCTTTGTGTTAGAATCGGCGCAGCATTGACAAACACAAAGTAATTTAAGGTGGGTTTTTTGTAGGTCGTCGTTGTTAAGCGCTGTCGTAGGTTGATGATGATACAGCCTCTGTATACATTCATGGCCTAGAATGCAGGCAATTGATTAGCGTTGCTGTAGAAACACCAACCGAACGAACAACAAAAGTGAGGTAAGTGCATCTTTTGGCTCAGTATTGATGACGTATTTACAGGTGGAGCTTAAGTAAACTGGAAACAGAACGTCATAATTTGTTATGTATATTGTGTTTAGTTTCTATATTCGCTGATGGATTCAAATGGCTTGTTGTTTGTTATAGATGGGACAGTAAATCTGTTTTTTTGATAAAAACTTATGTGTAAACGTTAATGTCATTGTACTAGCCGCGTGTTGCATTGCATTGGGGGAATCGAATACTATATTTGGTGAATCGCTAGTTATTTCTGACGTTGTCAATTATTTACGATGACCATCATAAAACATAAAGCATTTTGCTTATTTGGTGCCTTACATTTTAGAGGATACGTACAGTTTGTGTGCATGTGTGTTTTTGTACCCTGTTCCGAGTTATGATATCGACATATTGCAAATAGGCACAAACTATAAAGGAAGAGCTTGGCGTGTTGATTTTGTCTTGTCAGCAATTTTGGTTTGAATCTTATAGAACTCGTTTCTCAAGTTGGTGAAAGAACCTTTATGACAGATTTATCAACAAGAACCATAGAACTCTCTGGTGAATGCATCATTCTGCACAATCTGATGGCGGGAACGTTATATACTAACTGCATCGGTGTTAGCAACGAATATTTTATATTTGAGCTATCGAGGAGTTGTTATTAGTGAAAACCAAACCGAAGAAAGCATTTTTCGCAATGTTTACAATTGTTGTGTTTGATTCGAAGGTTGAGCTTTATAAATCAGATGATTACCATTAGCTTTTTGTCCCAGTTGCATGATGCAATATCCATCAATACAGTTGCTTAATCTGTACAAATAGTATGTCGGTCCAAGTCACGAACCTTACAAGTCACCACCGATCTCGATCTCTCAATCTCTCTATCTCGTGCACTATAATTTAAGTCCTATAGCAATTGTATCAACAAATCTAATCATATATATATAACTGATACCTGCATACGGTTTCTTGAGCTTAGAGTAGCTTAAATTGAGTGTTAAGTCTACGTATTACGTAAATATCATCTACTTATTATGAAGAAAATGCAAGTGCTTATGGATTGAGCTTTATCAGTTTTGACGAATAATAGCTGAATTCTTGAATATAATGTCAATAGACTACAGTAAAATTGGATCATTATTTATAATATAATGTTTTATATATATGTATATATATATACGCTATATATATATATATATATATATATATATATATATATATATATATTCATTTATATATATATATATATATATATAAATATATGTATATATTTAAATATAACTATTTATATATATACATATTTATACATATATATATACACATATACATATATATATATATATACTTATATATATGTATATATATATGTATATATATACTATTATATATATATATGTATATATATACATATATATATATATATGTATATATATACATGAGTACATGTATATTGTCATATATATGTATATATAAACATATATGCATATATTTGCATAAATGTATATATATATAGATATGGGTATACATGTATATAAAAATAAATAAAGATAGTACCCATATTGGAGCCACGCGGAGTTCTGTCACGGGCAAGTCTATCAATAATGCTACATCTGTTTCATTTAGTTTAGCTGACTACGGTTAATTAAATAAGTCACCTTCAGCAATGCCAAGCCATCGCAAAGACGCTTACAGAAACCTTGATGGAATAGGGCTGAATCGAGGCTTCATGCCAACATCATTTACGTGGAACCGATAACTCTTCGTCTAAATAAATTAAATGGCCCATTTTTTCCCATATTTGTTCATCTTACCAGATCTTATAGTCCTTGGAAATCGGAATAGTGTAACAACACTCAGCCTCGGCGGTTGCGTTTATAAAGCATTTTAGCCCGTGATGTGCAGTAATGTAACTTAATGTATCATACGCCCCATAACCCCACCCCCCCCCCCACACATCCCCCCCCCCCACAACACACACACACTAAATGGTGAACAACCTATAATGTACAGCAAGTAAGTTAAATTTTTTGCCCAATATCTGAGGTATGACAAAATGTAGACGTTATAACTACTGTTGTGAACAAATAACAGGCACTGGAATTTGGACAGCCTATGGTATTTATTATTCTTGCTTCCGACTGACCTTTGAGTAACAGACGTCGCGCACCTGTTTGATGTGGCTGAAGAGCTTAAGAGGGCTCACTCGTGCCTCCGTCAGACAAAATATGTGCACACGCCACCTGTGGGCTGCGTGGTGCTTTGTCACAGCGTCTCTGAAAATCGACTGGAATTTTCTGGTGCGTGGTCGCCTTGACCAATCAGAAGACTTAATATATTCAATATTTTTAGCCAGAGTAGAGATGTTAGTTTAAAGCAGCTGCTTTGAACTCTTATTGCTGAAGATCACAATCACGTCACTACACTAAACACAGCGCTCTTCCATGATCGCAAAAAGCCGTTATGCACCTGAATACTGACCTTCAACCAAAGTAATTCACAATGGTGATCTGAACTGCATACAAGATATTGGTTCATAAGGCGAAATGTATGCATTAATAATTTAAAGATAACAGTCAACAATATCACACACACGTCAAAAATGTCACGATAACCCAGCGATGTATGAATCCACTAGAGGCAGATGAATAAGAAAAGTGCTCAACTATTTTACTGTCGGATGTTGCTTGATTATAATAAATGCTATAAGTAGGTCACTTAACTTTCGATCAATTAATTGTAGCGGTGACAAAAACGTTGACAGAAAATCACTTGACAGGAAGGCCCCTCTTCCTTTTTAACATCAATGCTGCTCGCCGCCGACACAACAATATTGTAAATGCTTCATGCATAAATAATATTACTGGATACATACTTTGGGGAAAGCTACACTATAAAGTCAATGTAAACAATAAAGTGAATGCATATTCACAGCAATGTTATTTTTACATTGCGTATAAACACGATCAACGCTAAAAAAACTCTGTCAATTGTCGCCTCATTGTAACCTCATGGCCATACCTACTCTTAAAGCTACTTCTATTTGATTAAGCCAACAAAAGCTACGTTAATTAATCACTTTCGGAAATGGCAATCAATCACCTCAAACACTGTTCTCCTGATCTATTTGTCCCGAGTGCGTCTGCAACAAAGCCGCATTCAAATATAGAAATGGAAAACACCTAGAAAATTAACTTTAAAACATTGACATCGGATGAAAAATAATTATCTTCGTGTGCGCAACTATTGAAAGCAACGGCTGCGCAGAAAAATGCTCACCGGAAACTCATATTTGTACTCTTCCTTAAAGTTAAGCAATGACGCAAGCCTTTAAATCTAATATTACAAGCGATTGCGCACAATTGGAAAATGGCTTAATGTAGATGAGTATTTAGCTTCAAGCTGAATTGGTATACACCAGATGCGGACCTACAACACCTTTTTTCCTCTGGTCTGACAACCTTGACGACTGTATCAGTCAGATAACCTCGCTGACGCGCTCGAGCGTGCAGTCATAACTTATTGCATCACCTGGCCTCATCGACCTCAACTCACAACTCCAAAAGGCTCCGCATTTAAGCACAATGAACCCCATGACGGTTTGGACGGCATTGCTCGCTTACGTCATGAGCCACCTTCAGGTTGATAAGTTTCTCACAATGTGACTTAAACACAACTAACGTGATAAAATGTCATGGTTGACCTCTACGTATGAAGCGAGAGATTATCAGATCAGCATTTAGTCCCGTTACGACCTGGACTACACTTTGACAATTGTAATACGACATATTCGTTCATAAACATTCGAAAGGCATAAGCATTTCATTTTCCAATTAAATACCCGATAGATTCTGGGCTCGCATAATGTGTCTATATTATTGGGTTCGTGTTGTGATCTACTACCTGCTCGTCAGTTGATTGTCATATTCTAATTATCAATCTATACGGATAGCATAGTTTTCACCAATAGGTTTTCATGCAAGATAAACAGGAACAGTGCTAACATTTCTTTTCATTTCAAGCCAAAAAAATATAAATGTATGACATTCGGTTATTATGCTCACAGATAGATGCTGGGGTTTTTATATATTTGATGCGAACAGAATGAATGAAATGAATGGGATTTTCTTTGATTTCTAACCTCGTGGTCGCATAGTAAATAAGAGAAGAAAATTTCTGCTGTTTTGCTCTGCTATACCGCATCGTCTTTGTAAAATGGAATAAAGATCATTCCATATTCAGTTTATTACAGACTTAGAACGTAAAGACAAAAACTTTCCCAATACATCCACATATCACGCTTTCAGTTCCTATGGGGTGCATTGTTATGCGGGCAACAAACAATGGCCAAAGATTTATGACATCACGATTGCACCATCGCGCCGCATAGGCCTAGGCTTTGCATACGGCAACCATTGCCAGATGTGACTTGAAGTATTTAGTCGCGTAAAATGCAGCTTATCTAATTTTCTTGACTAATTGCACCAAATGTCAAAGCGTCCCTGACCTTAGCAGTGTTAAGCTGGTCAGGCAGAGTTAAGACCGTTAATTAAATGAGGATTGGTACTTCCTTGAACATGTAGCTGTCCCGAGTTGCATCAATTAAGTGAACGGACAAAGCATTGGCGATATTCGTGAGTTCTCTTTTTAGTCAATTTGTGTCAGTACAAGCTGACCTAAGTTTTTGTCATAGCTATCTATATCACTATTATGTTACACAATGTGTATTATGGCTACCCATATACTTAATGCAATAATTTAAGACGCATATTTTCATCTGATCATCGCTCGTGTCCTACGAGTATGGTATGAATGCGGCATTCAGGTACATTTGGAATACTGGTTGGTAGTATCTATTCGAAGTATTTCCCTTTGATGTAATAATTACCTCGTTGTAGCAGAAGCACAAAGCACTAGAATCGGGGCCATTGACTGATTCCGTCATCTCTGGTAGCATACATGTACCAGCCTCCATTTACCGTTACCAGTTCACCTCGTCGACCAATGGCTTCTGTTGCCCAAACACTTACTTACTTAAGGTAACTGGTAACACAACCGCATGTGTCTGTATGAGATCCATGCAGCATCAACAACAGCCTGCCATTCAACTTCTTGGTCGAGCTTACGTCATTTATAATCACGGTATCCTAAAGTGCTGTGATTGTTGAGGCTGTTGGCCCTTAATTCCTGAGAGAAATATCACTAAATTTCAAACATGCTTTTACAATTTAGTGAATGAACAGATTCGTATGGCTTCAATTGGTAGCTTTTAGACGAACCTATTGCATCACCTGACCTCACTGAACACGAACTCTGTTCACAACCCCAAAAAGGCTCCACATGTGAGCACAATCAACCTCATGCTTCTCACAATCTTATATAAACACGACTTATATACGCGAGTGGATAACACCTGATACATTGTGGCAGCTAAGGACGTCCATGTGCTTTAATTCCATGTTTCATTTCGTTTAATCAGTTTCCAGCGCGCCTGTAGATTATACATGATAATAATCACATGGGTAAGCATTCAATGATATCTTCTCTAAAAAGTCACTTCACTATTTGATGCTCATTCGTCTTCAGAAAAACCCACCCTATGTTAGTACTACATCAATTGATCTTGGACAGATGAAACAAATGCAAAACCATGGATATAAGCGACCTATTCTGACAAGAATGTGTGGCTGTCTATTCCCAGTTAATATCCAACCAATGAGATATAGACTTATACTTGCATTATCGTATTAAGAAAATAGTCTCTTAGGATATCTAAACACTAGAATTTATCTAGCAAATCGGCCTCTCATTAAGACGCAATATTGAAGTTCCCGCGAATAACCGCTGCTCAAAGTAGATTACCTTCAATGATGGTTATCGTTAAGGAATATCGTACTCAACACATAATGCATTTAATGATTTTTAACGCCTCCGCACAGTGCAATGTTCATATGGTAATTCTTGATGCTATATATTGTCAACTAACGTCTAACTGTGGCGGCTTATGCACTAGCAGCCATTCCCCGTACCCTTCAGACTGGAGGGTTTCATCTCAGGGTGTGATAGCATGGCTGGTTACTCGTGGTTCAAATGATCGCGTCAAATGGTGGTTCTTTTTCTAAAAGGGAACGTACCGGCCCCGTGGTGTCGTGTTGGACCTGCTTGGGAGTGGTGCAGTATTGCACACAGGTGAAGGGAACGGGTTTGTATAAAGTAGATGCTGGCACTCGAGGAGTATTGTCTATGCATCGCAGTCATCCTCATCCATCACCGTCACGATTCCACATCTTTGTTACAATTTGCTGCCAGTGTGGCCTTTAACACCACTTGGTACCGACCACTGTTAAGTTTGTTTTATCGTCACTCTGATGCGCTGGTTATGCAGTATTATGATATGTTCCTGTGATTAATAATCAATTTCCTAATGCCTTCATAGTTCGGTACTATTGATATAAATAGAGCGAGTGATTCTCCTTTGCTTACGAGGTGCCTGCACTTGTCCAGGAATTACCTGTTACCCACGCGTCGGTTATCTTGTAATTTGACAGAGAGGCGGGTTGTGTTCACAGAAGTCTATTTACATCACAAGCCTGTCATTAGGTGTTTTTGCCCTTTCGACCTTTGTGTTAGTTTCGGCGAAGCATTGGGGAAGACAATGAAGTTATAGATGTGATTGTGAGTAGGTCGTCGTTGATTGGGGTGGTCGTAGATTGATGATGATTCAACCTTGGTGTATATTCATAGCCGGACAACTAATTGGTGTTTCTGCAGAAACGCTGATCAGGCGCACTGAGTAGGCGTCAATGGTTTCCTGGAAATGATGCTTGTGTCTCCTACATAACTTATGGCAGATGCTGACAACACATGTGTACTGATGGAGTGGAATAAAACTGTGTCAGTCATTTTCATTATTATTACAACTTGGAAATGGCAATCAATCACCCCAAGACGCCTGGACAAAACATGAAAACGACAAGTCGATGCATGTTACATGTCAGTGCCATTAATTGGACGGGGTAACTCTTCGATTTAACAAATAAAGTGGCCTCCTCTTTCCTGATATTTTGCAAGCATGCAACATCCTGCTGCGGCCGCGTTTACTGAGCAAGGACGCAATTCGCGGTCAGCTGGAACTGAATGCCTCATGAAGCCATGGTCTCATGTAGCCCCGTGTTCGGCGCGTTGTGAACCTTACAGTCTCCAGCGACTCGATTCCATATATGCCTGCGTATTGTCAAAATAACCGACGCATGTGACGTATTGTTATAATCATAAGCAACACGAATAGAGCGATCAATTTGTCTACAGTGAGTCAGCGACAAAGGCGCACTCATTTATAGAAATGGGGGAAAATTAACTTCGAACATTGACATATTTGCTTACCATCGAAGAATAACACTTGTTAGAACGAGATAATTAAATATGTGTGCGCAACTATTGGAAACATCGGCGGTGCCGAACGATGCTCACCGGAAATTCCTATCTTCCTATCTCCGTCCTGTAGTACAATAATTGGCTATGCATGCGTTGAGCATTTTACCCCTAGAGTTTTACACACATCGATGCCACAAACCTCTAAATTAAATTTCCTAAATAAGCTGATTCAATTGATTTCATTATCAGCGAAGGACAACAAATTGCGAACGACTGAAAAATGGCAAATATCAGATGAGTATTTAGCTTCAAGATGAATTGGTATGCAACAGATGCTGATCTACGACCCCTTTTTTTTCCTCTGGTCTGACAACCTCGACGGCTGTATCAGTCAGATAACCTCGCTGATGCGCTCGAGCTTGCAGTCATTACTTACTGCTCATTGGTCGTGATGTGCGTTATACGTGGTTGAGATAAAGACGTATTTTGCATCTGAAAAGCCGTTAACGATGACACAGCGACTCTACGGAGCAGTTAAGCCGATGAATGGATCGTCAATTCTACTTCGCCTGGTACACAAACATTAAGACAATGTCCAATGAAGAAAAGTCGCTGAAGTGTTAAAACAGAACAAAGTTTGAGAATAATTTAGTTGGTTCAAAACTCATGGGAAGAAACGAATGATTGAGCTAATGGATGAGCATCGAGACAGTGAGAAATGACAATATATCAGGCAAGTGTTGCAGCATCGCAAACATTCGTGTATCTACGTCATTGATGATATGTGCGTCGATATTAGAAATGGGATGGACATAATGGTATTGTTATTTTTAAATCTGTCAATGGATAATGAGGTGACTTTGTGTGCGTACCTGTGTGCGGTGTATGCGGTATTTGGCCGTGTGCATCACCAGGTTGCAATATGAAGGCGTTTCTGCAGCTTGCGTTATGATACTCCTCATTTTCGCGTGATAGCGTTATGATTGTCAAAAGGCGTTGGCTTATTTGGGGATACACTATGATAGTCGGAAAGTAATACTGGGATAAATGTTTATTTATTCGTGATTTGAAGACCCCTGTTGCGTGGAACCAAGGACTTAGAAGTCCTTATGTGAGTTTATCATTGAAGTACTGTGGCACGACTGATGTATAGAGATCTCAGTTGGAACGGGACATTTGCTCGCATAAGTTTGGCTATATGCCGATGTGACGATATCTGCCAGATTATTGCGCTTGGGGTTGAGGAAGTTGGTGGTAGACCATCTATATAGATTCTTATAGAGATATACCTGCCTATCACAACTTTGAGTGCCTTTGTTACAGATAATGCATATCGAAGCTTTAATATTTGACAGTAAACGTGATATAAATTGAATAATGCAGCTCAGCAATCGGTAAAACAACCGCTGATCTCGTTGTATTCTGTGAATATATCATGATGACTTATGAATTCCAGGTAAAGCCAGTTAAATCTTAATGCTAGGGGTTTCTTTCAACAAATGAACAGTGGCGTCAATTGCAAGGAAGCTGGCAAAGACGGTAGATACATCTAGTTCTAGCCAAAATCCTGGTTTGAGAAGAAGTCGTTTCTAGTTTCGTTAATAGGGTTCATGTCGCACAATAAGCTTAGACATATGTTGCTGTTTATTCAAATTAGAGTGGATTTGGCAGCTTTGGCCATGAACCACTATATATGTGATTCGTTGCGCTTTATATCACTATAAAAGAAAATAAAATTAAAAAACGCCACCTGGGTATCAAGAAGAGTAACGACAGAGAATACGCAGAAATGAAATGAGTTTTGGGAGGATGTGTGGCTATTTTAAAATAACCTAAATAGATTGTACGAATGTTCAAAATAAGGTATTTTAGTATTTTGAGGGTAGAGGTGGTTTTATTCCACTCTTCTTGCCAAGTTTGTAGTATAAATTTATTTATCAAAGAGTAGTGAGTGTTTAAATCTATTGAAATATCTTGAGTACAAATATTTGAATGAGATCTTTTGGCTTCTGCATCTGCAATTTCGTTTCCTGTTATTCCACAATGAGCTGGTATCCAAATTATAGAAGTATGGGAATTTTGAAAGGCAAGGAGAGTGGAGAGGTATTATATTTCTCGTATAAATGGGTTGATAGTTTTTCCTTGAATGGCAGTAATAACTGAAGTCGCAGTCGGAGAGAATGATAGGATTGGGAATTTTGGATTGGAGAGATATGTGTAAGGCATCAATGATTGCTAATGCTTCTGCTATGAAGATGGAAAGATATGGTTGCATGCGTGAAGATTTTTTGAATTTATGAGATGGTACTGCGATTGTAAATGATGTACTTATATTATTTTTTGAGCCGTCGGTGTATAAATGTGTAGAGTTAGAGGGTAATTCATCAATAAGTTGTAGTGCAAGGGATTTATTGTAAGATGGATAGCCTTTAATTACTTTATTCGCTAAGTCTGTGTTGAGAAGTGGGTTAACCAGGTGCCAGGGGGGAATGGGTATGTTTTTAATGGGGATACGTGTGGGTGAGATTGGGTGTATGGGAGTGTTGATCTACTAGTATTTTTATGTTTCCGATCGATTTGATTGTGTTGAGTTTCATTAAATATGCTTTGAGTTGGATGGTTTGGTATTTAAGAGTGGCTTTTAAAAGTTGAAGGGGTATAGGGGGCGAACAGGTGGATACCTGGAGAGAGTTGATACGTGCAGAGCGATGTGTTTTAGAGATGGCTCTGAGAGCGGCTGACTATGCAGTTTCTAGTTTGTGAATGTTTGTTTTAGATGCAGTGGTTATTGCTGGGGCTCCATAGAGAATGTGTTGAATTGAGTGCGATGAGTGTCTTTTGCAAGATATTTTTTTGTTTGCACCCCAGGAAGTGCCACTAATATATCTGATGAGGTTAGTGATTCTGTGGCACTTAGTTACCATGTGTGAGATGTGTTCTCTCCAGGTAAGTCCTTTATCTAAATTAACTCCAAGGAACTTAGTAGTGGTTTGGTTAGGGATGGGTTGGGTTGGTTTTTTGATGAAGAAAGTAGGGATTTTGTGCTTTATATTGGTTCCAAAATGAATGGCTTTGGATTTTGAAGGAGAAAAGGGTAATGCCCCTTTTAGAAGCCCAATTTTGAATTTTGTTTAAATGATTTTGAAGGAGTTTTGTTAGTTTAGTTGAAAGTTTACCAGTGGACCAGATGGCTATGTCGTCTGCATAAATGGATGAGGAAGAAGGAGTTGGAATATCATTAATGAAGATATTAAAAAGGGTTGGAGAAAGAACACTGCCCTGATGTACTCCATTATCAGTGAAACGGGAGAGTGAAAGGGTTTTGTTTGCTTTAACTTGTATTGATCTATTGTTGATAAAATTGTGTATCCATTTTAAAGCCAATCCTGTAATACCAAGTTTTTGTGCTTTTATTTCTATAGCGGGTCTATTTACCATATCAAAGGCTTTAGTAATGTCTAAAAAGATTGCATGAGTTTTGTTTTTCGTTAAAAATCCTTTATTGATTGCATCGGTAATTTGCAGAATATTTTCAGTAGTACTATGATGAGGTCGAAAAGCTGTTAGATTAGGGTTATAGAGATTATTATGTTCTAAGTGCCATGTGATTCTGTGGTTTAAAATAGTTTCAAATATTTTGGAGGCAACTGAGGTTAAGCTAATGGGGCGATATGAGGTTGGGGTGTGTGGGTTCTGATTAGATTTGAGTATGGGGACAATGATAGAGGAATTCCATGAGGGAGGGGTTATGGATGATTGCCAGAGTTGGTTAGAAATTAGTAGGAGTACCTCTAGGCAGTTTGTTGGAAGGTGATTGAAAAAGGAGTATATGAGTAGATCTTTGCCTGGGGCTGTGTTTTTGGATTTGTTGACAGATTTAGTGAGTTCTGTTAATGAAAGGGGTTCGTTGATTGGTAAATTTGGATTAGTTTCAATGGGTTCTGAATTTATGGGGTTGAAATCTGTAGGATGATTGTTATTTGAAACTGATTTCTGCAAAATAAGAGACTAAAGTGTCTAATAGTTGTGATTATTTTCTGTATAAAGGTTATTGTTGGGGTTTTGGATTGGTGGAATATTAGTGTTAGGGTAATTTCCTTTGAGGATATCGACAGTTTTCCACAGTTCTTTTAAATTTGGTTTGTTTAGGGAGGAGAATTTATTTTACCAAAAGGATAGATTTGCTTGTTTAAGTGTGTATTAGACTTTTGCTGTGAGTCTTTTTAGTTGAATTTTGTTTTCTAAAGTTTTATTATGATAGTATTTGTTCCTGGCTATGTTTCGTTCTTTGATTATGAGGGTACAGTTAGGATTCCACCAAGGATCGGATTTTAGTTGTTTACGGTGATTATTATTTAAAGGAATGGCTTGTTTAGCTATTTGAATGAGTTTATCATATAAATTATCGCAAGAGGTAAGGGGGTTTGAAGAAATGATTTGATTATTGATGGTTTGCTTGCAGAGTTTTTGAAACAAGGACCAATCGGCTGTTTTAATATTCCATTAGTGTGGGGGGTGGAAGGAGTTGGGTGAATTTGAAATGATAGAATGATCACTTCCCATTGTATTGTGGGTATTTTTAAATACAAATTTGGGTGATATATCTTGGGATGTAGTTATAAGATCTAGTATGTTTTTACCATCATTATAGAAGTGTGTGGAGGAGCTATCATAAGCATAAGCATTACATTTTCCAATTAAATACCCTATAGATTTAGGGCTAGCAAAATGTACCTACAATACTGGGTTGCTGTGATCTACTTGCTTGTCAATTGACTATGATTTTTGTATTATAAAATCAGTACTGATAACATAGTTTTCATAAACAGGTTTCCATGCCTGATACAGATATATCGTGCTTTCAATTTCGTTGGGTTGCATCGGTATGAAGGCAAAAACAATGACGAAAGATGAATGACGTCGCGATTGAACCATGATGCCACCAAGACCTAGGCTTAGCGTACAACAACCGCTGCCAGATGTAACTTGATGTATTTAGTCACGTGAAATGCAGCTGATGGGATTTTCTTGGTCAGACAGAGTTAAGACCGTTACTTAAATGAGGATTGGTACTTCCGTGAACATGTAGCTGTCCCGAGTTGCATCAATTAAGTGAACGGACAAAGCGTTGGTGATATTCGTGTGTTCTCTTTTTAGTCAATTTGCGTCAGTACAAGCTGACCTCAAGTTTTATCATAGCTATCTATATCACTATTATGTTACTAGATGTGTATTATGGCTACCCATATACTTAATGCAATAATTTAAGACGCTTATTTTCATCTGATCATCGTTCGTGTCCTACGAGTATGGTATGAATGTTGCATTCAGGTACATTTGGAAATACTGGTTGGTAGTATCTATTCGAAGTATTTCCCTTTGATGTAATAATTACCTCGTTGTAGCAGAAGTACAAAGCACTACAATCGGGGCCATTGACTGATTCCGTCAACTCTGGTAGCATACATATACCAGCCTCCATTTCCCATCGCCAGTTCACCTCGTCGACCAATGGCTTCTGTTGGCCACAAAATTACTTACTTTAAGTAACTGGTAATGCAACCGCATGTGTCTGTATGAGATCCATGCAGCATCAACAACAACCTGCCATTCAACTTCTTAGTCGAGCTTACGTCATTTATAATCACGTTATTCTAAGGTGTTGTGATTGTTGTGGCTTTTGGCCCTTAATTCCTGAGAGAAATATCGCTTAATTTCAAACATGCTTTTACAATTTAGTGAATGAACAGATTCGTATGGCTTCAATTGGTAGCTTTTAGGCGAACCTATTGCATCACCTGACCTCACTGAACACGAACTCTGTTCACAACCCCAAAAGACTCCACATGTGAGCACAATCAACCTCATGCTTCTCACAATCTTATATAAACACGACTTATATACGCGAGTGGATAACACCTGTTACATTGTGGCAGCTAAGAACGTCCATGTGCTTTAATTCCATGTTTCATTTCGTTTAATCAGTTTCCAGCGCGCCTGTAGATTATACATGATAATAATCACATCGGAAAGCATTCAATGATATCTTCTCTACAAAGTCACTACACTATATGATGCTCATTCGTCTTCAGAAATACCCACCCTATGTTAGTACTACATCAAATGATCTTACACAGATGAAACAAATGCAAAACCATGGATATAAGCGACCTATTCTGAATAGAATGTGTGGCGGTCTATTCTCAGTTAATATCCAACCAATAAGGTATAGACTTATACTTGCATTATCGTATTGAGAAAATAGTCTCTTAGGATATCTAAACAATAGAATTTATCTAGCAAATCGGCCTCTCATTAAGACGCAATATTGAAGTTCCCGCGAATAACCGCTGCTCAAAGTAGATTACCTTCAATGATGGTTATCGTTGAGGAATATCGTACTCAACACATAATGTATTTAATGATTTTTAACGCCTCCGCACAGTGCAATGTTCATATGGTAATGCTTGATGCTATATATTGTCAACTTACGTCTAACTGTGGCGGCTTATGCACTAGCAGCCATTCCCCGTGGCCTTCAGACTGGAGGGTTCTACCCCAGGGTGTGACAGCATGGCTGGTTACTCGTGGCTCACATGATCGCGTCAAATGGTGGTTCTTTTTCTAAAATGTAATGTACCCGGCCCTGTGGTGTCGTGTTGGACCTTCTTCTGAGTGGTGCAGTATTGCACACAGGTGAAGGGAACGGGTTTGTATGAAGTGGATTCTGGCACTCGAGGAGCATTGTCTATGCATCGCAGTCATCCCCATCCATCACCGTCACGATTCCACATCTTTGTTACAATTTGCTGCCAGTGTGGCCTTTAATATCACTTGGTACCGACCACCGTTAAGTTTGTTTTATCGTCACTCTGATGCGCTGGTTATGCAGTATTCTGATATGAACCTGTGATTAATAATCAATTTCCTAATGCCTTCATAGTTCGGTACTATTGATATAAATAGAGTGATAATCCTTTGCTTACGACGTGCCTGCACCTGTCCAGGAATTACCTGCTACCCATGCGTTGGTTATCATGTAATTTGACAGAGAGGCGGGTTGTGTTCACAGAAGTCCATTTACATCACAAGCCTGTCATTAGGTGTCTTTTTCCATTGCGACCTTTGTGTTAGTTTCGGCGAAGCATTGAGGAAGACAATGAAGTTATAGATGTGATTGTGAGTAGGTCGTCGTTGATTAAGGCTGTCGTAGATTGATGATGATTCAACCTTGGTGTATATTCATAGCCGAACAACTAATTGGTGTTTCTGCGGAAACGCTGATCAGGCGCACTTAGTAGGCGTCAATGGTTTCCTGGAAATGGTGGTTGTGTCTCCTACATTACTTATGGACAGATACTTACAACACACGTGTACTGGTTGAGTGGAATAATCTGTGTCAGTCATTTACATTATTATTACAACTTGTTTCTGTAAATTCATCTATGGATTTTTCTTGCATGGGTCTGCAAACACGTATCTTTAACAAACATCATGCGTAAACTTGATTCGATTGAAGTTTGGCGGATTCAAGCATCCTTTGAAAAATCGTTAACTTAAATGGCGGTGTTTTAATATGTGGCTCAACCCCACATCACCATCACAATATCGAGTGCTGATAATGGCGGATATTCATTAATAAGATTTGTTAGTTAAATCAAAGATATATATATTAACATATTACACCAAACATAATCATATGATTATGTACGCTATTTTAAATACATCCAATACATTTATTCTTTGAAGCTGATAGCCCTTAGTCTAAATCGAAGTATTACTATACCGTTGAAGGACGGCTTATGAGACTGAAATAGCTTTTCGGACTGCTTCCATTGATGTGTCGTTTTTAGATTAGTGCATGTTGAAACAAATGTCCTTGATACGAATATATTGCAAAGATTTTTCACAGGAAATTGGAAACATATCATGAAGATGCAGTGCTTATACGTCACGTGTATTTTAGGATTGTATTATGATGAGCAATGACTACGCCAGATGCTTTTAGCTCTTATTGGTGACGACCAAAATAAAGTTGGTATAGTCACTGCACTTAAAATATCGCAATTTAATGAAAGAAAAAAGCTATTGTAGGATGTCAGTAATTCACCTAAGTGAATGTCTTGCAATCGACACGAACACATGGAGGACAGCAGTTTGTTTCATTCATAAGGCTGACACTCTCCTTTGTAGTATAATCCACAATATCCATAGCATAATAATGCACAAATACTCGCCTTCATTAGACCCCTCTCAAGGGTCAAGGTTGCTCGCTACTGACACAACAATATTTAAACTGCATCATTAGACACATTTTTGGCTAAATGCTTTGCATCATCAGTGTAAAAAATGAAGTGTGCACATATTCAACGTAACGTTATTGCTACATTGAGTATAAAGAAGATACAGACATTGGTAAATCCAAGGCTAATGCTGGAATCAATGCTGACAAACCTGGTGCTTAAAACTTGTCATTGAGCACGGTGCCGGTTTTGTAAACAAACATTGCAATGAAATTGGCTACATAAGCCAGTTACAAATCACACTGTCCCGGGGATCTTGTCGGTAACGATGGAGACGCCAATCATAACCACTGACGTCACGTGGTTTGAATTATGTCGAAGAACAGCAGCAGATCTTATGATAAATGAGTCCAACCAGTCTGTGCTGCATTCACGTGATGTGGCACTCCCGTCATTAAGTGATTGACAAGCGCATGCATTTCATGGCCGCTTCGGGTGTCAATTACCAGATAAGGCTTTGCATAAGAGACGACGATATGATTGAAGGTGGGAATCCCGTGCTAATCGACTCTCATAGATTGATGAGAAACCTGCTTGTAGAACATTGATGGCCAACGATTCGGACAATTAATAGGAGACGTACCTGAAACACAGACCGAATGTATTCCAGGTGGGGATGAAACTGGTTCAATAATTGCACAAACAACGATGTTCTGATCGCAGATTCAACATGATTGGATTTTACAATTATAACTGTCAATAAAGCACTAATAAAGCAACTCCTATTTTATTCGATTAAGCCAACAACAGCTAGGCTAATTAATCACCTTCGGAAATGCTTTGAAGTGGAATGATATCAAAAACGTCTCCATATGTCCGGAACGAATCTCTCGATCAATTTGTCCACAGTGATTCAGCGACAAAGGTGCACTCATTTATAGAAATGGGAGAAAATTAACTGCGAACATTGACATATTTGCTTAACATCGAAGAATAACATTTGTTAGAACGCGATAATTCAATATGTGTGCGCAACCATTGGAAACATTGGCGGTGCCGAAAGATGCTCACCGGAAATTCTTAGCTTCCTTTCTCCGCCCTGTAGTAATTATTGGCTATGCATGCGGTGAGCATATTCCCCCTAGAGTTTTTACACACATCGATGCCACAAACCTCTAAATCAAATTTCCTACGTAAGCTGATTCAATTGAGTTCAATATCAGCGAGGGACAACAAATTGCAAACGTCTGAGAAATGGCAAATATCAGATGAGTATTTTGCTTCATGATTAATTGGAATGCGACAAAGTTGGAACTGCAACGCGTTCCTTATCTCAGGTCTGACACCCTACACTGATGTATCTGTCAAATTACCACACTGAGGTGCTCGAGCGTGTTGTTATTACTTGCTGCCCATTGGTCGTGATGTGTGACATACGTGGTTGAGATGAACGACGTCTTTTGCATCTAAATAGCCGTTAACGAAGGCGCCGGACAATTTATTGGAGATGTAGCTGAAACACAGACCTAATGTTATCCAGGTAGGGATGAAACTGGTTCAATGATTGCACTAACAACGCGCAGATTCAACATGATCGGATTATACAACTATATCTGTCAATAACCGCAGCCATATTGTAACCGCACCGAGTGCAGACATTGCCATGCCCACTAATAAAGCAACTCCTATTTCATTCGATTAAGCCAGCAACAGCTAAGCTAATTAATAACCTTCGGAAATGGCAATCAATCACCCCAAGACGCCTGGACAAAACTTGAAAACGACAAGTCGATGTCATGATACATGTCAGTGCCATTAATTGGAAGGGGGTAACTCTTCGCTTTAACAAATAAAGTGGCCTCCTTTCTCTCCATATTTTGCAAGCATGCAACATCCTGCTGCGGCCGCGTTTACTGAGCAAGGACGCAATTCGCGGTCAGCTGGAACTGAATGACTCATGAAACACTGATGAAGCCGTGGTCTCATGTAGCCTTGTGTCCGTCGCGTTGTGAACCCTATAGTCTCCAGCGACTCTACAGCGGCAATTATGACTCACATAACATCCCAGGTACGACTACGTCTCAGCGATACGATTCCATAAAAGTCTGCTTCTTGTCGGAATAACCGACGCATGTGACGTATTGTTATAAGCATAAGTCACACGAATAGAGTGCTATTGTTTATTTGCGAGTTGTCCAGAAATACATTGACATATGCTGTGTGAATCATGCACTGCTTTGTCGGCATATCAGCAATAAAAGCTGATTGTAAATGTAAAATCTTGGCAAAGCAGAACTAACGGTTAATCAACATGACATTAAATCTAGCGGAACCCTCAAGTGGCCAAATGTGACATCCAGTCCATTGCATTTTCGCAAAACCAAACATCACCCACTTAACGCCATGTCACCATTAACTAATGTAGCCAGCTGCATTACCAATAAGGTGTTCCTTAAGACAGGTCCCTAGTGAGCTCATAAATAAGATTCATAAAAAAGTGCGTCTGCATACCGCTGTTCGATCAGCTGGCATGATATACGTCAGTGTTAAATTGTCTATATGCCTTGTTTGAATAGTGATGCCATCGAATGTACGCATCACCACATCAACAACAAAAGCAGCTTTGAAGTGGAATGATATCAAAAACGTCTCCATGTGTCCGGAACTAATCTCTCGATTAATTTGTCCACAGTGAGTCAGCGACCAAGCCGCACTCATTTATAGAAATTGGGGGGAAATTAACTTCGAATATTGACATATTTGCTTAACATCTAAGAATAACACTTGTTTGAACGAGATAATTAAATATGTGTGCGCAACTATTGGAAAAATCGGCGGTGCCGCGAGATGCTCACCGGAAGCTCCTATCTCCGTCCTGTAGTACAATAATTGGCTATGCGTGCGTTGAGCATTTTACCCCTAGAGTTTTACACACATCGATGCCACAAACCTCTTAATCAAATATCCTAAATAAGCTGATTCAATTGATTTCATTATCAGCGAAGGACAACAAATTGCGAACGACTGAAAAATGGCAAATTGTAGATGAGTATTTAGCTTCAAGATGAATTGGTATGCACCAGATGCGGACCTACAACACCTTTTTTTCCTCTGGTCTGACGCCCTCGACGACTGTATCAGTCAGATAACCTCGCTGAAGCGCTCGAGCTTGCAGTCATTACTTACTGCTCATTGGTCGTGATGTGTGTTATACGTTGTTGAGATAAACGACGTCTTTTGCATCTGAATAGCCGTTAACGATGCCACAGCGACTCTACGGAGCAGATAAGCCGATGAATGGATCGTCAATTCTACTTCCCCTGGTACACAAACATTAAGACAGTGTCCAATGAAGAAAAGTCGCTGAAGTGTTAAAACAGAACAAAATTTGAGAATAATTTAGTCCGCATTTGGTTCAAAACTCATGGGAAGATACGAATGATATATCAGGCAAGTGTTGCAGCATCGCAAACATTCGTGTATATATATCGTCATTGATGATATGTGCGTCGATATTAGAAATAGGTTGGACATAATGGTATTGTTATTTTTAAATCTGTCAATGGATAATGAGGCGTCTTTATGTGCGTACCTGTGTGCGTGTATGCGGTATTTTGACGTGTGCATCACCAGGTTGCAATATGAAGACGTTTCTGTAGCTTGCGTTATGATACTCTTCATTTTCGCGTGTGATAGCGTTATGAT
This sequence comes from Urechis unicinctus, assembly GCA_034190875.2. Classification (NCBI taxonomy): domain Eukaryota; kingdom Metazoa; phylum Annelida; class Polychaeta; order Xenopneusta; family Urechidae; genus Urechis; species Urechis unicinctus. Next base: position 4,098,399 of record CM067353.1, on the reverse strand, counting down.
TGTCAAAAGGCGTTGGCTTATTTGGGGATACGCTATGATAGTCGGAAAATCTTACTGGGATAAATGTTTATTTATTCGTGATTTGAAGACCCCTGTTGCGTGGAACCAAAGACTTAGAAGACCTTATGTGAACTTATCATTGAAGTACTGTGGCACGACTTGTGTATAGAGATCTCAGCTGGAACGGGACGTTTGTTCGCATAAGTTTGGCTATATGCCGATGTGACGATATCTGACAGATTACGGAGCTTGGGGTTGAGGGAGTTGGTGGTTGACCGTCTATATAGATTCTTATAGAGATATACCTGCCTATCACAACTTTGAGTGCCTTTGTCGCAGATAATGCATATTGAAGCTCATAATATTTGACAGCATACGTGATATATATTGAATAATTCAGCTCAGCAATCGGTACAACAATCGCTAATCTCGTTGTATTCTGTGAATATATCATGATGACTTATGAATTCCAGGAAAAGCCGGTTAAATCTAAATGGTAGGGGTTGCCTTAAACAAATGAACAGTGGCGTCAATTGCACAAATGAACAGTGGTACGTCAATTGCAAAATTCTGAAGTTTGTAGCTGGCAAAAGTGCAGGGAACGGTCACTGCGATTGTACGTGCCGTTTAGTTTTCGCTGCCAAAACGTCGCTGGTTTTAGACATAGCGACAATAAAAGTTGTTTGTAGCTTCGTTACCGTGTTATAAACAAAGTGCATGGGAATAGTGGGCTTGTCACTGCGATTGATGAGAGCGGGAAAATGCCGTTTCGCATAACCTTTTCGCTGCCAAAACACGTCGCACTATAAGCTTAGACATAGCGACAATAACAAGTACAGTATGAAATAAATGGCCTTGATAAATTGCCCGGTCTGGGGTAGACCTATCGTAAACAGTGCGCGAGACAGCGCCGTTTAATGTCCACCATCTTTCACGTCCGCGCAGCAGATTGTGATATTCGATCGTCCGTTTAGAGCGAGTGACTGACCGAGGGTAGACATTAACATTTGAATGCAAATCCCAGAAACATTGCCAAGTGATGGGTGGCGTTATGATGTTTGTTTGTTTGTAGGAATTTAAGTCGTTTATGGTTTCATTGACCTTCTACGACTGGCGTTATGATATCAGGACGGGGTTCAAAAGTACTCGATGACTGTCACGTGACTGATCATGTGATAACTGAAGAATAACATGCACACTAGTCATGGCTGACAATCCTGGCAAAGGTGGGTTATATATACACCATGCATTCTAAACTAAAACAAGAAAAGTACAATTTCGTCTTTGAACCTCGTTATCAGAGATTTTCCACAATCAATGCATTCAGTATGGAGAAATATGTATCAATTGGAAAATTGCTATTACTGTCGCCCGGTGTTGTCAATTCATTGTTTTGTCCCTGTTAAACATGCTGTATGATCCGAGTATTTGACGAGTTTATGTTTGATACCAGGCCTGGAGCATGGCATATCTGCCCTGGAGAGGCTGACGGAGGAGAAGTTGCTGCATGCGGTATGCATCACTTTATACTCTTCACTACTTTTCATTGCACTCCATTCAGCTGCGAAGTACATAATATATTGATATACCACATTTCTATGTTTCATATTTCTGTATTTGATGTGGATCAGTGCCAGCAAGCCTGTGATGCAGTCAAGTATAACTGGACGCATCTTAGTGTATACAATCCCAACAAGGTGACTAAAAAATTTGCCCAAATCCATTTTTGTGCTTAACTCAGATATTTATGTTGATGGTTAATTAATCATAAGTTAGTGATATGAAATGACACCCAACTGTATTAGCTGTGACTTCCTACATTGAAATTGAAAATTGAAACATACCATTTATATATATTAATGTATATATATATATATATATATATATATATATATATATATATATATATATATATATATATATATATATATATATATATCTCTATATATATGTGTGTGTGTGGTATTGTATATATAAATCTATATATATATATATATATATATATATATATCTCTCTATATCTCTATATATATATATATCTATATATATATATATATATATATATATATCTCTATATATTATTAAACTGCTCAGTAACATTATTTTATACCAGTCAGCTGAGGCAAGAGACATGGGGGGGGATTTAGAGAACAGTGTCAAAGCTCTCACCTACTTCTTCAGGTAATTGATCCGATATCATTTCATCTTAAGTTCATAACTTTTTCTATTATTACTGTAATCATCATCATTGTTACTGTTTTAATCGTCTCTTTGATGATGATCATTTGTCTTAACGACGCCTCCACAGAGAGGCACTGAAACAGGACTGGGATGGACAGCAGCTGAGGCAGCACATCAGCTCCTATCTCCCCGACTCTACACATCTCCCCATCCTTGAGAAGACATGGGATGCTAATGTAAGTACCCTTGGGATGACCTTGATATGATGAGAATGATCATTGATGTATCTATTCGAAGGCCCAATACATTGTTGACAAAATTATATTTGTCTTAATCACTTAGAATATTTTATTCTGTTCAGAAAGGGGATGTTTCTTCAGGACTTGGCCTTCTTAATCTTGGCAAGGTAGGTTATACTCATTGCATGTTGTCACAGGAATTGTGTGGTTAAAGTAAGGTATGGGATGTGTTTGCTCTTCATTTTCATTACATATTGAAGTTCCTTTATAAAGCCACAGTTGATTACATTACCTCACTGATGTAGCTTTCCTACTATCATTCTGGGGCGATATGTTTTATTGCCTCTTTTGATGTTCAGCTGAGTGGTATGGAGTGGAAGGTGGGAATGGCTACAAGTTCATCACAGTGCCGCATGCTCAACACCCCCATCGTCACCCTGCAGCTGAGCATTCAGCAGCCATCAGGTCACATGGCTACACACTGTATGGAGCTGACTCTAGCTCAGTTTAAGGTCTGTCTTTAAAGTCAGTACCGAATGCCCTGCTGTTTGAAATAATCAGACTTCGTACCACCAGCAAATTGATCTAAGTGTTGTTCGATCCCAGCGGTAACTGATCTCGATCCCAGTTGTAACTGAGGATCAGCTTCAACATTTTCAGCTATCCACCACTAAAGGGTAAAAACTGGCCAGATCTCCTATTTTTTTTCATCCCTCACCATGATATTTGACACTTGTACCATACCTTGATCGATTTTGTCTCTGTTACAGGACTTTTCTTCCCAAGTGAAGGAGATGGCAGCCTCAATGAGCACCGTGTGATTCAGCTATTCATTTATTACCTCACTTTTTCCACTTCTTTGATACATTAGGATACAGATTTCATTTCAATCTACACAACGCCGTTTTCGTTTGTTATAAATATTGTCATTTGCGTGTTCTTACATACAGATTTTTGTTTTTTGTAAAAATCTTAAATTTCCATCTCAGATGTATTTATATATTGTGAATATAACTGCTTACCAGTGCTTATAGTTCTTGGACTATCATATAATTAGATTCATCATCATTATTTTATTAGGATTGCTTGTCGAATGGAAACGGGTTGCGTAGCATGACTCTGTTAGGGCTTTTGATATAATGGCATAAATAGAACCTGTAACCATCTAATTTATTGTCTTACTATCCTGTTGTTAACATTTATCATGGTTCTTATCTGGATATATTTTGTTTATTGGTGTCAAGCAGTTATTTGATGAAATAAATGCCTGTCATTGCAATCACTCTAGGTACATGCAGCTGTATTCACTCTAGGTACATGCAGCTGTATTCACTCTAGGTACATGCAGCTGTATTCCTTGAGACTTCCAGCTCCAATAACAACGTTCTCCATTTCCGGTAATGATGAACAATATCGCTGACATCACTTCCCTTCCATTGGGGTTTATTTATTGGAAGACCACTCGGCATTAAGACTCACAGAACATGTATATCTAACCCGATTAGTAGAGGAAGGTGGTTGCATAAATTACTTCCTTCTTCAAGGCATTTATATTTTATATTGATGAAATAAACCTAATTTAAAAATGATCTAATGATCTTATTGTAACATATCACTCTCACAGGTAAAATCATCTGAGTTATTATCCAACCTGTTGCATGGGACTAAACACTGCTGCTCACAGAATGTTCTCAGGCTAATAGTACGAGGGGAATTGGCTAAAGTGAACTTTGTAAATCACAATAATTACTTCATAATTTAGTTAGCATGAGTTAGTAGATCAACAAACTCGTTAATACAGATTGACCTTTGGTCAACATCACATGGTATATACAAATTGTTGACCAGAATCCTACAGGGCAGAAAGTTGGAGTGCATGGTTAAAAACCAAGCAATGTCGTCCATTATTTTCACAATCAACTGGTGATGCAGTTAATTTGGACGACCATTTGTGTTCTAGTACACAGTCACCATAAAGTCAACTGCCAGATAGACGCATCATTACTGACATGTCACCTAGGGGGGCTCGAGCTGAGCTGACACGTCACCTAGGGGTGGCTCGAGCTGAGCCAGATCTGACTCGACCCAGCCATGTACATAACGGTGCCTTCTTTTTCAGTTTATGCTCACGACAGTTCATGTGCATAATGTCAATTCTTGTCAACCACAGGGAGCTGTGAAACATATAAAGTAAAACATATTGCCATATGTACATATTTAAACGTTCTCAAACTATGAAATCTTACACTTGCACCACAGACCAGAATTTCTCATTAAGTATTGCACCTACATCCAGGATTTTCACCTCTATCTTGAAACTATCAAATTTGCCTCCAATTTGGAACTTTTATCTCATATCTCAACTTCAAATTCTGTACGGATAAGACCGTTAACCATCGACCAGTGATCGTTAAACAAAAAGATGTCAACTTGGCTCAAGCTTGCTGCCAAGTTTACTCTTGTTCTGTTTCACAACAGTCTAAAACCCACTTTCCTCTTGCCCTGATCTTGCTGCCGATCTGGGTCGAGGTACTGCTGATAGCTAAAGAGTTCGCAATGGATGTTATAGCAAAGATTGAGGTTGAAGGGGGAGTCATTGCCAGTTTGTGTCCATCCATGTGAAATGTATCACTAGTGTGTTGATAGCCCTACAAGACGTCTGAGTAGGTATAAATTCATGTTACCGTTCGACCGGAGCTAGTATGTTGAGAGATCATAAAGCCACCTGGTTTGTATATGATCAAAATAGCCACATTTCCGGTACAGTTAACATGTTCCTTCAGATGACCATGAACTTTAACACCTATTCCATGTAGAAAGGTCAGCAATGTCCATTATTGTCTGCTGATAAGTTAACAGTACCACCTCATCGATACAGCATCACAGTACATCACAGCACATCACATTAACACCGATAGGATCCAATTGAGCAGCCAAGCCACAATAACAAACACTACCACAAAACGCTTCACGTTGAACGCGTTGCTGTCGCGCGTCACAGGTCGGGTCTGCAGTGGTTGAGCCGCGCGGTCCCACTGTGTCATGATGGCCTGCCAGGCCCCCTCCCAGACGCCGGGGCCACTCAGGCGGAACTGATACGGCGAGCACGGTCCGAAGAGAACATTCATCCCCAGCTGCGGATCTTTGAAGAGCAGACTCACTTGAAAATGAAAAGAAATTTAACCATGCTATCAACTATGTTAAATCACAGCTATTATCTGTTGAATCAGAGCTATCCACGCAATATGCCTTCCAAAGTGAAAGTTCGTAGGTTGCTACTTACGTATATCCGGTTTACACCCGATCAACTCAGAAAGTTCATCCATGAACTGAATCCAGTCCACTTGAATCGTGTGACGTGGAGACGTGACGTAACGTTCAGTCATCGAGGCATGCTTCCGCTCGATTTCCTGGCGCATCTTCTCCTGACTCGGCAATTCAACCAATCCCTGCTCGACACAACAACTTCCTGTTCATGTCCATTCAAATAGATGGATAAACAACATCAAACCTACCTATCTTACCGTATGGTATTATACTAATGCAAATAAATAACGAAAGAAATTGACGAAATTGATTATTCACGTCAAGTAATAATGACCTTGAACACTCTTGTGGCAAGACGACATTGGGTTTCAGATATTGGCATTATTGCTCCAAGAGGCTGAAAGAAACCAATGGCTGCCATAGTTTGGTGCTTGGTATCCGGGGCAAACATGTACTTGTACAGGTGAGGGGTGTTGTTGGTCACGGCGAATCCAGGGTGGCTGACGTAAGGTAACCCGAACTGGTAGCCTGTAGCGTAGATGATTACATCTATATCATCTTCAAATGTGCCATTATCAAATTCAACCCCTGTCCTGGTTATTTTCTCCACGTTGGGCTTGACGATAATTGTACCACTGGCAATCCTATTGGGAAGCTCGTCATTCACCGTGGGGTGCTGAGCGTCAAATCCATGGTCGGGTTTCAGGCCAAAATCAGCATGGTCAAAGCGCTCGTTGAGTTTAGACTGAGCTAAATAGTTTTTGACTGGCCGAGGCATTGCATCTTGAATCATTGCTATGAAGCGACGCTGTAGCGCCAGATCAAAGGGACGGCCGCCATCACTGACGCGATTGAAGATCCAGGAGCCCCGGCGGGTACTCAGGTAAACCTGACAGGTATAGAATCACATTAGACAAAAACTCGTGAACAGGATGTGAGATATATTGCGTGATATCTCAGGATGCGAGATATATTGCGTGATATCTCAGGATGCGAGACATATTGCGTGATATCTCAGGATGCGAGACATATTGCGTGATATCTCAGGATGCGAGATACATTGCGTGATATCTCAGGATGCGAGACATATTGCGTGATATCTCAGGATGAGACATATTGCGTGATATCTCAGGATGCGAGATATATTGCGTGATATCTCAGGTAATACATTGCGTGATCAGGATGCGAGATAATTGCGTGATATCTCAGGACAAACATATCGTGTGATATCTCAGGATGCGAGACATATTGCGTGATATCTCAGGATGCGAGATACATTGCGTGATATCTCAGGATGCGAGACATATTGCGTGATATCTCAGGATGCGAGATACATTGCGTGATATCTCAGGATGCGAGATATATTGCGTGATATCTCAGGATGCGAGATATATTGCGTGATATCTCAGGATGCGAGATACATTGCGTGATATCTCAGGATGCGAGATATATTGCGTGATATCTCAGGATGCGAGACATATTGCGTGATATCTCAGGATGCGAGATACATTGCGTGATATCTCAGGATGCGAGACATTGCGTGATATCTCAGGCGTGAGACATATTGCGTGATATCTCAGGATGCGAGATATATTGCGTGATATCTCAGGATGCGAGATACATTGCGTGATATCTCAGGATGCGAGATATATTGCGTGATATCTCAGGATGCGAGATATATTGCGTTATATCTCAGGATGCGTGATATATTGCGTGATATCTCAGGATGCGAGATATATTGCGTGATATCTCAGGATGCGAGACATATTGCGTGATATCTCAAAGCGCAGATATTATTTCTGTAACGTAATAGTTTTATTTTCTGTACTTTTTCCTTCGTGTATATCATATGCCCCATTTTATTCAAAGCCTACACCACTCGTGTTTTGACATTAGATCAGCTCGCGTTAATAGGTGGGTACAATTACATGTCAATGCTCATGTTTACTGGAAACTTGAGAATAGATAAAACAGCAGAGGCGATTTGACGCACACGCAGCAGTTTATCAAACTACTGTTCGCGTTGTGCATGCAATATTCGCGTTTGGGTTACTGCATTCAGAATGCGTAGCTAGATACGATTGCGTAAAGCTACACGCTATAAACCCTACCTGTTTGGCTATCTTGCTAAGTTCTACGGCCACATCTCCGCCGGAGTTACCGATGCCCACCACCAAAACGCGCTTGTCTTCATAACCCATGTGGTTACGGTAATCGTGCGTGTGAACTTGTTTCCCGCCAAAATCATCTCTTCCTGGGAAACTCGGCATGTTTTTCGAGGCATGGTGTCCTGAACAGAGCAGCACTGCGTCGTAGATTTCTGTCTGGGGCTCTGAGTGACTTTTACCTTGGGTTTCAATCTCCCATCGACCCGTTGTGTCAAAATCAGGAGCAGGTTTTATCTGGAGAACTTTAGTGTTGAAGCGGATATATGTCTTCAAGTCGAACTTGTCCACATACAAGTTAAAGTACTCGAGAACCTTAGTATTGTGCATGAAGTTAGGGAAGCTTCCTGGGATGGGGAAATCGCTATAGCACATCATCTCCTTGCTCGTGTTAATTACCGTAGACTTCATGACGCACGCCACATCTTCCTCAACTTTCTCTGTATAGTGCCATAATCCGCCAATATAGTCCGTCTGCTCAAAGCACACAGGTTGTAGACCTTCATCGAGGCAGCATTTGATGGCTGTGATTCCACTGGCTCCCGCGCCGATCACGGCCACTCTCTTAGCCATAGTTGACTCTCTCAAGTTCCCGTCCAAATGAAACCAGCCAACGAATAGCTACATATCGTGACGGTCAACCGAGTGGGCGAGTTCCCGTATGTAAGTAATGTAGCGCCAGATAACAGATGTTGGAGGTTGACCGATACGCCAGGCTCTAATGTTTAACTATAATCCACGTCAAATCTGAGTCACGTCAGGGGTCACGGGTCACGGGGTAGCTTCACAAATCCGCGCACCTAGTCTCTGTGAGGAGGGACTTACGAGGCTTGTTATATACTAAATTTCGCCTTTAAGTCTGAAGTGGCAAGACACGCGCGAGGTAAATCCCTCCTAATGTCAGTTCATGATCTCCGCGTGTCGGCTCATGCAACCACAGGCGCCCAGTGACGTCAGCGAGCCCGCTTGACGTTTGACCGCTTGATTCGCGTTTATATAAATACTCGGTCAATGGCAAGGTTGGCAAGATAGACTTGATGTCTGTGCTTGGGACGGGAGGACGCGCGGCTAGACCTGATTGTTGACCCTTTAAGGCAATGGAATCCAGGCGGAGAATAACCCGACACCGTGTCCAGTCATGGAGTTGTCCAGTTTAAATGAGCTGTTCTATGATGCTCTAAAACACGATCGTGTAAATATTACCATCTATATGATCGGCCTCCCGTGGGGCGCGTTTCTTGTCAGCTATATCAGCACTTGTTATTGAATGTTACCAGTGGTTACTGTATTGTATTGTAATGTGGACAGACGTCCCTCTGCGAGCATGCGAGTAATTCAATGAATCTGCTACATATTTGTGAATGTGCGTCTGTCTGTTTGCATCTCAATGCAAATAAATATGTAGCGTTCTAGAAACGCAACAAGGAATCTAATTTGGAGCAACATTTCACGCTTGTTATCAAAGACAACATTGGATTAGACCTTCCAGGTCATCTGATGTCGTAGACGGACCAAGCGAGGAGTAGTATAGGTAATAGCGGTTCGAGCACACCCCTCCAAACGAAGACCCGCCCACCGACGATAAGGAATCCCCCCACTTCAGAGCATAATTACCCATTTCGACTATTCTTTTCGGGGTCTAAGGTCTCAAGAGCTGCCAAGAGCTGGCCAAGTATTAAAGCTGTGACCCTATCAGTAGGCAATGAGTCGCAGGGTTAGGGGCAGCCATGAGTTGCAGGGTACAAATAACACAAAATCAAGTCACAACGAAATCGTAGGGTAAGGGAGTCACGAGTTGCAGGGCACAAGGAACCACCACCTAGCAGGTCACTAGTCATAGGTGGGGTTTTCGTCGCAACTTGATTTTGTGTCATTTGTACCCCCTTTTGAACTCATAAAATATTAGAGTAATGACGCCCCACCACATACGCGCGAAACAGGCTCAAGCTGACTATGCTGAAATCCACGGCCAGGCCTTGCCACCCTATCCACGGACGAAGGTCGCCCTCACGGCACTCATAAAGAAAAACGCCTTCGACAGGACGTACAAGGAGATGTACGCAAGAATAATGAGAACCATGGCAGACCGTGACCCAGCCCCTCTGCCGTCTCCATCCCCCCGACTATGGTCTGAAGTGGTGAAAGCACCGGCCCAATACCCCAGGCCCGCCTCCAGGAAACCACTCCCCCGCGTAAGGCCGGCACTGTACCCAGCTGCCAAAAACCCCCAGAGGCCATAAAAATACAACATCCAGTGGCTCCTAGATAAGCTAAAGGGCTCAGGTGTGGCGTACCCAACCCCCGTCTCCCACGCCGAAAAAAATCGAAAAGGCTCTTGACCTAGGCCTGAATATATTTGGCTGGAATGGGAAAGCTGTCATGGTCCACCGGATCAGCAAGCACCCCGGCAACTGTATAAACCTCATGCTGATCAAGAAGGATGGAGTATGCCATTACAGCTGGATCAAAAACCTAGACCGCCTACTCTACGACCAGACAAAATACGAGGGCCGCAAATTCTTCTGCAAACGCTGCCTCCACGGCTACACCACCTCGCCCCTACTCCAGGGTCACAAGCCAGAGTGTACAGGGGTTGGCCAAACAGCCGTGCGGGTAGACATGCCAGAGGAGGGGAAAAACATCCTATCCTTTCAGAACTGGCAAAAGCAACTCCCAGCCCCCTACGTCATCTACGCTGACTTTGAGGCGCTCACAGTGAAGCTCCCAGGGCCAGCACTCAATCCAGAAAAAGCAATACCCAGAAGACCCAGGAACACCAGGGCTGCGGGTTCGGCTACATAGTGGTACGGTGTGATGGAAAGACCTCGCCCCCAGTAGTCTACAGGGGAAAAGACACTGTGGAGAAATTCCTCAAAGCCCTACAGCAAGAGGAGAAAAAGATCAAATCAGTTCTCTCCAAGCCAGTCCCCATGCTGATGACCAGGGAGGACCAAAGATTCCACAAGACCGCCACCCAATGCCACGTCTGCAGCAAACCACTACTCACCGTCAGGGTCCGCGACCACTGCCATATAACCGGCAAGTTCAGAGGGCCAGCTCACAACGCCTGCAACCTAAAGCTTAGGCTGAGCCCCAAGACAACCCCAATCCCCGTGATCTTCCATAACCTGAGGGGCTATGACTCCCATCTCCTAATGCAGGGCATAAGCAAGGTAGAGGGAGACATCAACTGTATACCCAACAACATGGAGAAGTACATATCCCTATCCCTCGAACAGCTCCGCTTCATAGACAGCGCACAGTTCCTCCTGGCCTCTCTCGACAAGCTGGTCTCAGCCAACAGCCCAGACGCCTTCACCGTAACGGCAGAGTATGAGCCAGACCAGGCAAAGCGAGGGCTACTCCTATGCAAGGGAGTCTTCCCCTATGAGTTCATGGACAACTGGGATAAGTTTGATTCTCCCCTCCCGCCCATCCAAGACTTCTACAGCAAGCTCTCGAAGCAGGGCATATCAGCCACAGACTACGCTCACGCGCAAAAAGTCTGGAGCACGTTTGGCTGCAAGAACATGGGCGACTACCACAACCTCTACCTCCAAACAGATGTCCTCCTCCTAGCCGACGTGTTTGAAACCTTCCGAAAGACCCGCCTAAAGTAGTACGACCCAGCCCACTACTATACCAGTCCAGGCCTCTCGTAGGACGCCCTACTCAAGAACACAGGGGTAAAACTCGAACTCCTCACTGACTACGATAAGCACCTCTTCATCGAGAAGGGTCTGCGTGGAGGAATAAGTATGGTCTCGCGGCGCCACGCCAAAGCAAACAATCCTACGTAGGAGACTTCGACCAGGACAAGCCCACGAGCTACATCCAGTACCTCGACGCCAACAACCTCTATGGAGGGGCAATGAGCCAGGCCCTACCCACCTCGAACATTGAGTGAGTGGACCGGCCAGAGTCACTCTCCAGAATAGTCCGTACCCACCCTGACGATGCCGAGACTAGGTACATCTTTGAGGTCGACCTGGAGTATCCAACTGAGCTTCACGACCACAACGACTACCCCCTGGCCCCAGAGCGACTACTTGTCCAGAACAAGTGGCTCTCAGACTACCAGAGAAAACTCCTTAACGAATACGGCGACCACGGAGTCGAGAAGCTGGTCAAGAACCTGAGGAATAAGGAGAAGTACGTACTCCACTACAGGAACCTCAAACTGTATCTGGCCCTGGGGATGAGGCTGATCAAGATCCACCGCGCCCTATACTTCACCCAAAGCACCTGTATGGAACCCTACATCCGGAAGAACACAGATCTCTGTAAGGCCGCAACCAGCGACTTTGAGAAGGACCTATACAAATTAATGAACAACTCTGTCTTCGGCAAGACTATGGAGAACCTCTGCAAGGGGGTTGACGTGAAGCTGGTCCGAGCTGCAGACAGCAACAAAATAAGAAAGCTCATCGCCAGCCCCGCCTTCGCCCGCCAGAAAATATTCGACGACGACCTGGCCGCCATCCACATCCACAAGGCCCACCTGGTCCTCAACCGCCCAGTCTACGTGGGGATGTGCATACTCAATTTGTCCAAGCACCTCATGTATGACTTCAACTACAACACCATGAAGTCCCAGTAAGGCCGCGGGGTCAACTTACTCTATACCGATACTGACTCCCTCCTCCTGGAAATCCGCACACCAGACATCTACGCTGACATGAAAAAAGACAGTGACCTATTCGACACCAGCAACTACGACCTAGCCCACCCGCTCCACAGCAGCGAGAACAAGAAGGTTCTAGGAAAGATGAAGGACGAGTGCGGCGGTGTACCCATCAGGGAGTATGTAGGTCTGCGCCCAAAGATGTACTCCATCCTGATTTTGACCCGGGAGGAAATCAAGAAAGCAAAGGGGGTATAAAAGGTAGTGGTCAAGAAACACCTGCGCCACGCCCAATACCTTGAATCGCTGTTCGACCAGAAGCGGTTCCGCCATGGGATGAACATGCTCCAAAGTGACAGTCACAAGATATATGGGCTGCACGTCAACAAGGTGTCTCTATCCCCCTTTGATACAAAGCGATTGATAGTTCCAGGTGGTGTACACACCCTGGCCTACGGGCATAGCCGCACCCACGCCTACCACCCAGCGTCAACCGCCGGCAGACGGGGTGTATCGTATTCAACCGCGGGTGTATCCACATCTTCCACCTACGACCAGCCAATGAGGGGTGATGGTGAACTTCCCGCATCACGGTTGGACACCTCTCCCTCACCCTCTACCCCCTCCGCAATCAGGAGGTCATCCACCTTCTCACATATGCCGGCTATAGTGAGACTGGTGGTGGCCTGGGGAGAGCGTAAAGGAGTGGTCTTCCTGGCCTGAGGGGGTGTGGGAGCGGCACCACCCGGCGGAGAAGATTTATCTAGCACACCTTCCTCAGTCATACCAGTCTCAACGTGAGTCGCCATCCGGGCCTTCCTGCCCTCAAGCCTCATCTTCTTCCTCATGAGGTTGTGGTTAACCCTTTTGTATTCACAATCCATACATAATTTTAGGTTATTTTTAATGTCCTTCTGGCACTCTACACAAAGTCGATTTACGATCCCCCGCTTAATCTTAAACCTGAGCATTGGGCAAAAGTCAAACTTACAGGGCCTGTCACAAGGTTCTCTCTTCCCGAGTAATATCCAGGGGCACTTTCCAGTTGCTTCCATTAATACCTATCTGCCTTTTGTTTAATTGGTAATACCGTCTGGTGGTAACTGGGTATCGGGGGCACAACAAGCAGCTCCTCCTTTACAAAGCCACGGATTGGTCCATCCAACAAATAGTAAAGTACAGGCTCACCAGATTTAGTGACAGAGCGTCCAATCCGGTAAAAATTGAGTGACCACACAGGGTCAGTGGCCCGCCGACGCTGGTCTTGTTCTGCCCTGCCAGGCTGGTAGAGGTAGCGAACACCAACATCAGAGGGAAACTTTTGCACTTTGACCCCCAGCGGGCGACCTGGTACGACTGCAGAGGGCTTTTGTGCAACTTGCTTTGACTCTATAGCATCTTCAGGCTTTTTTCCAGTCAAGTGGGTCACCTCATTATGTATCGCAGAGATCGTGTTCCAGTATCCTTTAACTCTACGGCATACTGGTGACCAAAGAGTCGCTCAGCCAGTGTTTGGTTCAAGCGTTCCACTATAGCCTGATCTCGATGAATATTCACACCGCCACCCCTGACTGATACTCCATGTTTTACTAACATCTAATTCACTGCTCCCATAAACTCCCGTCTGGGGTCGACCTGAAGTAGTTTAGGCCACCCCAGCGGTCCTCACTTGTATATCCTCTCCAGTGCACCTGCGACCTCTTTAGCCTCTTTTGTAGTCAATGGCTCAGCCGCTTTGTAGCGCGAGGCCACATCAACCAATGTTAGGGCATACTTATAAGTCCAGCGCTTCACAACGTCATGAGGAAGAAATAAGAGATCCACTTGGTGAACCTCATTAGGGACAGGGACATCAAATTTTGGCCTGGGAATGTGTTTTGGCACTGCCATATAGCTTGCTTTGTTAGCCACCCCCTGGCAACTTTCTCAGAAACCCTCGCTTCTGTTGTAAGCTTCTTGATAGCTGTTATGCCTTTCTAGTAGCCCTTAGGACTATAGTATATCTTCTGCATGCGATGATCCATATACAGTAAATGCCCGAGTCTCCAAATGACCTACTTGGCAAGCCTGTATGCAACCAGTCCGGTCGCAGCGCGAGTGTGGCCATTACTTCAGTATATCAACTGGTAAGATTCCTTGCTAAATTAGCATATCCTTTGTGGCCATAGCTAGTGATACATCGGCAACAGCCATAGCCAGGTCCCGTGGGGTGAAATCAAGACGTGGCACCCCACCACCCAGAGCCATCTTAGCAAGCTTAGCATAACCTACTGAAATACCGGAAACAACTACACCGTGGTTCAGTACTTTGACGAGCATTTTTCTATCAGTAATTGGTGTTGTCATCTTATTCCATATAAAACGAATCCTTTAAATGAGCGTTCGTAGGCTTTTGTACCACAACCTGTTGAGGGTGTGAGGCTACAATCTGGTGCCTGTAGCAATACAATGCGAGTCCAAACACCCGACAACCAAAGGCACAGCCCATCTTCCCCACACCCACCTTTCCGGAGGCTTGCTCATTGATATTGGCTCGACAGCTTCATCTCTAGCATCTGTAAGCGTGAAAGGAGCCTCTCGGAGCTCTCTCAGAAGCTTATTTTGATTGGCTTTTTGAGCTGCAGCACCTTTTTGTCCTGCCGCAACCCTTTTAGCGTTTTTCGTAGTGGTCACTGACGTTGTCTCCCCTGGTGTTGTCTCTCCTTGATTTGTGTTCGTTTCTTCCATGTTTACTTACTAAATTTATTTTCCAATTGATAGCTCTTAGTAAGCACCTGTTATAGCGTAATTAAGCACCTGTTATAGCGTAGTTAAGCACATGCTATAGCGGAGTTAAACACATACTATAGCAAGGAAGTGTCTTCCTCTCCACTGGCCCCTATGATTTGGTGCTTGTTTTTCCAAATTGACAGTGCTTAACTGTTGTTAAAGCCAGAATTAATGGAGCTAAAAACATGCCATAGCGATGATATAGCTCACAAGTGGCAGTGCTTAGAGCGTGTCCAACAAACGGGTCAGTCTCGAGGTCTGTAATTAGTTTTGGCTGGTGTTCTGGTGGGATTGGTAGAAACATACAAGCAATACCTGAGTATAGCTGTAGCAATGATTGACCTAGAGTGCGCATCATGCTAGCACCTAGCCGAGCCTCGTATCTCACATACAGCTTTATGATCTCTTCATCAGACATTGATTCAACCTGGTCAATTGTAAGGCGCTCCAAATGTTATGATATTAATCTAGCTCTTTTGACTTTTGAAACGCTCCCCCTCTTTTCCATTGTCAGCACGACATGTTTCACTTGCCCGGGTCAACCTCTGCCCTTAAGACGGGGGTGTGACCCTGATAAGTAGACTTGGCTAGTACCTTTTCCCATTGGCCAATGACCCTTCGAGCCCACGCCCCATGTGAGCTGTTGGGGTTGACCTTTATGAAGGGGGACCGGCTATACCTGGACCAATGGGAGGCCAGCTGTGGGTGTGGTTCCGAGCGTAATCCAATGCCGGAACCCCGATAAAATAGCTGGCCTCGCGGAAATTCAGGGAGATCTACCTAGCGAAGAGACAAAGTATCTGAACAAGATTTCTGACCCGAGATTCCAGAGAAAGCTAATAAACCAAACTCGAATAAATCAACAACAACTCAACTCCTGGACTCGTGTGTTTTCTCTGGCTAGTGTCCCCACTCAAGCAACTACAAGCACCTACAATATTCCTATATATGAAGGAGTGCGCAGAAATATAAGTATAACAAGAGTATAGCTATATAAGGAACAATTATAGTTATAAGACAAACCAAGGTACTGACGGGCCTGACCCCCGGCTATGACGACAGCAAGCCTATCTCTCTTAGAAGACATATCTACACCAGGGGTGCAACTAGGTTCAACCCCCCCCCCCAGACTTTTTCTCCACTAAGTTAGTCATGTCCTGTTCAAGGAGTTTATCAATAATGGTGTCAGGATCCATGAATATACGTATACGCCTTCGAGCTTCAAAATACTGCACCGCCACCCAGATGAAGAAACCTAAATTGGTTACTGAGACAGCAGCTGCTATCAAGGCCAATATCACTTCAATCGACGGCATATGCAGTAGGTTGATCAGTCTTCAGCAGCAGTTTTGCGTGCTTGGTCTTTGCTAGTAGTTGGCGTACAGTGGCACGTTACTCTTTTGTTGGAATTACATCATTTTTACGCAAGGCTTCTTCAAACGAGTCCTTCAGCACAGAATTGTACTTTTGGGTGAGGACCAAGACCCTTTGCTGCGCATGGCGGTCGCTAAAGGTCAGTTCGGATAACATGTCTTTCTTCTTAGTTAGGGCCTTTGTAGCCAAACAGTCATCAATAATGTAGAGGGTAGGTTCGCCCTTGAAGCAGTGGTAGAAAACCCTCAGGTGGTCATGGAGCCGCTCCCCTGTATAAAAGACGTAGACCTCTGAATCATCCCACACCCATGACCGCGTCTGATATGCCTCATTGAAATGTGTGGTAGGGCAGAGGATTACAATATGCTCGAAGGCACCGAAGAAGGGCCCTTCAAGTAGGTCGAGGATGAATGCGGTTTTCCCACATCCTGTCTGCCCACAAACAATTGCCGAACAGGGACCATCTGGAAATGTAAACTCAAAACCTTGTTAGTAGACTGCGCTGACGAACCTGCCATCTTTAATGTTAAGCTGTGCATCCATTACAATATACATATAAGCGTTCAATGCACCGTTGCCTGTGATTTTTTCGTGATATGTATGGTGATACCCTCAGACGCATTCTCCACGCCCCTGCCACTACCGTGCAACTGGTCGTCATCACTCGTCCTTAAGTCGAGCCACAGAGCATACTTGGTGGTTAGGTACTCTCCTAGGGACACGTCCGACAATGCCAAGTCTTTTGCAGCTATTGCTACATTGGGGTCTCGTTTACTCGTTGCTGCAAAGGCCTTCTTCACTTCATCCCACTGCTGGTAGCCACGCATACCCTGGGCATAGAGTTGGATGGGGATACCCTCAATGGTCACCTCAACTTTTGTAATCGTTGGGTTGTAGAACGACTCTGTCTTCCTGGCGTATGAGGCATTGGCTGGGTCTTTAAAGAGCAGTAGAATGCCCTTCATGCTGCGAGCAGGCACGTTCAGATTGATGTTCCACAGTGTATCTCTTTTATTGTATACAAGCTTCCTGTGAATAAGAACACGGTAATACAGAATGAAGAGCCGACATGTGTACTGGGTGCGTATCATGCGGCCCAACTCTATTTGGGTAACCATGTCATACTCCAGCGAGATGCCATCAATTTTGTAGCTGGTAGCGGTGTCGCCAGTTGCGTGAACTACGCAGTTGTAGTCGTTGAACGTGAGCTCGTACTCCAGTCTGTCATTAAGCGCACTAGTAGAATGGCATGTGACTCTCGAGGAGTTCAAAGTCAAGTGGAACGTAGAACCTCGTACTCGTCATGTTGAATTCTTAATTACACTTATATCTTTAACACACAAGCATGGAGTTTGATAACCCAGCATTTGACGACCCAGTGGAGGATGATTGGCAAGACCCTGGAAGAGAGGATGAGGATTGGCTCGCTGAAATAGAGGATGAGACTCCCCCCCCCCCCCCCCCCCCCAGCTACTCTCCCACCAGATACAGAAGGGGACATTGGGATGGATAAGTCTATACCACAGGGAGGCCGACTCGTTATAGGTGCTGTCAATGATTATTACGATGCATTAGCTGAAACAGGTCACATACCAACCCTCGGCCGCGATTTTACAAAGTTTGAACTTGTTGGAGGACAGTTACGTTTGAAGGACTACCCTGACTTAAGTATTACAAATTCTCGTACCAAAAAACCGCTTTCACTTGGAACAATAACTAGATCTAGGGGGGGGGGGTATAAGGCTGTCCGTGATGGTTTGGGGTTCACTAAGTGGTCCTCACAAGCGGTGTCACAAAAAGAAAGCAAAAGCCCTCCAAGGCGTTGACCAAGCAGCTGCTAAAGCCGCAGAGAATTTAGAAATGAGCGGCCCTGAAGCCGTGACAGAGCAAGGTGGTGTGGACGAAACAAGATTAATAGAGGACATTCATAACACCATACAAGACCTAGGTACACAAACAGACAACGAACCACCACTCAGAGAGCTTGATAAGGCTATGCAGACCCAGAGGGGTGAGCTGGTCAACAACCTAGCTAAGATAACTGAGATAGAAAGGGATATAGACCGCGGAAAGCTAAAATGGCAAGCATGGAGGAGGCAGGGAGGGAAGGAGATCCAGCATGGAGATTCCAAGCAAATGAGCTTGCAGAGTTGCAGGACCTGCAATGTGTGAGGCTGCCTCTGTAAACCGCGAAATTAACCGCATCAGGGAAACGATCAACAGACTTCTTAACGAGGACGCAACACTAGCTGAGCGTGTACGCACTTTGTTCTGAGAGCAGGGTAAAACAATCACCTCCATACTCACTGCGATTGGATTGGCAATCTCGACCCTGGTAGTTGCTTTGACGGGCGGAGGGATCACTAGTCCAACCCCGGCACCAACGCCGACACCAGCTGATAAGCCCAGTTTAAAGGAATGGATTGAAAAACAGTAAGGCAGCAGTAAGGCAGCAGCTGCCCTTCCAGGAATTATTGGCTCAATTGTATCATGGCTGCTTAAGTCAGCTGCAAAGGTGGCTGGTTGGATGGCAGAACATGTATGGGCCGCACCTGTGGCGGTGGGGGGAGTTAGCCTTCTGATTATCCGTGACTTACTACGTAGCAAACCAAAGCACAGCTAAGCCTACAGCAATTCCGCCTATAATAAGAGCCCTGGAGAGGGGAGTTCCATATCTGTATCTGTATCTGGCGGAGGGTCAAAGCTTCCTCTATCTGGAACCACCGAAACCAAGTTGACATCAGCATCGCTGCCGATCTGCTGCTCCACAGTTGCGATGGTAATCAGATTGTTGTACCCAGCAACGTCTCAAATGGCGAGGCTCATATCAGACGGAGCCATGTACAGGCCCGTTCCAAACACATAATCAACCTTTGAAGAGGCATTCTGGAGGACGTTCTGATACCGTCGGATGGATGAAGGAATGTCCACTGGGGAGTTGATGTCATCCTCAACGTTGGCCTGAAATTGCTTTTGAGCATCAAAGGACGTTCCAACAACTAGTATCTCTGAGCGGGTCTGAGCCTGAGCACTAAGAATGGCCCAGACAAAGGTCCGAATGCTGTCGTTAATTCGCTCAACGCCGGTCTGTGTAAAGCCTTCAGACGTGTCCAGTATGAAGGTACTCCAGGCCTCATCTGCTTCAGGTCCCTGTGCTAGATGTAGAACAGCACCCATTTTCTCCTGAAAGGATTGTAGGTTACTCACGTGGGCAAAACCTGGCTTTGTATACTTTTCTGCCTCAAAGGCCGTCCGTGTAGGGTCATAACGAACGTTTCGACCAGCAACCTTGACGACACTCCCGTAACCATACGCATCATGTGCATATAAGATACCAAGGCCACTATTAGCTACGGTTGCCTTCTGGCGCCAGTCTGTGTTTGGTTGAACACCAAAGTTAGTGCAGAGTCTCTCATATGCCCTCTTGTCATATGTATTGTTATAAGGGTCATAGACATGATCCTGAGGTAGAGGCGCTTGCAGTTCTGCTAATAGGCGTCGCACTGTGTAATAAAGGTGAAAGGTGTAGAGAGCTTTCACGAGTGGAATCCCAGCCTCGAGGTGGTCGTGGGATGACACGCCGCAGCCGGCTGTTGCACACCACACTGCAAAGTTTAACTGGTTCTGCCAAAACTGCATTGGATTTGTCAACCAGTCTTTTACTACTTTGTCAGCTGTTACCGGCGGCACCTTATAGTTACTGAATAGATCAGGAAACTTTGCTGTGAATGTATCACCATTGTGAACGACTTGAATTGTTTGTCGGTTAGATTATCTCCCACACCATATGGGGCTGGATACACCCCGCCCATTTCATATGTAGCTTTTCTATTGAAACTAAAGGCTTGTTTATTCATAGTGCTATGTATCACACTCTGTCAAATGTTCAAAGCGGCGACGCTGTGTCCCTGCAAAATCCTACTGACAATAGTGCAGGTGATCTATACGTAGGTCTTAGGTCAATCACGTACACTGTGGGTTGGTATAACATAGAATCAGATGTGCCCCTTCTATGGCTGCCAGATGGTTCTGGCCCAGACGGGTTAAAACGTTCCAGTCTCCCACCTGGTCTCTGGAGCTTCAAGCGTACACAGGAGAAAATTGAATCTATAAGTCAGGATACTTTAGGTCCTAGTTTGGAGGTTGATGATTCAACTGGGATTGTTACCCTCTCAGTTCCTCCTTCTGGGTCTTTACGATGTGACGGTGTGTTAAAAATATTAGGTCTTGATGCCGGTCTGGGTGGAAGATGGATTCCTTCAGGTTTTCACAAAGGCGTCCGGCCCGCAAACTTTAGCATCTTTAACCCACTTTATGTCCACCTGGATCAAGCCAGCACCACGCACAACATGCTTGATAGTGCGCCCACTACGCTTCTTGAAGTTGTGGGTTGTGGGGGCTGCTCTTTCGGTGATATCATAACCACAAACATTGCTAATCCTGTGTCAAAACGTGTTACTGTCGGAGCTGTGAATGAGTTGAAGGTTCAGATAAGTGATAATAAGGGACGTATATTGAACAATCACGACCTTCCTATTGGTGTTGTTCTTCAATTTTCAAGATGTCAATAAAAGCGAGTATATTTGGAACTCAACTGAAACCGGATCAGGGCGGCGCCGACCTCTCCGAATATGCAACAAAGACCTATGTATCTATTGGCGTAACGGATAAAAGTGTCGGTACTATGGCTGGAGACCTTGAAATGGGAGATAATAAAATCGTTCAGTTGGGAGACCCAATATCGCCAATGGTAGCTGCTAATAAAAAGTATGTTGATGACAGACACGGACAGCATCGCAGGGACCTGAGAGAACACATAAACTCCCAAACAAGCCCCTCATTACTATATGGGCAGAAGCAAGTGGTGCTTTTCGCAGAGGATATGAGTGGTCGTTTGGCCATGGGGCTAGGGGTCGAGACTCACAAGACTCAAGCTGTGGATATACCATGTTATCCAATGGGAGGATTATTCGTATGGGGTTGTCTTCGGGTGTTGGTGCTGATACTGGTCCTATAGCAGTCATTCCTGTTATTAATGGAACGAATCAAGTGGTAGAAATAAGTAAGCCTGCTGACCAACGGGCTGTTGTAATATCTTTAGACCAGCCTTTCAGCTAGAACAAGGCAACATTTTTAATTTTTATACAATCACACAAAACAGAAGGGCGACTTGGTCTGTAGCTTCACTCCTAATTGACTTGTAAACGCATAAAGCAGCAGTATGAAACATCAACCAACGACTGCACCGTTAAATCGGGAGCTGCCTCCATGTGGTCTAGGGCAATCCTATCGGCTGAATGAGATCAGTCTTAATAAGCAATACCTTGAGAAAGAAATTGAAAAAATATGGCGCTATGTACAAAAAATATAGGTGTGCAGTAAACTCAGTGGACGCTGTAGACACTGCTTTAGTTGCTGTGGGTATGTGTCTTGGCGCAAGTGGTGCGGGTCTGATGTCTACGGTGGTTGCTGCCCCCATTGCTACAGTCTTGGGTGCTACGGGGGCTGTGTGCGGGCTGGTTGCGATCACAGGAAAGGTCATCAGCCGGCGAATGTCGGCAAAGGTAAAGAAGCACGACCAGATTCAAATTCTGGCACAGAGCAAACTAAACACGGTTACAGATATTATTTTGGCGGCGCTTGAAGATGGTTGTATCTCAGACGATGAGTTTGAGCTCGTTTTGGCCGGGATCGAAAAATATACTCGAATGAAAAGCAACATTAAGGCTAAGATGTTGGTTAGGGCATCTCCACCCCCTCACCGCCTAGGTCGACGGGGGTCGCAGGAACTGATCGTGCCGGTACCGCGGTAAGTGCAGCCAACCGATCGACCATTTAAAGAGTGGTGTTTGTTGGGAAAAATGGAGGTGGTGATAAAATCTTTCTGCAACGATCATACTGGATTCAAGCAAAATACGGACCAGTGGGAAGGAAGGGCTGCGTTGGAGGAAGTGACTACTCAGCCATCATAGGGCAAAACTACTTCAGCAGCTATAGCAAGAAGCTGACTGAAAAAACTAGCAACGAGGGTGTTCGTTTTAGCGCGCCCTGCCTCTGGGGTACGACTTTTGAGGAGGTTGCAATTGCGGTATTGGAGAAGGTGTGTACGGCATCAAGGTCTATGGAAATAATATCTATATTCAGGGTGGCGCAACGGCCTATTCTCCAGATGGCTTGTGTGTGCTACCTATCCTCCGGCGGTGTGGCCGGGGGGTTGGAGTGGATGCTGTCTGTCTGAGGCATCCTGAGGAGGCTGTGCTGCTCGAGATAAAGTGCCCCTACACTTGGAGTCCTGGGAGGGTGATTCTGAACATGTATAAGCCTCAGGTTCTGTTGGGGCTGCACCATAGTCCGGTGGCGACCATCAGGGTGTTTGTTGACTGCGTTTTTCAGGTTGTGCTCCTTTGAGGACATGGGGAGGGCTGAGCCGTATAACCAGGTGTATCACAAGGATCGGAAGTAGTATAAGGAGACGGTAGCTTGGGGGCGGGGGGGTGGAGGGGATTGAAGACGGCGACTATGGCGCGAACGGGCGGTTTAATAATTGCCTGGGCTTGGAACAGGACCATCGCGGTCCTTGGTTGGGGAGACCGAGTGGGACCACGGAGAGGCCGACGGGGGCTTTCTACTGTTGGAAGCTCTTTATGATGAGATTGATAACCGCTCATCCCGATCCCGACTTTATCGAGAAGAACAATGCTAAAGTTGCCTAGTTTATACAGGACCTCGACCGCATGAAAAATGGAACTTACACGGGTGGTCGAAGTCCTGGAATGTTTACATTTAAGGACCTCTATGAATAAAGACCCTGGAGGTTGGTAATATAGGTAATAGTGGTTCCCCTGCGATTTCGTTGCGACTCATGCTTGCCCCTTACCCTGCGACTCATGGCCTACTGATAGGGTCACAGCTTTAATCCTTGGCCAGCTCTTGGCAGCTCTTGAGACCTTAGACCCCGAAAAGAATAGTCGAAGTGGGTTAATTATGCTTTGAAGTGGGGGGATTCCTTATCGTCGGTGGGTGCGTCTCCGTTTGGAGGGGTGTGCTCGAACAGCTATTACCTATACTACTCGAGGTAAACATTTGCTTCAGTCTCCGGATGTTAACTACGCCATCTAGTGTGCATTTTAAAGTATGCACGTTATGACTGTCAAATAGTTGATGACAATCATGATTCAGCTGCAGAGACAGGCGTAGAGAGGAGATTATTCTTGCCCGTACTCGTATAGGTCATCACATCACAAGCTTTTCTGCTGGGGGATCATCCTTAGATGCGTTACTTGCCAAAGCGTCCATAATGTTAAACACATTTTCACTGAATGGGCTGATCAAATTCTTATCTGATTTAATTCCATCAACGATATACCCAACTTAGCAACTTCTATGTGTTTATTGGGTGTCTTTGATTAAGCAGAATCTTTTGATCAAAAAAAGCCAGTAGATTCATGTTCGATTTTATATTATGAATCACTGCCCAAAGATATACGCCTGCGCTAGCTTGACCCTGCAACATTAAAAACTTCATTCTTTGGTTCGTCTTGTGTCGTGTCCCATTCAGTGCGAATGAACCACGTTACCGTCATGTAGTCAACGTCATACTACTGGGTAGTTAGAGGAAGAGGTAGATTTGTTTTTCGACCACGCCGTACACTGCGGTAACTGTTGTCACGGTCCTGTGTTTCGTCGTATGGAAAATGCAACTATCCGTATGGTTTTTGTTAAATGTACGTGTTTGCAGACCCATGTCAGACGAATCCATCGATGAATATATAGAAACAAGTTGTAATAATAATGTGAAAGGCAGAATTATCCGATGCTGGTTCTAGATTGACAGACGCAGTGTTATTCCGCTCCACCAGTACACGTGTGTTGTAAGTATCTGTCCATAAGTACTGTAAGAGACACACGCCTCATTTCCAGGAAACCATTGACGCCTACTCAGTGCGCCGGATCAGCGTTTCCGCAGAAACACCAATTAGTTGTCCGGCCATGAATATACACCAAGGTTGAATCACCATCAATCTACGACAGCCCCAATCAACGACGACCTACTCACAATCACATCTTTAACCTCATTGTCTTCCCCAATGCTTCGCCGAAACTAACACAAAGGTCGCAATGGAAAAAACACCTAATGACAGGCTTGTGATGTAAATAGACATCTGTGAACACAGCCCGCCTCTCTGTCAAATTACAAGATAACCGACGCGTGGGTAGCAGGTAATTCCTGGACAAGTGCAGGCACTTCGTAAGCAAAGGAGAATCACTCGCTCTATTTATATCAAAAGTACCGAACTATGAAGGCATTGGAAAATGTACTATCCATCTCAGGTACATATCATTCGACCAAAGAGCTCGCCCGACAAATACCGTGACACCGCGTAGGCAGCGCCGCCTACTTTTGTGGAAGCTACTCGACGCGCAGCAGCCAACCAACTTCGTTATGACTTGCTAGTATGTCTGACTGGAAGTCAAACACAAATGGGCATTTCTGCAATTAACTGTTTGAATTGACAAAGGCCTTTCCAACCAGCAAGTGAATGTTCTAGCATATGTCTCTGGCTATATTGCCCGGAATTTAAGTTGTGTGCAATATGCGAAACAAAATTTCTGTAGTCAATGATATACATGACCAGAATAATTACCGAAGTGCAAAGGAAGGGCTCGTTGGCAAGCAAATCACTGGTAGATGCATTATGAAGACTTAAGGAACATTGCCGCAAATTCCTTGACACAGTATTATACAGTTAACAAGTGAAAGCCAGGGTTGTAAGCATTCTAGCTAAAGAGGTCTCATTAGAGAAACTCCAATGTGAATCATGCAGGTGTCATGTTTCTGTAATATGTATTATGGTGAACATCAGGTTGGATCATTCCATGAGAGAGGCTAACTGTAAGTTAAGGGACCATAAGGAGAGAAAAAACCGTAAGACATTGACATTTTCCCACACGAAAATTTATGCTCTTATTTGTTTTAAGTGCTGTGTAGATTTCCGGAAAAGCAAATATTGATATTTGCTTACTTAGTTCCTTGAAAGCCCTCTATTGCAGATGTACAAGGACTAATCTATAATAAATCCACACCAGTATATAGGACTACTGCACCTTAGATTGTAGTGGTGGGGGGGAGCTTGTCGAACAAAGGTGTCCCTGGATATACTGTTAGAATGGTTGGTTGCATGGTACTCCAATCAGATGTGTGTGTAAGATGGGGCAGAACTATGTCTGGCTGATTTGGCATAAGACAGGGAGGCATAATGCCAACCTATCTGTTCAGTGCTTATATGGATGTATTGAGCTCTGGTTTTAAATAATTGTTGTGTTCAGTGTTGTTTTAGTGTGCTTGTTGTTAATCTTCTAATGCATACTGATAATCTCATTTAATTTGTGGTTGTTCTGAGTAAGCTACAAAGACTGAGAGTTTTAGTTGTAATGATGACCTTAATATATATATATATATATATATATATATATATATATATATATATATATATATATATATATATATATATATAGAGATATATATATATATATATATATATATATATATATATAGAGAGAGAGAGAGAGAGAGAGAGAGAGAGAGAGAGAGAGAGAGACAGTGAGAGAGACAGTGATACAAAGAGAGACAGAGAGAGAAATACAGAGAGAGAGAGAGACAGAGAGAGAGAGAGAGAGAGAGAGAGAGAGAGAGAGAGAGAGAGAGAGAGAGAGAGAGAGAGAGAGAGAGAGAGAGAGAGAGACAGAGACAGAGAGAGAGAGAGAGAGAGAGAGAGAGAGAGACAGAGAAAGACAGAGCGAGAGAGTAAATGATAATTAAATTCATGATGCATCAATGTTTTTAGTATATGGTATGTCCTGAAATAATTCATTATTTTATTTTTATTCAAAATAAGCAAGAATACATGCTACAATACTACATAATAAAATCATACGTCTGCACAGGGCAGCCAATCAACCGACAATGCAGCTTGTTGATTCGGTGGAGGTTCGGGTGACAAATCAAATATCATTCAATCATGAGCATGTATTTAAATCAACTTCTTATATTCCGCCGCAAATATGTCTACACTAATGAACCAAACCAATATGATTCAGATTAATCTTCTAACATCAAATAAGGGTAGACTAGACGTCCGATTGTGTCTTAAAAAGGGGTAAATTCAGCCCTACAGGACGTCTGAGTAAGTATGTATTTTACCGTCCGATCGGGGCTAGGCCTGGGGTAGATACTGATTATAGCGTTCGTTCAAACGTTCATAAAAAAATATTGTAGTTAATAAATCGTCACACAAATTGATAAAAAGGTGTCAATAGTAATTGGCTTTGTTTTTATGTATTGGCTCTATAAAAAAAGTCGTAAAATTTTAGAAATACAGCGGTATTTTTGAGTACATACCATCGCCTATCGATCTTTTACCATTGAGCCATGCGCTTTTGTTTACATTTTAGCTTCCATGAAACCAGGTGGCGCGCTGGTCGCGAGCTTCACAACGAAAACGTCCGAGTGGGGTATCTTATTATAACAAGATCTTTGATTCTACTGCATAACCAGCGCATCAGAGTGATGATAAAAAAAACTTAGTGGTCGGTACCGTGACTGTGACCGTGACCGTGATGGATGAGGTTGACTGGGCTACAATGCTCCTCAAATACCAGCATCTGCTTGGTACTAACCCATTTCCTTCACCGGTTCAAGCCATACGAATCTCTTCATTCACTAAATTTTAATAGCATGTTTGAATTAAGGGCCAACAGGCACAACAATCACAGCACCTTAGGATACCGTGGACATCAATATCATCGCCCACGGCAACAATTGAACAGATGGCATGAAACCGGGTTACTGGTAAACAAGTCATTGTCCCCTCGCTCCCCAAGCAACTGACGACACCTCGCGATACAGCAATAACTGTGCATATTTGGGGTGTTTGGTCTGGCGAATCTGACGTCAGACTGACGCGGAGATATGTAACCGAGAACTTGATGAGAACACGAAGGGAGAAGAAGGCATGCCGTATCACCCCAGATCAAAGAGCTCCCCACACCCCCCATTTGGGCTGGACATGCCCATGCATCGCGGAGACCTACTTAATGAATCCCCTCAGTTGTTAAGTTAACGTCAGTCTTGCGAGGGTTAAGATAGTCTGTAGTTACTAGAGTTCCCTGATACCTGGGACAGAGGGCGACACTTCTTATAAGCCGTTGTGGTGCAGACATTTTGGGACATGCAGGATATGTGACTCACCAGGACTAGTCGGTGTCTTCTGACAGGGATCAGTCCACCAGTGTCAATGTGGGGCTCGTGGTGCCACCTGGGAAGGATAACCTACGACAGGGATCAGTCCACCAGCGTCAAAGGGAAGGATTAACTCCGCTAGCTACACACGGTTCTCTGTATTAGTGTTAATAAACAGTGCAACAATCGTCCAGCTTCTGCCAGCAATCTACCCGGCTAAACATGTACAACACGTACAACATGTACAACATCCACTTGAATCTCCCTAAAATCGCGGAGATAGTGGCCAGATACAAGCACAATGCATTTGGAAACGTAAGTATTGTATGAGAGCTCGAACGCTTGATATCGCTCGGCTTTATGACGGACTCGAGTACTCGTGAACGCCAGTGGAATCATGGCGGTCTAAGATACCCTCAATGATTGTTTGCCCCGACAAATATGTCAACTCGTGTCGTGTCATGTATTTGTATATGCAAGTCACGAATTGCATTGCTTTTGCTTTAGTTGTTTATTCAGCCCGTGTCAAATGTCCTGTATGTGACTAGCGTTGCTAAGCGAAATAAAGAAATCTTTACCGCAGCATACATACGCTGTATGCACTGAGTGGTTGGGAATAAATTAGGCTGCTGTTTCGTAACAGAGTCATAATGACACATTCTCTGTACCGTAAGTAATCATAACGTAATACTGTAGCTAACCATTTAGACTTCTATAACCGAGTCTCCCGCCAATGCGACGCGACGGGGTACGGCACACCCCTACCCGAGATCAAGCCTACTGCCCCCCCCCCCCTCCACCACCCCATCTTCGGATACCAACCAACATATCCAGCCGCTTGTATCAGTACAAACACCGCCGACCGCAGCGCCACTCGTTTTCCGTTTGATCCAACGAGAAACGAAAAACGAATCGGTTTGGTTTTCCGTCTTTCGTTGTCGCACATGAAAAACTGTTTACGGTTTAGCCCTTGTTTTTCGTTTTTGGTTCTTGTCTTGGAACTGTACAACCTGCATGCGAATGAATCGCGTGTCATCAGTAATTCCCATCCGCATTTTAACCAGATATCTGGTTAACTGCAAGGTCAGTAACAATTTGACTCACATGACCTAGCCCTACAAGACGTCTGAGTAGACGTCTGTCTTACTGTGTCTGAAAACGAAGCAATTTTAAAATTTTTAGATCGATTCAAACAACTACCAAACACCAAACATACCCAAGTGATGGAGTTTATGAATGCAATGATGCTCACGGACAATTTTATCCCTTTGTGGGGAGTGGGGGGGGGGGGGGGGGGGGGGGGTTATTTCATCCATGGTAATTAGTTATAGCTCGATCAATTTGGAAGCGGTAGAAACTCCGAAATGTTTGTTTTCGAGTTCAAGACCACGTAAATCGCGCATGCTCAGAATGGCCTGACCAATCGACGACTATTGCTTCCTGCGTCTGAACTCGATAAGATACAGCAGATTGTATTCTAAGTGCTTCGCATGCTTAGCAGGGAGGCAATGCGGATGAGGCGGCGGGAAATCGCGGGAATCACGCGACCCAATATTTTCCAAAATGGCGGTCATCGTATCGCGATTTTTCGGAAATGATATATAGATGGCATTTCTTAAAGAATAGCGTCGGTGCGCTATGACTTTTTTTATACAGGCTCTTGATATATGTTGTTTTCTAGATGCGTGATGCAGCACTTTAGCCAAATGCATGTTTTAATGTGCGCCCAAAATGTTGAAGCAGAACGGTATATATTTATATTACCGTTTGATCGGAGCTACTCATGACCATGCATGTGACGTCACCAACCACGCCCAATTGATGAAATATGCCAACACGTGTGTCGTTTCTGGAGCGGACAGAATCTGCTATCCAAACCACTTTGCATTAGGGAATCGGCAAAATCTGTTGAATTTGTTGTATCATTAATAAACACACTATCCGGCCTTGTCTTGGTGCGCCGTACCTGGTGTTAGCGGCTTAATGAGCTGGTGTTTTGACAAGCTGATGCCATGACACTCGTAGTTAACACAAGCAGTCAATATATGGTGTATTTCATAACATGTTGTAGGCAATAACTTACTAATTACATAGACTACGTCTTACAGAAACAATGGTGTGGACGGAGACTGGTGGCGACACCTGTCGTCGCCCTGCTGCTCAGCGATCTGCCAGACGATTACATTCACTTTCTCCCTCTCTCCCACCCACGCACCAAACCAGTGCGTCACTCGACTGAAGCAGCTTGCATTTCTATGTTCGAGAACAGATGTCGCGCGCATGACAGTCTGAGCACACACCCAACCACACGTAACAAGCCGCAGGTCCACGGTGCCGACTCCTCGCAGACAGCGCCTTTTTACGCCATGAAGGTTAGACTACGAGAACGCCTATAAGCGTATGGGCAGCGATGGCGGACCACGTGATACCGAGACTTGTCCGTATAGTCGAAAAAGTTTATGTCCAGTCTGTGAGCCAGTTTGCGCCCCAGTTTCGCCAGCTTGTCATGGTTCGGAGATGGTGACGTCACGGCCACCTCGTCGGTTTCGAAGCCGTTGAGCGTCACGTTGTAATAGGTGTCACCGTTCCCCGAGTTCTGTCCCTTTAAGCGGATGTAGATGTTATGATAATGGCCGCTGTAGACCAGCTTATCCCCGCGGTAAAATTCATATAACTTGTCGTTAGAATCCAGAATGAACCAGCGTTTTTGCCAGTGATAGATTATCATCACAGAAAATCCCACAAATACAATGACCGGGTAGACGATCAGCTCATCCACTGGCTGTGTGGTGTAAATGGCCGCCACAGCCGTCACTGTGACCAGACACATGACAACCCCGATCGAGAAGCGAGGAGACTGAACCCCTAAAACGAATAATCCTGGCTCCACTTCCCGGAATGGATGGGTGGGGTTCTTCTCCAGTTTCCGTTTGAAGATATTCTCAGGTTTATCGAATACATCCGCGTCTATGCTGCCAAATATCCACAGTTTCATACTGGCCGTTCTGTCTTTTTCTCAATAATCATTCATTCCTTAACAATGGCATGTTGGTTGCTATGGTTGCTATGGTTGCCAACGGAAATCAACAACAGACTCAACAGACTATGATTGTCCAACATTGTTTTGTTATGCGTTAATTGTTTTTATTTACGTCACAAAGAGTCTGAATTTATAACTACTTTTGATACTTGGTCGAAGTGGACTTCGTGGGTACTGAGAACACAAGAGAATGATAGCCTCTCCATATAGTTAGCAAATTATACGCTTTCATTCCAAGTATATTTTCATCCTTTCTGCTGAATAGAAAATGGCAACTCCTCAGAATGGCTTCGAATAAGTCTACTTCACTTTCATAAATTTTCCTGACGCCAAACATTTGTTTCCCATCATAATGATAAGAGTCACGTGACTTCAGTAGCCAGATGTATTGGCGATAAATGTTAGCGGCAGGAAGGTGCCATATGAAGTGTACATTTCTCGCGTCATCGCTCTGCAACGCAGTTACGAGTTAGATGGGTCTACAATGCACAGATCATGCCTAGTTGGCCACCTTTCTTGTGACATATACTGTTTGGGTATAGCCCTACAACACGTCTGCGTAGACGTCTAACTTTCTCTTGAACCGACGCAATGTAAAAAATTTGAGATAGCTTCAGACAACTACCAAACACCAAACATACCCAAGTGATGAGTTATAGAATGCAATGAAGTTTTACAGACTATTTTATCCCTTTTCGGCGGGGGATTTCATCCATGGTAATTAATTATAGTTCGATCAATTTGGGAAGCGGTAAAAAGTCCGAAACACAGCAACATGTTTGTTTTTAAGTTCAAGACCACGTACATCGCGCATGCTCAGAATGACGTGACCCATCGACGACTAATGCTAAGGCAATGCGGATGAGGCGGCGGGATATCGCGGGAAATCACGCGACCCAATATTTTCCAAACTGGCGGTCATCGTATCGCGATTTTTCGGAAATGATATATAGATGGCATTTCTTGAAGATTAACGTCGAGTGGGGTTAAATTTTTTCGGTGCGTTAGGATTTTTTTTGTACAGGTTCTTGATATATGTTATGTTCTAGATGCGTTATGTAGCACATAAGCCAAACGCGTTTTCTAGGACGCGCGGAAAATGTTGAAGCAGAACGGTATATATTCATATTATCGTTCGACCGGAGCTACTGTTTGGGTTGATAATACCTCAACAAGAAACACTTCTTCTCTCCCGATCAACATTCACTCCAACCTTGGAATTACTCCTCGGGAAATTCCGGGATGGAGCTGTAGTGATGAATGCTATACGAGTTCATCCCAACCGTGAATCCTCCGTACTCCCCCAGCTACTGCCTGTCACCCGGCCAGATGATACGCTCATCCGACTCGCATTGTCCAATCCACAGGCGCTCTGTTCCCGATGCCAAGTTTCCGAGCGCCTCGGTATTAACTTCCCTTCTTTAAACACCCACCTGTCGACCTAACATAACGACCCTGCATTAAGCGCCCTTCTACAAACTTTAGAGACTCAACCTCAATCAGCTTGCATTAAACCCCTTGCATTTAATCATCATCTCTTAAGAGCCCTACCTTGATCACCCTGCATTAAGCCCAGTATTTAATCGCCCATCGTCAGAAAACCCTGGCCGCTTCCGGTGGCGTAATGTCTAACTCGGCCAATAAGATGTGGGTTCGATCCCAACGTGTGGTTTCTGCCAAGTTAAACAGGCCGATCTGAGCGGGATTGTGCGCCGGGAAAGTAAAGGGAGTTTGTTGAAGCATCACATTCCTCCTCATCCATCACCGTCACGACTGCAACCTCGTTGTTGAAAGAGACGTGGAACCCAGTGTTTCATTTCATATGATTTAGAAGCCCGACCTTCATCATCCCACCTCAATTCACCTCACAATTTACCGTTCCAGTGCACCGACTTTGTCTCATGAAGTGTTTTCACGATCTCCAAATAGCTGCAGGGAAAAACATTAGCGATCGCCCGATTGTCCCTGGCAAGTAGGTGAAGCCGTCGGGCAAGTGAAGCTGCCATCTAACTTGCCCGACGTGACAAGTCGTTTTTTATATTCAATTTTTTTTTTTTCTGTCTTTAAACGAAGCCTATTAAGATAGATGGGCGATTCCTGGGAACGTGCGCTCAGTTTACCGAGAAAAAACAAACCCATCGTCTGTATGCGAGCTCAAGGTCTAAACTAACTGCGTTGCGAGACTCATCAACCCAGCGCTCGATGGGCGATTCCCGGTAAATTCCGCGTTAGTCTACGCTTAGTCTATCGGACAAAATGTCATACTATGACCGGGCAATGAGGTTTTTCAATCGGACAAGCAAAAATTAGGAGGATTTTCTCAGAGTTAGTGTTTCTCCCTGAGCTGTTGAAAAGTGTCTCCATCGTCGTCATCATCACTGAACTCTTGATAGTTAAGTTTGTTGCACAACGCCGGTAGAACCCAGCCACACACACTAACGCCAGAAGAACCCAGCCACGCGCACCTAAGGTCGGTAGAACCCAGCCACGCACACCTAAGGTCGGTAGAACCCAGCCACGCACACCTAAGGTCGGTAGAACCCAGCCATGCACACCTAACGTCGCTAGAACCCAGCCACACACACCTAACGCCAGAAGAACCCAGCCACACACACACCTAACGTCGGTAGAACCCAGCCACGCACACCTAACGCCAGTAGAACCCAGCCACGCACACCTAAGGTCGGTAGAACCCAGTCACGCACACCTAACGCCAGTAGAACCCAGCCACGCACACCTAAGGTCGGTAGAACCCAGCCACGCACACCTTAGGTCGGTAGAACCCAGCCACGCACACCTAACGCCAATAGAACCCAGCCACGCACACCTAACGCCAATAGAACCCAGCCACGCACACCTAAGGTCGGTAGAACCCAGTCACACACACTAACGCCAATAGAACCCAGCCACGCTGAACAGCGCCGATTATCTACACCAGAAGCAGACAAACGTAGGTGTGTCGTCACGTCATGTTTTACCGATATCACCACTTGAATTCTCGTTGTGTGAATCTGTACATCGTTTAGTCTGCGTCCATCCGATAACGCAGTGGTCGTGTCAATGGGCGTCAGACGCGACACGACGCGTTGGGACGCGCGCTGTACCATGCGACTGTCGATAGCTTCATCCCAATTAGAGAGATCGATACGATTACAAGAGCAGATCGATCCCTGTCACATCTTGCTCTATAAAGCAATTACAGTCAAATTCACAGATTATCGGCAACCCAGCCCGGCTGATCGCACTTCGCTAACTGTGTTACCAATGAGGGCGGTGACCGAGATACATCGACCATGCCACCTGTGACGTCATCCAGCCATCAGAAGCGGCCGCGTTGGTCAAAGGCGACTGAGAGGCAACTGGGCAACTGGGATCGGGGCAAGTTATTAATGAGGTTACAATAAAGCTCTTGCAATATAGATAGTACCAAATGAATGGTACTGCGGTGCGTTAATGACGTCCGTTAATTAATCGCGCACCTGTAGCTCCCCCCCCCCCCACACACACTTTACCTCACGACCCGCTGCTACAGGGAGGCACACGGACCACGCCCTTGGACAGACTGTGTTGTGTACATATACGATGCCCACCTGTACCACACCTGCCTATGTCAGTGTCGCTATTGGCGTGAGAGGCGGTGTGCGGTGTCCACGCCTCGCTTCCCCGATAACATTTCATCGATTAACTGCGCTCGCTATATCTGAACACCACGCCTATTGATAACACGGACCTTCTCTATAGAAATCAGGGAAGCTCTGGAGGCGGACATCACCAGCGACTGACGGCGGGAATAAATTCTCTTTTATTTATCGGAAAACTGTCGGCGTCGACCGGAGCGAAGGCGCGGAGCTCAGTGATGGAAACTCGCGAGCGTGAAGGTCGCGGGGGACGACTCAAGTATGACCTCGTGTTCAATACAGACGAGGTTTGTGGTGCGCTAGGAGAGGAATGCGGTCGTTTTCATCAGGAGCTGGTTATCAACAGCGGAGATGACGCGCAATACAGGGCTGACGAAGTGTACACTGGTCAATCTCTTATCACCTCCGTCACCTCCTCACCGCTACCTAATGTGGCGTTTATCGAGCATAATGATATTGCTGCTCCAGTCGTAAACAAGCATTCCATCACGGCTACCCCACAAATCACTCCACCACTAAACCATATCTCTGCCCACACCAGCGAGGGGACCAGCCAATCGCCACCTGGGGACCGGGCAAAAATCACCATCCCAGAGACGTCAGCTCGGGAACAGCCCGGCGGGGTCGCGCAGCGTGAACCGCCAGCGAGCTTGTTTGTTGGTGAACGCCATGATACGGACGAGTGGGGGACTACTGTAACACCTGACAAGGTGCTTGATCAAAGTGCCTTAAGACTCGGCCAGGTGAGGTTCTTGTCGCGAGCTCTGAGCGAGGCAGGTGAGCCACTCTTCTCTTCTCTCGACGATCTCTCGTCTTCAAGCGTCAGTTCTGGTGAGGGATCTCTGTCGGAGGTCACTACATACACCATGAGGGACATTCGGAGGTTTTCCATGCCCCTTGTAAATACGGGAGGTCGTAGTGGGGCCTCTTCCGATGTCCCATTGGAAGGTAAAACGAAAAGTACAAACGGAGATGAATCCGGAGTGACGCTCAAAAGTATCACTCCCCTGAGCACGAACGTCCCTGCATCGTCCAGTAAAAGCAATTCTCCCAAAGGATGCAGTGTTTATTACGGCAGGGAGCCCCGATATGCCGGTGGCAAATCCGCCGAATCGTCTCACATTAACGGACATAGTCACCGCCATGAAAACGGTCTGA
This sequence comes from Urechis unicinctus, assembly GCA_034190875.2. Lineage (NCBI taxonomy): Eukaryota > Metazoa > Annelida > Polychaeta > Xenopneusta > Urechidae > Urechis > Urechis unicinctus. The sequence goes on along the minus strand of CM067353.1, from coordinate 4,062,705 downwards.
TGGAAGTTCGGCACGGTCATACGAACGGGATACCACACACACAGAACGGTCAGCCTGTAACACCTGTAGCAGGTGCAGGTGCTGCAGGACAGCTTAGTCCAGGAGGAGGCACATTCCACATCCACAACGGCTGGACCTCACTCGCACCTAACGATACCCCGCAAGTGTCGGGAGGGCGTAATTTCGAAAATGACCTCCGAATAGTGAGCTCACGAGGAACAGTACGTGGTGTCAAACATCGTGTCAAAGCAGGGATTGCATCTTTCATAGAACGCTACGAGGGCAAGCCCATCAAGGTGAGCTGGGGCACTTCCTTGTCTTATCGTACACACACCAAGAATTAAACATTCTCATTCGTCGGCTGACAGAGTCTTTTAATTTGCATGACTGCACTATTGTTTCACTGCACAGTGGGGGTTTACGTGTGACATGTGTTCTCGACTGTAGCATTATTCACCGACGGCCATCGAATATACCTGAAGATTATCAATATTTTAACTGCTCAATATGCATTTGGAAAACCCATAAATTTCGGATTTGACTTGATTATATAGTTATGTCGCCTCCACCTGCGCGCATGGCTTTTTTCATCAGTCTGAATATTCCCCTGTTGATGGCCGCTCCCTCTAACGGCCACTCCTTCTAGCGGCCGCGGTGGTCGCGTAATGGTGGCATGCACCTCGTGTACCGGTAAACCTCACTGAGCATTTGGATTGCATCACTCTGTCAACTGGTTGACCATCTCCAGCTGCGGTTTGCTTTGTTCTGACCGCCATATAGTCAGGTTGAGTTCAGCTGGTCAATATATCGGCGTGTGTTGTGTGTGAATGCGCTGATACAACCGAGGCGCATCACGTGGTACTTCTTGTTCATTGTGTCTTCACACCAAAACACACCGTGATATTAATCATGGCTGTACCTCTCTCCCAGTTCCCTGGCATCATCACTATGCTCCTCTTACTTCGCGCTCTCTTCACCTGCGGCCCAGCTATTCTCTCATGCTGTCATCGACTCGACACATTAACATTGTTTCTTTCTTGATTTATTGATTCACGCGAATTCCATACAATACGACCCCCTTGAACTGAAAAACCGATATTAGTTGCTGATACCTTGTGAATGATCTATCGCCGGTTTCCCTCCCCCCCCCACCTCCCCCTCCCTCCTCCCAATCTTGGGTCGTCACAGCGCCGTGTGGGGTATGCGTTAGGGGAGATACGCCGACGAGTTGACGCCGACCTTGTAGCCTTACGTTGTAGAATACTCTTTCAAGCACCCTTGCATTGTTTGCCATTCTATAACTGTCACGATTCTGACAAGAGTGTTCACTTGCACTTGGTATTTTATGTATTAGACGAGCGCGATGACAAGAAGCTCGTGTTAAGTGAAGCGACTCACAGAAACCCGGCCAGTTGACGTTTAACTGTCAGGAGGACCAAGTATGTGACGTCGTCGAGTGAAACGAACACGCCGACGCGTGACGTCGTCGAGTGAAACGTACACGCCGACGCGTGACGTCGTCGATTGAAACGTACACGCCGACGCGTGACGTCGTCGAGTGAAACGTACACGCCGACGCGAAATGAACGCGGAAATGTCAGCAAAGGAGCGTTCGCTTTTTAGGAGCAAATGTTCTCCATTCTGGGAGTCGCTGGTCGCGAAGTATGTGTTCACCAAGGACTGAATCTAAACACACGAAACCAAATTATTAGAAAAGTGGCTGTTAAGATTATGTCGTTAGATGCGCGATGAGAGGCGGTCAGTGACTCGCATCTTTAACAATCACCCCTGCACCGCATAGTCTGGCGTAAACCACCAGTGACGTCATCTCCAGGGTGACACTCGACACGTTAAAAGTACAACCGATTCACCTAGCTAGATGTCATAAATCCTTAACAATAACAAAACAAACTTCTGCAGTGTAAAATAATGTCACTGAACGATTGCTAACTATGTTAGGACGGTAAAATCGAGTACAATTGCTGACTCGGCTATTTTTATGGCCGTTGTGATATTGATCATGGGACGTAAAGAATAGACGAAATATGACCAGTGTTAGATTCTTAAAGACGCCCTTAAAAGAAAGTAAAAACGTGCCGAGTTTAATAGATAATACAACCAAAAGAGTGTTTTATGCATGCTTTGTTACTCGACCCGGTCGCTGCCCATTTGCATATTTTTATAATCAAAGTTTGGAGGCGTCGTCGACATCGACCAATCATCGACGAAGAAAGGATTGCAATATTCATCCAGCTGCCAGACAAAATGCACACATAAAGATGGAATTGTGCGAAATCACCGAAAAATACCTCGATGAACATCACTAAAACTTGCTGATTTGCTTTCCTTGATTCTCAGTGTGTGCGTGTGTGTGGAGGGGGGGGGGGGGGGGGGGAAGGGTGTGGAGAGTATTGATATCAACCATGCCATCGCCACGAGGACAGAAACCCAAAGCAACTGCAGATCTAGCATCAAGCATGGATACTCCACGAACATTGTCATTCCTACGCGATCCTTCAGATTCTAAAGGCGAACAATCCTCAACGGGGCAATTAGGGTGGTTTATAATCGGCATCAGATGTCACAAGTAGTCCCTGTTTATTAAGAATGCTCATTGATTACCTCGTAAATCGCTTTTATGGTTAAGATTGTGGAAGATTGACTGCAGCCCAGCTATTCCCTCATACTGTCATCTACTCGGGTCGTTAACGTTGTTTCTTTCTTGATTTATTGATTCATGCGATTTCCATACAATACGACCCCCTTGAACTGAAAAACCGATATTAGTTTCTTATAACTTGTGAATGATCTATTTCTCTGTGAAGAGAGTCAGAGATACATGCGCTGGTGCTGTTCACTCATGCATAAAATCAACCCATATTTAGCCCTTTGTTCCTCACGCGTCGTCACGACCCCTATCCCCTCTACCCCGAACCCTGATGGGCCGATATGGGCCAGATACAGGTCTGTAACAATTATTGTCTGCGAGGTGCATCAATGATTCCGCAGCGTGCGCACGCACCCCACTCTTCCGATGCTTCACTCCATTGCGTCCAATTTCGAGGAGGTTGTTCAGCCCCATATTGGGCATTAATGGATCATTTTGTTAATACATAACTACGTTTAACGCTTTAATTTGTGCCACCTGATCGAAAAGCATGTACTGTGGAAATCTGTTTTATTTAGTTGTGTCGTTTGATCGATAACAGTGCCTCATAAAACCATGAACCATATGAATGTTAGCTGTAAATCATTACGCGCTCTATAACTACCTCGCTTTAGATGTGTATACTTCCGCCTTGGTTACAAAATGTAGATTTTATCAAATCGTCACTCATTAAAGTTTTGGGCATCATTGTACACAAATTCGGCCGACAAGCAGGAAGGGTAATTTCCGACAACATAAATGGCGACAGCCGAAGTAAGGATCTCTTTTCTGAGACCGCAGTGCCGCGTAGCGACAGAAAGTCTGAAAACTTAAAACTGTTGGTTTCCAAGGTGCGGTTGCCAAGCAGCTTGCTAGGCAACCTCGTTACAAATATAGGGCTGAGCAGTCTCTTTAAATTCTGTATTTCAGTGATACCGCTGGCATACATAAGTCAGGAGCCTGCCTACACTGTGTCAAGGGTGGGGGTGGGGGAAGGTCACATGAGATTCGTCGTAAAGCTGCTTGCAAGCGACTTGTACCCTCCATATTCACCTCTAGAGTCGGTCCGTTTCATGTGAAATGATCCACGTCAGAGAGTGCTGTCCAAATTCAAATAGATAATTTGACTTCTTCTGTTTACCACCGTTGGCTGTGTGATGAGTGTCTATATGATCACGAATACTAACGTGCAATGTTACAGTAAGTACGATTTAAGCGTAATCATGTCAACTTGTTCCCTGTATTCCCCCGACCCACGTTTGTCTCTTCCCCCCTAACTTGCATCCTTCGTTTTCCTCTCCTCCGTCTGTCTCTGTCCCCCACCCTCCTCTTCCTTTCACGCTGTCCTCCGTCTGTCTCTGTCCCCCACCCTCCTCTTCCTTGCACGCTGTCCTCCGCCTGTCTCTATCCCCCACCCTCCTCTTCCTTGCACGCTGTCCTCCGTCTGTCTCTGCCTCACCCCCACCCCACTTCCTGGCGCCATTCATTCCCCTGTCCTCCGCTTGTCTCTGTGTCTTTGTCCTCCGCTTGTCTCTGTCTCTCTGTCCTCCGCTTGTCTCTGTCTCTTTGTCCTCCGCTTGTCTCTGTCTCTCTGTCCTCTGCTTGTCTCTGTCCTCTGCTCGTCTCTGTCTCTCTGTCCTCTGTTTGTCTCTGTCTCTCTGTCCTCTGCTTGTCTCTGTCTCTCTGTCCCCTGCTTGTCTTTGTCTCTCTGAAGCGACTATAAGTAACCCTGATTGAGGACTTCACTCCGCTTATAGGCTACGCGCGGTGATTGACCCATATAGGGTAAGTGGCGGTACGGGAGCAAGTGGCTGGTGAAGCAGGAGGTGAGCCGGTTGACAAAGATGATGTCAACATATTGTCTCGAAACTACTCCTTAATCGATTACACATACCACACTATGACAGGTGCTGACTGGCTGCTATCTCGGGCGTGGCAGCGACGACTTGCTCACTCAAGTACAATTGCGACCAGGTTGTCAAGTAGTACTGTGTCTGATAACGGGAACAATGGAGCTCCGCGGAGGAGGGTTATTTGGAAAGGCGTGAATAAATTAGGAAGCGCAATGTGTGACATCACTTGAGTGGAGTGCTAGCGAGATTCCATTGTTTTTAATACCAACATAATACATGGCGCATCTTACACCTGGACAGGAAACACAACACAGGATGATAGCAGCCGCTGGGTTACAGAACACACGAAAAACAATTGCGTCGACGCAATGACAAAACGATAGCTTCCAACACACAAGGTGGGGAGGGGGCGGGGAGGCTGGGGGTGACCTGTTGGGTGGGTTGCGACTTGTGTCGATGGACATTGGGATCCTGGTGGTTGAGTAGAGAGGTCCTTACGAAGGCTGTATATGCAACACACCACTTTGGCCTGAATTTCGCCTAGGCGAGGGGCTGGTATGGCCTGGTTCAGTCAATCGGCAGATGGCGACATGCCAGGGGTAATCGTTTGCATTTTTATCTTCTTCATCATCCTCCTCTTGTAGTTCCCTCTTTTGTCCATGCATCCCAGAAGGCGGCCGCTTAATCAGGTCAATCTGATCCCGTCCTATGCATGCCACCTCACCAGGCGCCTTATGATACGATAGAGTTAGGGTACCGTTAAACTCCACGCTAACTTACTGACTTACTTAAAACAAACGAGCAAGCTTGATGTTACCATAGCAACAGGGAAGTTGCGCAGACTCAATAGTTACAAGTGATTTCCAAGAATGATTACAATCTCGTTGGAGTTGCCTTTTAGTGACGCGTGTGGGGAACTTTGCCCTCGGCGTCTGTCACCTGCAGATAGACTCCCGAATCTCGCCTTTGTCTTGACTGCGCTTGCGTGACGACTAAGTGTTCTAAGTACTCTTAATTAATAATGCTGAGATGACATTTCCAAGGTAACCAAATGGATCAAATCATGATTGAGGATCAAAAAGGCCTGTCTGCGTGGAGCCTCAATCACGACAGCTTGCTGGTCTCCTTTTCCAGTAAAACTGTTCTGTATGTGCAGCGTTCAATAGGTTTCTTTTGTTCTACGTTTACCATAGAGCAAGATAGCACGTGGGGTCTTGTGGCTGTTGTACGCAATAGTAATGATTAAGTCACCGTCTATTTTTATCAAATGACCAATAACACCAGATCGAATCGAGAGGCGTGAGCGGTTCTGTCTCTGTATCCTGCTTCTCTCCTGTGCTCTCTTATGCTTAATATGAAAACGTCCCCTCGAACTTTGATCTTAAACCATCCTAGCGGCGGTATAAAGACTGCATGGATATTTAGATTTGTATCAAGTCTTTACATTGTCTCGGGTTGTGTAAAGGAGCCTTATTGTGGACATGTTGACCTCTAAAAACAGGAAGCATAATGATATGTTTATTATTCTCTCATCATGTGTCCATACAATACCTGCCCCGGTTCACAGCCGACACTAATTGCTAATCGCTACAACAACCCAGTAAGATTAGACTGCTGTATCCCCCATTTAATGGCACACGCCAGTCCCCCATACCGAGAATGAGGTGGCTCCTTTAAGAGAGCGATCAAGACGCCATTGTTGAGCGGGCCGTAAACTAAGGTTGTTTGCAGGTGAGTATGACATGAAATGACTCCCATAATGCACTGGCTAGCACTGCTTGCTGATCCAAATAATGGCGTTGTCGTCCAACCCCGAAGTTACTTTGATCGCCATTATTTGAAAATGTTAATTGTTCGCGCCATTCCGTAGGATGATGCAGTTGTATGCCTTATATGGTCACGGCCCCGCTGGCGCTGAGCATTCCTATTGATACGCAGATCCATTGGGCGTGCTTTTGCCAATGAACGCGCCATTGGATGCCATTTCCGGTTAGCAACGCAAGCAGGACAATGGTCACGTTTGCTTAATATCGTTATTGATTTCTAATACGGACTGTGTAACGCTTGATGATGTAGGGATGGGGGTCACCAGTTGATGAATACGCTCGGCAGAGAACGGGGTATTACTACCTCGTGATTACTGCTCGTCCGGCTGAATGGACTATGGCTGAGTTGGAACTACTACATCCACCAAAAGGCGTTCTGTAGTCAAGGTGTGACGGGGAGAGCAGACGGGATCGTACGATCGGCGTACCGTGACGGTGACGTCACGGCTGGCGTTGTTGTTCTCGTTGGTGTATCAATTCATTTCCCCCTGTCCGCTTCACCCAGCATCAACGACCGCCTCCTACACCTGACCTTTCGCCGCGATACTCTTTCGGGTTGTCAAACAGGGTTGTGTTATATTCACATCCCGGTAATATTCGGGTTCAATTTAACGATCGTCTTAAGCGTATGCAAGGCGTGGGCCGACCACTTGTGCGTGCTTCAACCTGCATTGGCTTTTATTGCTGAGAAGGATGTTTTAGTTTATCGTTTTATTGTAACTATAACAGGGATGGTGCATGATATGATAATCGTGAACATCAAAGATTATCAACATTTATAATTCCTCCCTCCCTAAAGTGCTCACCGCTTACTCTGGTGAACATTCATTAGTATACCGTGTTTGGCAGCTGTCAGTTGACATCCAGTTATCATGGCGTAATTAGGTCCACGTCACAGTTCGCCGGCACGGAGGCCATGTCGGTTGCCTGGCATTACAGACCCACGCATGCGCCGACGTCGTCAAGGGTGCTTTCGTGGTTGTCGCCTGCGGAATGCAGCTCACGCATTGGCGCCCCCTAGGGCGGACGCGGCTGGGTTATAGAGGGCGCTTATCGACGCGGTCATCAGTCTCTTTGCCCGCTGTTTCGTTTGGCCCCTATGATTCCCATCTATATCAGTGAAAACAAGCTCCGAGAGATTCAATTTGTTGCAAACCTCGGGCGGAGTTTTGTTCCGTGACAAATGCGAACAAATATATTTCTCATTTACTCGGCAAATATTATCTGGTTTGTTAATTTTCTTTTCACATGCATATTGAAGATATTATTCCCTTCTCACCATGGCTCTATATAGTATAGGGTTTAACGGACCCCAACAGTGTGTTAAAATGTGCCCAACAATGGGTTGAAACTGCTTGCATGTCCTGCGCATCAATCGCGCTATAAACTTGACCCCCATGTACTCGTGACATTCTCTCATGGCTTTAACTTGACCCCCATGAACTCGTGACGTTCTCTCATCGAACCCATGACTCTGACGTTCTCTCATGGCTTTAACTTGACCCCCATGAACTCGTGACATTCTCTCATGGCTTTAACTTGACCCCCATGAACTCGTGACGTTCTCTCATGGCTTTAACTTGACCCCCATGAACTCGTGACATTCTCTCATGGCTTTAACTTGACCCCCATGAACTCGTGACATTCTCTCATGGCTTTAACTTGACCCCCATGAACTCGTGACGTTCTCTCATGGCTTTAACTTGACCCCATGAACTCGTGACATTCTCTCATGGCTTTAACTTGACCCCCATGTAACTCGTGACCTTCTCTCATGGCTTTAACTTGACCCCCCATGAACTCGTGACATTCTCTCATGGCTTTAACTTGACCCCCATGTACTCGTGACATTCTCTCATGGCTTTAACTTGACCCCCATGAACTCGTGACGTTCTCTCATGGCTTTAACTTGACCCCCATGAACTCGTGACGTTCTCTCATGGCTTTAACTTGACCCCATGAAACTCGTGACGTTCTCTCATGGCTTTAACTTGACCCCCATGAACTCGTGACATTCTCTCATGGCTTTAACTTGACCCCAATGAACTCGTGACGTTCTCTCATGGTTTGACTTGATGGATGTAGTCACATTTCGATTCGAGGGATCCCACTCGTGACTGCAGTCAGACCTCATCGGGTTTGTATTGACCTGGTTCCATGGGCCGGTTGGTGATGTACGTACCACGTGAGGGCGCCCTTTCGTCAGATAGATGTGATGTGATCTCATAACAGATCGAATCTGGCATCCTGGCCTGATGAGGAAGCTAGTTTGTTTCATAAGAGCTGCACGTTGCTTCCAGCTTCAAATATTTCAGTTGCTTATCTGTCAAACATCTGCAATACCACTCATCTATAAATGCATATGGACGACTGCGTCCTTCTGACGTTTACACCTTGACTGCGTCCCTCTGACGTTTACTCCCTGACTGCGTCCCTCTGACGTTTTCACCCTGACTGCGTCCCTCTGACGTTTTCACCCTGACTGCGTCCTTCTGACGTTTACACCTTGACTGCGTCCCTCTGACGTTTACTCCCTGACTGCGTCCCTCTGACGTTTTCACCCTGACTGCGTCCCTCTGACGTTTTCACCCTGACTGCGTCCTTCTGACGTTTACACACTGACTGCGTCCCTCTGACGTTTACACCCAGACTGCGTCCCTCTGACGTTTACACCCTGACTGCGTCCCTCTGACGTTTACACCCTAACTGCGTCCCTCTGACGTATACACCCTGACTGCGTCCCTTTGACGTATACGCCCTGTATGCGTCCCTCTGACGTTTAAACCCTGACTGCGTCCCTCTGACGTTTACACCCTGTATGCGCCCCTCCGGCGTTTACACCCTGACTGCGTCCCTCTGACGTTTAAACCCTGACTGCGTCCCTCTGATGTTTACACACTGACTGCGTCCCCCTTACGTTTACACCCTGACTGCGTCCCTCTGACGTTTAAACCCTGACTGCGTCCTTCTGACGTTTACACCCTGACTGCGTCCCTCTGACGTTTACACCCTGACTGCGTCCCTCTGACGTTTAAACCCTGAATGCGTCCCTCTGACGTTTACACCCTGTATGCGTCACCCTACCGGGGCTCGTCGATGCTTGCACCAGGCAGCCTGGAAGCGGAGACTACAGGACGGCATTTACAACATTAAAGCAGCCGTGACGTTTTATTAAGAGCGCCATCGCTGGCAGACGACTTCACGACTCGGTCGAAGGTCGCACTAAGTGTTAGCGGGGTGTTGTAATCCCAGCGCTGCCCAGGTGACCTGTCATGGCATCGAACGCGCGGTTTACATCAGTGCTCAAACCGGTATAGACGGAGATCTGGCAGGTAGTCACTGGCAGGTGTCAATGGGGTAAGCCGTCAGGGGCGAGACGGATGATTTACCAGCGGTTATGTCGGGATAACGTCTCGAGATCCGTCGTCTACTCACAAATATAGGGCACGTGGCCGGAGTGGCTCGTATTCCGACACTGGACTTCAATCCTACAGTCATTATGTTTCGTTGTACTCAGGGGGAAATAATATATGTGTATGTAGTGTTGTGATCAACGGTCATTCTTCATTTCACACTTCGCTGTCTGGTGAACGCCGCTCTCATCATATGGCATATTGCAGACATGGAAAAATCATCTAAATGGTTTTGTTTGCATTTCCATAGCGACTGATGTCACGCCTCGCCGAGGACAGGTGGCGACTGATGTCACGCCTGGCCGAGGACAGGTGGCGACTGATGTCAAGCCTCGCCGAGGACAGGTGGTGACTGATGTCACGCCTGGCCGAGGACAGGTGGTGACTGATGTCACGCCTGGCCGAGGACAGGTGGTGACTGATCACAGCCTCGCCGAGGACAGGTGGTGACTGATGTCACGCCTCGCCGAGGACAGGGGGCGACTCCGTCAGATAATATGCAATATAACACGTGTACAATTAAGTGCCGTTTCCGGAAACTAACACGGGTGCCAAGATGTATTTGTGTTTTCTGCCAATATTTATTCAACACCTGGGGGATGATGAAAATATTTTGAATTATTGCGCCTCAAGTAATCATAAAAGATGGTTTTGTCATTTTTTTAAGGAAGTAATAACTGAGGGCAGCGTCAACATACTGCGCACTGCTTCTTACCGTTATAGTCTGAGGCAGGCTGCAAGTTACTGAATTATTGCAGGGACATTCGTTGTTGATGCTAGTTGTTTGTTCAGCCAGTGTTGACGTCCTGTATTCTAACGTATATCATGTGATATATGTGTGGTCAACAGAAATATGACGAACTCGAGGAAGGCCAAATCGTTGTCTACACAACCAGCATGCAAGTCGTGCGTGCCACACACGAACGCTGTGCACGCGTACGTCATATCTTACACACGCACATGGCACGTTACGAGGAACGTGACGTTTTCATGTCTCGCCAGCACCAACGAGACTTAGCCGAGCGTATCTCATCACGTGGTCAACCGGAACCGGATGCTGGGGGGACACTCACTGTGCAGCTACCACAAATTTATGTCGACGGCAGACTTATGGGGGTGAGCAATACCTACTGTGAAGACTTAGCGTTCAAGAAGACTACTTTCTTCTTTTTTTTTAAATTGCCAGGATTATGTTTGTAGTAACCACTGCAAGACAAATTCTTCGAATATATGCTGATAATTGAAATAAACAATTTTCTATCATCCACCGACAACATCACAGGTTCCCCAATCATGCCTATAATTTTATATACAAGGCCAATTGGTTTTTATGAGTACAGAATAAGTAATTTGCGGTTTGCGGTTGGTAATTGAGTATCATTCCCATGCTTTGCTGTACAGGGGGCGGAGGAACTCGAAAAGTTAAACGAATCTGGCCAGCTGAGAGTTCTCCTTAAGAACTACAAGGTAATAATATAGCTCAACTAACTCAATCCACAGCGTAAATTAAACCAAGAAGTTTCATTTCATACCCATCGTCCATGAATTGAAGTGCCTGTTCTGTGTCACCCTAGCATACCATCAAACCGTCCTCCTGTGATCTTTGCGGGGGGTATCGCTTCCTCCCATGTACGAGTTGCCATGGCAGCAAAAAGTCTCTGCACAGAAATCATTTCACAGCGGAGTTTTCGGCACTGAAATGCGTAATGTGTGATGAAACGGCCTTATTCCATGCAGCGCATGTTCTGATCATAACGTTCATTGATAGCAAGCACATTATGACGGACATAAGCCGCCTTCACGTCATGATATCTGCCAAAAAACAGTGATTGTTACTCAACTATCCGGGAAATGTACGAGTGCATTTAACTAATGCTAATATTGATGACTTTATACAATTTGATATGAAGTGTATTTTTTCAAAGTTGTACAGGCTTAGTATCGGTTTTAGTGGCCATGTGTTGAAATTACTGAACTATTCCATGTAATATGGAATGTCAGTGGCTTGTTGTGTTGAACTCGTATTGTTCAGTGGGCAGTTGTAAGTCGCTGTGAGATGAATGACAAGTATTTATCATGTACAGTAGTTGTCTGGTACAATGCTTTTTTTTTGCGTTTGCAAATCCCATTTGGGTGATCACAATCTTAGCTATGCATAACCAACCGATAACCTGCATACTGCCTGAGCTAATCGCGATTAGGCCGTTTCGCTCCACCTCAGGCATTCTATTGTATGTAGTCTTATAAATAATTGGTGTATTTGTAATGACAGTTAATTATACGCGTTAAGCTATGTCAATCTCGTCTTTCTACGGTAATGACAGTTAATTATCCGCGTTAAGCTATGTCAATCTCGTCTTTCTACAGTAATGACAGTTAATTATCCGCGTTAAGCTATGTCAATCTCGTCTTTCTACAGTAATGACAGTTAATTATCCGCGTTAAGCTATGTCAATCTCGTCTTTCTACCATAAAGGTTTAAGATGTTCGGATACATTTCACAAAAAGGTTGAACTTGCATGGTGTTGTGTATGACTGTATTCTTGCATCATAACGTGCCAAATCATCTTTTGGGTGCTTTGAACTTAGATCATTTTCCTTCAATAGCTGTATATGACCTTAATGGGTGGAGATGTATTACAAAAGTACTACACAATCAAATCCTATATGTTTAATCGATTCCAAATCATGCTTTCGCCATAGTGTAATGAGTGAGGTGTTAACATGCGTTTACATGTTTAAGATTTGTAAAGAACTGTAACTGAATAATCATCATACGGATGTTAACTTGTTAAAACAGCCAGTATATACGACAAATGGAAGTTTATTGACTTTGGTTTAAATCTTCACAAACGTGAGCAAAATCGCACATAACGCGTGTGGTTTTTACACACACACACACACACACACACACACACACACACACACACACACACACACACACACACACACACACACACACACACACATGTGCGCATACATATACACACACATACAAATCTTGGAGAGCGTAAATTATCATTTGTTTCTTTCATCAAGGATACATAAGTAGCAGAATGTAATATATGATGTGTGGATTTCGTCTTCGCAGAACTGATCTTTTCTTGCTCACAACGCGTCATAGAAACAATATCTGTATTCCTTTTGTTTTCTTTCTGACAAACCGGCAATAAAACGTGCCGTGTTCCTACGACATTCACGTTACAGGTGTGCGTTTGATTCTGATTATGTTCTGTTAAATATATAAGTATTATATCGCTTCCAAGAGCGAGGTGATATTGGGACGGTGATGGATGAAGATGGTTGCGATGCTTGGATGAGCTCCTCCTTACCTGCGACTTAAGACTTGACCAAAACCCGTTGCGCATGCAGAGGTATATGCATATATGCGTGGGTGTGTGTATCCTAGCGTTAGTGTTAGTGAGCTGTGACGCGAATATAGGACAGAGTCGTGATGAATCAGGTAGGCCCAAGGTCAAACCCATACAGCCGCACCAATGTCCCGTTACCTTATCGAGTAACAGAGCGACAGCAATGGACACCAGACCATTTAGAATGGACGTTATGATTATAGCGTTCCATTATGACCATGCAATTACTCTAAATCTGCGCTTCATTGCTGTTGGAAGCCTTGAGATAAGGTGAGCTGAAATATGCATGGATTCCGTTTAATATCACAGTTGGTATTGAATGCAAACCCCCTACAAAAGCAGGATCAGCCGATGGTGAGAACGTAAATCAATTAGCCGACGAATGAGAGAATGCTTGAGACTTTGACTTAGTAGATGTCAGTGTTTGAGTGAGTGTATGAATGAGAGAGTGATTGAGTGCGCCTGTAAATGAGATAGTTATTGAGTCATTGAATGAGAGAGTATTCGAGTAAGTGAGTCAATGGATGAGTGAGAGTTTGAGTGAGTCTATTAGTAAGAGATTGAAATAGACTTTGCAGGAGAGAGTGCTGGAGTCAGCAAAACATTGATTGAAAGAGGTTTTGAGTCAGCCAGTGAATGAGAGAATGTGAGTCATTCGGTTGATCAGAGAGTGTTCGAAACAGTGAATGAGGGTGTTCATGAGTCGGTAAGGGAACGAGAGAATGTATTGGTAGAGTCAGTGAATGTGAGTGAGGCAATGAATGAGAGTGAGTCAGTGAATGAGAGTGAGTCAATGAATGAGAGTGAGTCGATGAATGAGAGTGAGTCAATGAATGAGTGAGTCAATGAATGAATGAGAGTGAGTCAGTAAATGAGAATGAGTCAATGAATGAATGAGAGTTAGTCAGTAAATGAAAGTGAGTCAATGAATGAGAGTGAGTCAGTGAATGAAAGTGAGTCAATGAATGAGAGTGAGTTGGTGAGAGTAAGTTGGTGAATGAGTAAGGGAAAGAGAGTAAGTCAGGGAAAGAGAGTGAGTTAAGGAAAGAGAGTGAGTTAGGGAAAGAGAGTAAGTCAGGGAAAGAGAGTCAGTCAGGGAAAGAGAGTGAGTTAGGGGAAGAGAGTCAGTCAGGGAAAGATAGTTAGTCAGGGAAAGAGAGTCAGTCAGGGAAAGAGAGTTAGTCAGGGAAAGAGAGTCAGTCAGGGAAAGATAGTTAATCAGGGAAAGAGAGTGAGTCAGGGAAAGAAAGTGAGTTAGGGAAAGAGAGTCAGTCAGGGAAAGATAGTTAGTCAGGGGAAAAAGAGTCAGTCAGGGAAAGAGAGTGAGTCAGGGAAAGAAAGTCAGTCAGGGAAAGAGAGTTAATCAGGGAAAGATAGTTAGTCAGGGAAAAAGAGTCAGTCAGGGAAAGAGAGTGAGTCAGGGAAAGAAAGTCAGTAAGGGAAAGAGAGTTAATCAGGGAAAGAGAGTCAGTCAGGGAAAGATAGTTAATCAGGGGAAAAAGAGTCAGTCAGGGAAAGAGAGTGAGTCAGGGAAAGAAAGTCAGTCAGGGAAAGAGAGTTAATCAGGGAAAGATAGTTAGTCAGGGAAAAAGAGTCAGTCAGGGAAAGAGAGTGAGTCAGGGAAAGAAAGTCAGTCAGGGAAAGAGAGTTAATCAGGGAAAGAGAGTCAGTCAGGGAAAGATAGTTAATCAGGGAAAGAGAGTTAGTCAGGGAAAGAGAGTGAGTCAGGGAAAGGGAAAGAGAGTCAGTCAGGGAAAGAGAGTCAGTCAGGGAAAGATAGTCAGTCAGGGAAAGAGAGTTAGTCAGGGAAAGAGAGTCAGTCAGGGAAAGAGAGTCAGTCAGGGAAAGAGAGTCAGTCAGGGAAGAGAGTCAGTCAGGGAAAGAGAGTTAATCAGGGAAAGTTAGTCAGGGAGAGTCAGTCAGGGAAAGAGAGTTAATCAGGGAAAAAGAGTCAGTCAGGGAAAGAGAGTGAGTCAGGGAAAGAAAGTCAGTCAGGGAAAGAGAGTCAGTCAGGGAAGAGAGTGAGTCAGGGAAAGAGAGTTAATCAGGGAAAGATAGTTAGTCAGGGAGAGTCAGTCAGGGAAAGAGAGTTAATCAGGGAAAAAGAGTCAGTCAGGGAAAGAGAGTGAGTCAGGGAAAGAAAGTCAGTCAGGGAAAGAGAGTTAATCAGGGAAAGATAGTTAGTCAGGGAAAAAGAGTCAGTCAGGGAAAGAGAGTGAGTCAGGGAAAGAAAGTCAGTCAGGGAAAGAGAGTTAATCAGGGAAAGAGAGTCAGTCAGGGAAAGATAGTTAATCAGGGAAAGAGAGTTAGTCAGGGAAAGAGAGTGAGTCAGGGAAAGAGAGTCAGTCAGGGAAAGAGAGTCAGTCAGGGAAAGATAGTCAGTCAGGGAAAGAGAGTTAGTCAGGGAAAGAGAGTCAGTCAGGGAAAGAGAGTTAGTCAGGGAAAGAGAGTCAGTCAGGGAAAGAGAGTCAGTCAGGGAAAGAGAGTCAGTCAGGGAAAGAGAGTCAGTCAGGGAAAGAGAGTCAGTCAGGGAAAGAGAGTGAGTCAGGGAAAGAGAGTTAATCAGGGAAAGATAGTTAGTCAGGGAGAGTCAGTCAGGGAAAGAGAGTCAGTCAGGGAAAGAGTCAGGGAAGAGAGTGAGTCAGGGAAAGAGAGTTAATCAGGGAAAGATAGTTAGTCAGGGAGAGTCAGTCAGGGAAAGAGAGTTAATCAGGGAAAGAGAGTTAGTCAGGGAAAAAGAGTGAGTCAGGGAAGAGATTGAGTCAGGGAAGGGCGTGAGTCAGGGTAGAGAGTGATTCAGTGAATGAGAGTGATTCAGTGAATGGGGGAGTCTTGAAGTATGTCAGTGTATGAGAGAGTATGAGGGAAGATGACTCGGGGCATAAGCCGATGATAAATTCAATTTATGAACTTCGATTTGACAATGATTGAAGGTTACAAGAAACATGTATCATTGCATTGCTCTGCACAATTTTTCCCAAAAAGCGTCGATCTCTCTCTCGCTGCCGGTCGCTGGCCATCTAACATATGTCACTGTCTTTAAAATCAACGTCAAGTTTGGGTCAGTGATACTGTGCGAACTGATATCTTCGAACATAATAGGAACAATTCTGTGACGTAGACGCAGCATTTCAAACTGTGCCACCTGCACATAAATAAATAAACATATATATATATATATATATATATATATATATATATATATATATATATATATATATATATATATATATATATATATATATATATAGATATATATATAACATATATATATATATATATATATATATATATATATATATATTTATATATATATATATATATATATGGATCAATAATATATATAAACCCATTCCACACATGCCTGATACATGAAATCTGATAGCTTGAGGGTCTAAGAAGACCTATATATTCCACTTAAAAAGTTATTGTGCTAGGAACCTGAGAATGTTACCTGATATTCAAACCGAGTCCATTCACTCTGTATGAACCTGGGACTCAGCACCAATATTGTGTGCTTGCTGCTTGTGACAGCTCCAATGATATTGTTGGCAATGGCTGAAATCAATATTGGAGATGTGTTTTATTTATCTCGGGGCACTAATTCTTTACTTGAGTAGCGACCCAATGACTGCTCATCCATATTTGGAGACAGATCCATATTACGTAACGTTATATCCCTACGTCAGTTTGTTGGTGATGCCGTCTACGTCAGTTGGTGGTGATGCCGTCTACGTCAGTTTTTGGTGATGCCGTCTACGTCAGTTTGTTGGTGATGCCGTCTACGTCTGTTGGTGGTGATGCCGTCTACGTCTGTTGGTGGTGATGCCGTCTACGTCTGTTTGTGGTGATGCCGTCTACGTCAGTTTGTTGGAGATGCCGTCTACGTCAGTTGGTGGTGATGCCGTCTACGTCAGTTTGTTGGTGATGCCGTCTACGTCAGTTGGTGGTGATGCCGTCTACGTCAGTTGGTGGTGATGCCGACTACGTCAGTTTGTTGGTGATGCCGTCTACGTCAGTTGGTGGTGATGCCGTCTACGTCAGTTTGTTGGTGATGCCGTCTACGTCAGTTGGTGGTGATGCCGTCTACGTCAGTTTGTTGGTGATGCCGTCTACGTCTGTTGGTGGTGATGCCGTCTACGTCAGTTGGTGGTGATGCCGTCTACGTCAGTTGGTGGTGATGCCGTCTACGTCAGTTTGTGGTGATGCCGTCTACGTCAGTTGGTGGTGATGCCGTCTACGTCAGTTGGTGGTGATGCCGTCTACGTCAGTTGGTGATATCCTCTACGTCAGTTGGTGGTGATATCGTCTACGTCAGTTGGTGATATCCTCTACGTCAGTTGGTGGTGATATCGTCTACATTGGTGTAGAAACACTATTCATAAACCAGACGTCAGCAGCTTGCTAACTTCAAAAGGAACAGTAACTAACACACCCAGTGCCCGGGTTTCTTGTTGGTATCTAATGTTGATTTTGAGAAATACTTACGCGATGTTAAAGTAAGTTCAATAATACAATGACGTCTGCTGGAACGAAATTTGCTACTATTTCATTGGAGGATGGAAAGTTAAATAAACTTGCTGGAAATGTGCCTTAAATATGTCGATAAGTCACCTTCACCGGGCGTGAAGTCTCTCTCGTGGAGGCAGAGAGTCATACCGGCCCGCTTCTCTAACCGCGGATAGAGCTGTTTCATGACGAAGGTCGCATCTGGCTGCTCGCACGAATACGACACGAAGGCGTCATATTTGTGAAGCTCCTTGTCTGTATTGGGAACGAGGTTGGCGGTAAATAAGGAGGAATTGTATACTAAATAAGACGCGCTCAGTAAATGTCTTAAAGTTGACCTCACGCGTAGGGGTGAGTGGGGTGGATTTGGGCGGGGGAGGGGGGGGGGGGGGGGGGGGGGGGGGGGTTGGGCGTTGGGGGGGGGGGGTTTAAGGCGTGGGGCGGGGGGGGGGGGAGCTGTGGATTACTCGGGGTTGGTGGTGTCATCTGATTTACAATTATTATCTTTGTAACGATGGCCGAGTCATTGGAGGTCCTGTCTAAAGCCTAAATGTCCCAGATGAACCAATTACCCGAACTTTCCAGCCAATTGTGTTTCGACGCTCTATCGCGATGAATCTCCGTATCTATATGTTCGTAGTGCTGTTTGGTACCCGGTAAGATAAGTTCCACAAGAGGATGGGAGCAGCTCTTAGAGATACACGTATTGAGGTCAAAAATACCACAAGTCATCCCAGAGAAAAATTAATTCTTACAAAATACACTAAATAATGAAGACTTGATATTAGTTGTACCAACCGGAAACACGAAACCATCGTTGATACTTCTCGACCAGCCTCATGACGAGCGCCACCTTCCGGCGCCAGAGGTACCACACAACCATCGCAAAGGTCAGGATGAGTAAGATAGAAATGGAGAGAATCACGACAGGGGCCAACCACTGATGAAAGGTCGCATCTGTAGCATAAATAGCATAGTGGGGCAATATCATATATAGCAGGTCTGTAGCATGTATTGCAGGATAAGGCCAGGTCTGTAGCATATAGAGCAGGATAAGGCCAGGTCTGTAGCATGTATTGCAGGATAAGGCCAGGTCTGTAGCATATATAGCAGGATAAGGCCAGGTCTGTAGCATATAGAGCAGGATAAGGCCAGGTCTGTAGCATGTATTGCAGGATAGGGCCAGGTCTGTAGCGTATAGAGCAGGATAAGGCCAGGTCTGTAGTAGCATGTATTGCAGGATAGGGCCAGGTCTGTAGCATATAGAGCATATATATAAGGGCCAGGCCTGTAGCTGTAGCCTGTATAACAGGATAAGGCCAGGTCTGTAGCATATATAGCAGGATAAGGCCAGGTCTGTAGCATGTATAGAGCAGGATAAGGCCAGGTCTGTAGCATGTATAGCAGGATAAGGCCAGGTCTGTAGCATCTGTAGAGCAGGATAAGGCCAGGTCTGTAGCATATAGGATAAGGCAGGTCTGTAGCATATAGAGCAGGATAAGGCCAGGTCTGTAGCATGTATAGCAGGATAAGGCCAGGTCTGTAGCATATAGAGCAGGATATGGCCAGGTCTGTAGCATATATAGCAGGATAAGGCCAGGTCTGTAGCATATAGGATAAGGCCAGGTCTGTAGCATATATAGGGATAAGGCCAGGTCTGTAGCTGTATAGCAGGATAAGGCCAGGTCTGTAGCAGGATATAGGCCAGGTCTGTAGCATATATAGCAGGATAAGGGATAGGTCTGTAGCATATATAGCAGGATAAGGCAAGGTCTGTAGCCTGTATAGCAGGATAAAGCCAGGTCTGTAGCATATAGAGCAGGACAGGGCCAGGTCTGTAGCATATAGTGCAGGATATGGCCAGGTCTGTAGCATATATAGCAGGATAAGGCCAGGTCTGTAGCATATATAGCAGGATAAGGCCAGGTCTGTAGCATGTATTGCAGGATAAGGCCAGGTCTGTAGCATATATAGCAGGATAAGGCCAGGTCTGTAGCATATATAGCAGGATAAGGCCAGGTCTGTAGCATGGCCAGGTTGCAGGATAAGGCCAGGTCTGTAGCATATATAGGCCAGGTCTGTAGCATAATAGGCCAGGTCTGTAGCATATATAGCAGGAGGATAAGGCCAGGTCTGTAGCATATATAGCAGGATAAGGCCAGGTCTGTAGCATATATAGCAGGATAAGGCCAGGTCTGTAGCCTGTATTATATAGCAGGATAAGGCCAGGTCTGTAGCATATATAGCAGGATAAGGCCAGGTCTGTAGCATGTATATAGCAGGATAAGGCCAGGTCTGTAGCATATATAGCAGGATAAGGCCAGGTCTGTAGCCTGTATAGCAGGATAAGGCCAGGTCTGTAGCATATATAGCAGGATAAGGCCAGGTCTGTAGCAGGTATAGGCAGGATATCTGGCCAGGAGGTCTGTAGCGCAGTATATAGTAGGATAAGGCCAGGTCTGTAGCATATAGAGCAGGATAGGATATGGCCAGGTCTGTAGCATATAGAGCAGGATATGGCCAGGTCTGTAGCATATAGAGCAGGATATGGCCAGGTCTGTAGCGTATATAGTAGGATATGGCCAGGTCTGTAGCCTGTATTGCAGGATAAGGCCAGGTCTGTAGCATTTATAGTAGGATATGGCCAGGTCTGTAGCATGTATTGCAGGTATGGCCATACATTATTTGATATAATAACCAACAAGTATTACCAAGTATTTACCAAGATCGCCCAATATCACTCAACGAACAATTATATAATTGTTGTTACATCAGGACTAACAACAAACAGGTGATACCTTCTGCGTTCTGCAGCAGGCCAGGTGGGTTCTCCTCTGAACATGTCTCGCCCCTATACCCCCAGTCACACTGACACACTGTACTGTTGGCTAACCCTGTCAATGGTTGGATCTCTGTCTGGTTTCTATCCGACAAAGCTGATACACGACGCTGTGGTAGGCAGATGCCATGGTCGCAATCCAATGCACAACAATGGTCACATTTCCGCCCGACCCAGCCGCTCTCACACAGGCATTCCAGGCGACTGTGCTCCGCAGCAGTCGATGTATTCTCACATATTCCGTGAACACACGGGAAGTTGATGGGACATCCGGACTCCGTGTGTGGCGTCAGCTCCACGCACCCGCTAGATGGGGTAACCAACTTCCGCCTCATCTCTATAGCGTACCTCATCCACTGTCGTGTCAATCTGTATTCTTTGGTGCGGAGTCCATGCTACCGCTCGGAACCATGGTCACTCTTTCCATTGTGGAAGAATGTAGGGGTCACTGTTGGGACGAGTCGTCGAGGTTTGCTACGGTACCTGGCACGACTCGCCTGCACTCACAGGTAACACATGTCCCGCGGGCAATCAATCAGCACACCTGGTGGGGGGGCCAGGAATGACGCTTCACGCGCAAGCGTCTACATTCCTGCTGGAGAAAGGGATCCAATGGAGTAAATTGGCTAGGATTTCTGATCTATGACAGAGATTGCAATGCATTGTGTGATCTATCGTAACAGATGACCTACGTGAACTAGACACCAAATACAGGCGTATTCAATGGTGATATTGGACGAGTGTTAATAAATGTGCAGGTGTTCAGTTCAAATCATTCTATAAATGTTTTGGTCAATAGATGAATCGATGATATCACGAGCTGTAACTTTGTGATTGGACTAAACGATGGGAGTTTGCAACCTTATGAGGGCGACGTCATTCTACACTGACAAAAGCCGGATCCTCCTACACAAACAAAAGACAAGTCATTCTACACTGACAAAAGCTGGATCTCCTACACTGACAAAAGACAAGTCATTCTACACTGACAAAAGCCGGATACTCCTACACTGACAAAAGCTGGATCCTCCTACACTGGCAAAAGCCGTATCATTCTACACTGACAAAAGCTGGATCCTCCTACACAAACAAAAGACAAGTCATTCTACACTGACAAAAGCCGGATACTCCTACACTGACAAAAGCTGGATCCTCCTACACTGGCAAAAGCCGTATCATTCTACACTGACAAAAGCTGGATCCTCCTACACAAACAAAAGACAAGTCATTCTACACTGACAAAATCTGGATCCTCCTACACAAACAAAAGCCGTATCATTCTACACTGACAAAAGCTGGATACTCCTACACTGACAAAAGCCGGATCCTCCTACATTGGCAAAAGCCAGATCATTCTACACTGACAAAAGACAAGTCATTCTACACTGACAAAAGCCGAATACTCATACACTGACAAAAGCCGTATCATTCTACACTGACAAAAGCCGGCCGTATCATTCTACACTGACAAAAGCCGGATCATTTACACTGACAAAAGCCAGATCATTCTACACTGACAAAAGCCGTATCATTCTACACTGACAAAAGCCGGATCCTCCTACACAAACAAAAGACAAGTCATTCTACACTGACAAAAGTCGGATACTCATACACTGACAAAAGCCGGATCCTCCTACACTGGCAAAAGCCAGATCCTCCTACACTGACAAAAGTCAGATCATTTACGTTGACAAAAGCCAGATCATTCTACACTGACAAATGACAAGTCATTCTACACTGACAAAAGCCGAATACTCATACACTGACAAAAGCCGGATCATTTACACTGACAAAAGCCAGATCATTCTACACTGACAAAAGCCGTATCATTCTACACTGACAAAAGCCGGATCCTCCTACACAAACAAAAGACAAGTCATTCTTCACTGACAAAAGCCGATACTCCTACACTGTCAAAATGCCGGATCCTCCTACACTGGCAAAAGCCGGATCCTCCTACACTGACAAAAACCTCGTAGTTTATCCGCCATGGAGAGACAACCGTCGTCTAGACCGGTGACATCGAAACAACGACCTGCCACTTCATCACATAAAACTCGTCGTATGGACGACTCGCCTGCTCGCACTGTGGCGCCCCCTAACACCCCGGATCCCAGCCAGCGTCGACGACTGAGTGTCAAACCTCTGATTGGTCTGTCAGAATTAGGGATTGGGGATTCAGACGCCGAGGGTGAGGGTGCTGGTGAGGAACATGACGTCATCAGCGCGTCTACCAAACACGCCTTAAAGCTCGCTAAAAGTGTGACAATAGACACGAAACATTCGACGGACGAAGCTCGAAGTACTAACACGTATTCGATATCTGCTGAGATTTTTCGCGCTTTATCGGTGTTTCTCTTTAGTTTATTCAATTTTTCATTAGTTTGTGCTTAAGTTTTGGCGCAACTATTCGGCGTTTATCCTTGCTCAGTTATATTATATTAAGGACAAATACAGTTTTGTTTATTCCTATATAATCGCCATTGGCTTGGCGGCCACCCTCCTGCGGCCTGCTTGAGCCAAGGTGTGTTAATTTCAGAGATTAAGTTGTCCTGTCAGCGTCGTTCAATACCGCTGCCAGCTACCCGTGAAATCCACTACTACCACTTCATTACACTTGAGTCTTTAAATCTTTTATTATTTGTTCACTGTCATATTATCGCACATTTTTCTGGCGCATATCTGGTTTTGTTTTCTTCATATATCCTCAGTTGTCATCCATATATATTTCATTTCATTTTCATTATTATGTCTTCCAGAATTGAGGCTTATGGGATTGATTTTTCGTCGATTTTTTCCCCCATTTTCTGTAACTATCTCCTCCATAACTACTGCGGTTACGAACATATGAATTATATGGTTGTAACAAGCAATTATCGTAGCATGGAATAACGCAAAATACTTATTTTCACCTTCTGTACTTTGTATAATGACATGTATTTTAGGGTACCTATCGCGATTTTTGCTACGACTTCTCTCCTCGCTGATATCTCTGAAACGGCTGTATTTACGGACATGAAATTTTGTCAGTAATTAGAACTTGGCCTCGTGATAATGACTGTAACAGTATTTTAAGCATTCACAGTAAAAGAAAACAGTAAAAAGGACGTTTAGTTTGAATGTTTTCTACTGCAGCAGCTTAGCAGCAGGCTATGTGCAGTTCGTGTCTAAGTAGGCCAAACCTTACGTAATCGACCAGAGCCATTCATCGCTTACCTTGGCTGGCTTTAAGGGGTCATGTCAAAACAGGCCAAACCTTACGTAATCAATCAGCGGCAGCATTCATCGCTTTCGCGGTGTATTGACTTGGTTTAGGGGCCATGTAAAAACATCTAAGCGGCAGCAGCTTGTGATCTTATAATAGTGCGCGTTACCAGCTATTCTCGGTCCGTGTATATACTGTCTTTATGTCTCAGCGACAGTGTGCACTGGATGTCCCGGTGCAATCAAAGCGGGTATATATACACAAACACGCATACACGCACATATATATATATATATATATGTATACACACGGTTTCCGATGCCAAGCTTCCGAGCGCCGAGCAGCTATCTATAAATAGCATATATATGTGAATATATATAAGTGTGTGTGTTTATATACGTATATATCTATATATATATATATATATATATATATATATATATATATATACATATATATACATATATATATATATATCTGTATATATATATATCTATATATATATAGACACACACACATATATATATATATATACATATATGTATATATACATATATACATATATATATACATATATATATACATACATATATACATATATATATATACATATATATATATATATATATATATATAAATATACATATATACATAGATATATAAATAAATATATATAAATATATATATATATATATATATATATATATACATGTATATATACATATTTATATACATACATATATATACATATATACATACATATATATATAAATATACATATACACATATATATAAATATATGTATATAAATACATGTATATATACATATATATATATATATATATATATATTCATATATATTTTTTTTTAGAGATAATATTGTTTGTGGTATATTGTTGGTACCGTATTGCTGGTCGTCCAGGCTTGTCGTTGGAAGACATGCCGTTGGCGCATGTGCCAACCCTAAGTAGGCCAAACCTATGTGTGTGTGTGTTTTTTATATACGTATATATATATAATTATATATATATATGTATGGATATATATATATATATAGTATATCGACACATATATGTAAATATACAGTAACGTGGGCGTGTATAGATATAGAGATGTATATAGATATATATATAGACATACAGATATATACATGTGTGCATCGAAACATATTATATAGACATATATAGATATATATATATATAGAGATATACAGATATATATATACATATATATATATATATACATATATATATATAATATACATATATAAATATAAAAAATAAATCTGTGTATATATATTTGCCGTTGGAAGACATGCCGTTGGCGCGCTTGTGCCAACTTAAAGAAGTCCCAAACCTTACGTAATCGACCAGTAACGTGGGCGTGTGTGTGTTTGTGTGCATCGAAACATATTCATATTTAGCAACTAAGCTATGTACGACTACAATTGAGTAAATTACTCTAAACTGGTCACTGCTACGGAGCACGTCATCCTCAAAGGATCTTTTACATCCCTTTTCAAAGATGTGACCACCATTTGTACGTGATCATCCGAGTCACGAGTCAGGTAGTCACACCTTGGAGTCGAACCCACAGCCTGTGGATCAAAAGGCAAAGCAGTAAACCACCAAGCCACTGAGACCGGCTTAGTGCCATTCCCTCGGCTTTGTATTGACTTGGTTAAGGGGTCATGTCAAAACATCTGCTAAGGGGTCATATCAAAACATCTAAGGGGCTGCAGCTTGTGACATCTATCGAAAAATAGTGCGCGTTACCAACTCCCCTCGCTGACATCT
This sequence comes from Urechis unicinctus, assembly GCA_034190875.2. NCBI lineage: Eukaryota > Metazoa > Annelida > Polychaeta > Xenopneusta > Urechidae > Urechis > Urechis unicinctus. The sequence continues at coordinate 4,037,246 of CM067353.1, read as the reverse complement.
ATCGTAAAAGTGTGCTGCGCATAGGGTTTCTTAACAAGGCGCAATCACAGACCCGATTGCTTGCCATTGGAAGACTTGCCGATGGCGTGCCTGCCGAATCTAGTTTCAAATGTTTTCGGCATGGAGGAAACACTCTCCATAGCAAATCTTCAATCTAATACTGACTTACACCCCATGGCCCTTTCTCCGGCCAGATCATTCTTCTCGTGTCATTCCTCTCCTGACTTATTTGAAGATTCCTCATCACATTCATCTGACAGTTCATATCATGAAACCCCAGTCAAAAAAAGACGTCGGTCACCTTCCGTATCCCCAAAATCAAACCATCATCCCTGAAGTTGTAAAAATAAACATCTTTTGTCCTCGAGTCAACATTGCTAAGTTCAACCCAATTGCAATCCACAGTGAAATCTCCTCCCTCATTGGTCCATCCTTCAAAATAGCCAAAACTGGTTCGTCAATTACACTCTACGTTTCAAAAGCTCAAGCTCCCCTCCTCAAGTCTATCCAAAAGCTCTGCAATCTTTCTATCAACACAAAAGTCATCTCGTCCAAAGCTAAAGAAACTAAAGGTATCATTCATGGTGTATCAAGAGACATTTCAGACAGCCAATTACTTGATGTCCTCAAACAGTACAATGTAACAGCTATCCGCAGACTTGGCAAAGTAAATCCTACTGAGTCAATTGAACTCTCCTTCTCCACATCTCAAATGCCCTCCAAAGTTCAAATAGGATATTCATTCCATAATGTCAAAATTTACATCCCCACTCCAATTAGATGCTTTAAGTGCAATCAGTTTGGCCATACAGTAACCTATTGCCCTAACACAACCTCTTGCCTAACTTGTGGGAAACATATAAATTTTCAGAATGTTCAACATTAATCAAAAAGTGCTCAAATTGTGGTGAATCCCATAGTGCTGCCTTCAAAGGCTGCAAAGCATACATCAAGGCAAAAACTATCACTGATATTAAAACAACAAAACAAATAACATATGCACAGGCTGTCTCACTCGTCCTACCTTCCCCTCCTCTCCAACCCCCTGCCCATACATCTCTTCCTACTAAGCCTGCCTCCAAGGCCCAATCTCATCCTCTGGATCAACCCCATCTTCCATCCCAACCTCTGATCTTCCCAAACAAGTTTCTCCAATTTCATCCCCTCCTCATCACTCTACCCCCTCTTCATCTCCCCCTTCAGCTAAGATTGCTCCGACACAACAACAATCTCAACTCTTATCATCTCCCCTATCTGCTGAAACTAAATCTAAAACTCTTGCCATTATTGCTTTTGAACTCCTTAAAGTTAACATTGCCTCTCACACAATTGCTTATGCCATAAGTCATCACGTTCAAGTCACCAGTCAATTACACCAAATCATCGAACATTCCTCTTCTAAGTAGATCGAATACACTTCAATCTGAAACTTTTCCCATTCACCGCTAACATTACTATTCTTACAACCCTAATTATAGCCTTCATGGTCAGTTCCCACAATATTTCGCAATCAACCTGTAAAGCTAGTTTTTCTTGGCTTTTCTTGCTTATGCACGCTCTTCGTTATAGTACTGTTACTCACTGCCTGTAGTTGCTGGAGTGGGGACTAGCCAGAGAAATAACCCGAGTCCTGGAGTAGAGATGCTTATTTGGTTTATTTAATTTCAACAATGAAGCTCCCTGGAATCTCGCGGTCCAAATCGTTTCTCTGACTAGATGAATCTCTCTGACTAACCCATCTGGACTCCTTATAAAGGATCCCGCGATAGGCCAGGCTAAAACAATCCCCACGTGACACGACGAGTCCACTTGGAGGGTGAACTCGCTTGCTGTGAGTATTGCTGAAATCAGGGTTACACCCCTCCCAAAGAGTGGTGTGATGTAACCCGGGCTCTCGTGCTGATAATTAAAGGGGGAGGCTTTTTAAGAACGTATGAGCCAAAATAGTATTATAACAAACCCAACCGTCCCTTATTTCAGACCCAGTTATCAATCATCACTTATCCATATGGTCATGGAATTGCAGAGGTATCCGCTCGCAATTAAACGAATTCTCTAATTTTCTTATTAAAACAAATCCCAAACCTAATGTTATTTGTCTACAAGAAACATTTCTTAAGCCTAATTCTTACTTAAGCCTTCCCAATTATTTTACCATTAGAAATGATCGTCTCTCTTCTGATCATGGAGGTCTAGCTATGCTAATCCATAAAGATATCCCTTTTTCCATTATCAATCTACCATCAGTCATTGAACATCAAACCATTCAAATCAACATAGCTAATCAAACATATCACATATCCAATATTTATGACAACAATCCAACTATTGATCCCAACCAATACCATCCTATTTTTAACCTCCCTCATTCTATAATAACGGGAGACTTCAATGCCCATCATTCCTTCTGGCACCACTCTTCCTCTAATTGCAAAGGTAACTCTCTTTTCAAAATCATTCAGGATAGCAACCTTACCCTCCATAATGATAACACTCCCACTCACTTTCATAAATATGGTACAAATATTTTAGATTTATTTCTCTCGTCTAATGATATTTCCCACAAATTTTCTTTTCTTAATTACCTCAACACAATGGGAAGTGATCATTCTATTATCTCAATGTCTAATAACATCCCTGTTCAATCTAATATTCCTTCTCCTCAACCAAGATGGAATATCAATAAAGCCAACTGGCCTCTTTTCAAACAACTATGCTTAAAAAAATTAACTGCTGCCATCATTTCATCCGATCCTTTCACTTCGTATGATAATTTTTACAAGGAAATCATTAATATTGCTCATGAATCTATTCCCTTTACATCACGCAACCAAAATCAACCTAAGTCTCACCCATGGTGGACTGACTCCTGTTCTTCTGCTATTAAATCCAGAAACAAAGCAAGAAATAAGTATTATCATCACAAAACCCCTCAAAATTATATTCAATATAAAAGAGAATCAGCCATTGTTAAATTCACTCTAAAACAAGCAAAATCCTTCTTCTGGCACAATAAATGCTCATCTCTTAACTCTCCAAATCTTAAAGAGCTCTGGAAAACAGTTTACAGGCTCAAAGGTAAATATTTTCAATCTCGCATCCCTCCTCTTAAACTTCAAAATGAAAACTTTTTCACTGGGAGCAACCAACAAATTACCAATCTTTTAGCTGAATATCATGCCCAAATTAGCTCTGATACAAATCTTCCTTCAGATTTCAATCCAGAGTCTATTTCATATACTCAATCTAATCCTTCTCACATTAACTCCCCCCTCAATGAACCTTTAACCCTTAAAGAAATCTTATCAGCTGTAAACAAAACTAAAAACTCCGCCCCTGGTAAAGATCTTTTAATCTACCCATTTTTCTACCACCTTCCCTCCGAGTCCCTTGAGGTACTCCTTCAAATCTTTAATCAGTTGTGGATCTCATCAAAAACTCCTCCTATTTGGAACACCTCTATCATTATTCCCATTCTTAAATCTGGCCAAAATCCGCACCTTTCTTCTTCATACCGTCCCATAAGTCTTACTTCTGTTGCTTCTAAAATTTTTGAATCCATCCTTCATAACAGAATCTCTTGGCACTTGCATCATAAGGACCTTTTTAATCCCAAGCAATCTGCTTATCGTCCTCACCGCAGTACTATTGATAACATCCTTCTCATCTCCGACTCCATTAACAAAGGTTTGATATCTAACAAAAAAACACATGCTATATTTCTTGACATCTCCAGAGCATTTGATATGGCAAACCGAGCCTCTATAGAAATCAAAGCCCAACAGTTAGGTATATCAGGTTTAGCACTTAATTGGATCCACAACTTTTTATCAAACAGAAATTTTAGAGCTAATTTAGCTCTAAAGTTAGAGCTAATAATACCTTATCCAATCCTCACAGTACAGAAAATGGAGTACCTCAAGGAAGTGTTTTGTCTCCTACTTTATTCAACATCTTTATAAATGATATTCCCATTCCTTCTTCTGCTTCTGTATATGCTGATGATATTACCATCTGGGCTACTGGCAAATTATCCTCTAAATTAACCAAATCCCCACAAACACGTCTAAATAGCATTGACAAATGGGCCTCTAAATGGGGAGTCACATTTTCTCCCTCAATATCCAAAGTTGTACATTTTGGTACAAATAAAGCTCACAACACTACCACTTTCTTAATTGATAATAAACCCATCCCAGAACATGATTCCGTTAAATTTTTAGGTATCATTCTTGATAAAGGTCTTACCTGGAGGGAACACATACAGCTCACAGTTACAAAATGTCAGAAGGTTACCAACCTCCTCAGATTCATAAGCGGCACCTCCTGGGGCACAAACAAGGAGACATCCTGCAAAATACACACAACCCATTCTTTGCAACATATCCTTTATGGGGCTCCAGCCATAGTTACTGCATCTAAGACAACCCTCCTCAAATTAGAGAAAGCACAATCAGCCACGCTCCGAGCCATTACAAGAACACATCGATCTATATCTATAAATTCCCTTCAGGTATCCACTGGTTTTCCACCCATTCCCCTCCAAATACTCAGAGCCACCCTTAGATATCAAGCTAGAGCTGTCACATACAATCTCCCCACCAAATTCATACTTAAAGAAACCTGGTATTCTCACACTTCTAGACCACTATCTAGACAGCGTAAAACTATCAGTCATTTCACCATCCCTTTCTCACGACATCTTCCTATAATATCCTCTGAGTCTCCCTGTCATATTCCTCCTTGGCATCTTTCTAACCCTACTATCAATACCGAATTATCAGAAAAAATATCTCATGACAATCCATCATTTAACAAATCTCTGGCGCTTGATTTCATTGACAACCTACCAGCCAATTCCACCCACATTTATACAGATGGTTCCAAAAATAATATCAGTACTTCCTTTGCTCTAACTATTCGTTCCATTCAATACACCAAATCTACCCGAATTCAGCCCTTCTTTTCTATCTTTACCGCTGAAGCACTGGCTATTATCAATGCCTTAATATTAGCTCTTCAATTACATTTCATCAACCCCATAATTCTCACAGACTCCCTATCAGTCATTACAGCTTTTAAAGGTAAAATCCTTAATCCCTTCATTAAAGAAATTCAATATCTTTCCTCCTTACTTTCTTACCAAAATTCAACTGCTTCAATAATATGGATTCCAGCACATTGTGGGATCCTTGGTAATGAAATTGCCGATTTGGCAGCTAAACAATCACATACTGATCCCTTTATTCAACCCATTTCTCTCGACTTAAACACTCACTACCTACTCATTAAGAATCTTGTCGCCCAAACCTGGCAACAAGATTGGAACTCATCAAACTCTTCATATAAACTAATCAAACCTACAATAGATTTTAAACCCCAAATATTTCATCCAAATACTCTTTTAGATCGAATCCTAACTTCAATAGTATTGAGTAACCCCCCTCTCAATTTCTATAAAGCAAAATATAATAACAACCAAAATCCTAATTGTAACTACTGCCATTCCCCCGAAAACATTTATCATTACATGTTTGTATGCCCGAAATATCATTCCCAGCGCATTCCTCTCATAAGCAAACTTAAACAAGCTAAATACACCCTAAACATTAAAAATCTTTTCTGCTCCAATATTATCAAAACTACCATTACTTATATTCTCACTACCAAACGTTTTGTTATCAACAATTAACTTATCGCTTCTTCCCTCCCACATTAATTGTTGATCCATCAAATTGATATTTTTCATCCTCTTCCAATCATTTCTGCACTTAGTTTTCTTCTGTCCCTCCTGAGTTTTTCCTATTTAGGTACCCCCATGCACATCCAACATGGGATCTTTAGGGCTTCTTTTATTTCTTACTTTAATGCACTGGAGTAGCCCCCAGTGTGTGAAATCTTCTTAGTTGCACTTTCTTACACCCTTGTAATGTGCACTTCATTCATTGTTTTCTCTTCCTATCATTTAAATTAATGAAAAATCAAGAGGCCCATTTAAAGCTCTAAACTGCTCTGCTCTTACATCATTAAAATAACCCTTCAATATGTTCAACTATCTTATTATTTGTCCTGTGTTAACCAGAATCATTTGACCGCCTTTCGCTGTACATGGCCAAAAGAAGCCGAACAGCGTTAAATTTGGAATCAACAACAACAACAACAATAGACACTAAGTTTGACGCTGAACCTCATTCTACCAAACCGCCGCAGTCTGGGAAATCTGGGAAATCCTCACGCCCAACGACGGCTGCAGCATCAGCAGGAGTCTTATTACCAGAAGATATCATTAAACGCAAAACACAACTAAAGGAAGATATACTAAGACAGTTAAGGGCTGCTTCAGCCAAGTGCGATATGCGCATCCATGATTTCTTAGACACGATCGAGTCCTTATCGCTGGGTGGGGATGGAAGTGATTATTACTCTGTGAAACAGGACGCCATGAAAAGAGAAATTCCTGAATGTAGAATTCCCGGCACACCGCAAGAGCTGGCACAGAGGCGTTTGGGACATGTCAGCGTGCGCAGCTTGACCCAGCGAACTTTGGATACGAACTTTGACCGACGAATTTCAACTTATACTGATTTGAGCGTTATATAAATGACCAGCTGGTAAAATAAATTTCAATTGACTGGCAGGCAGTCATGGCATGCATACACAAAATATCAAATATAGAAATATAGAAATGTAAGTGCCTGGACTTCAAAGGCCTAAGGGTGCTATGTTTCTATGTGTGTGGTGTTTGGTAGAAGTTATGTTCCATGTGTGTGTGTGTTTGGTTTCTCGTCCTCGGTCGCCTCGTCGTGACGTCGTCTCGTCCTCGGTCGCCTCGTCGTGACGTCGTCTCGTCCTCGGTCGCCTCGTCGTGACGTCGTCTCGTCCTCGGTCGCCTCGTCGTGACGTCGTCTCGTCCTCGGTCGCCTCGTCGTGACGTCGTCTCGTCCTCGGTCGCCTCGTCGTGACGTCGTCTCGTCCTCGGTCGCCTCGTCGTGACGTCGTCTCGTCCTCGGTCGCCTCGTCGTGACGTCGTCTCGTCCTCGGTCGCCTCGTCGTGACGTCGTCTCGTCCTCGGTCGCCTCGTCGTGACGTCGTCTCGTCCTCGGTCGCCTCGTCGTGACGTCGTCTCGTCCTCGGTCGCCTCGTCGTGACGTCGTCTCGTCCTCGGTCGCCTCGTCGTGACGTCGTCTCGTCCTCGGTCGCCTCGTCGTGACGTCGTCTCGTCCTCGGTCGCCTCGTCGTGACGTCGTCTCGTCCTCGGTCGCCTCGTCGTGACGTCGTCTCGTCCTCGGTCGCCTCGTCGTGACGTCGTCTCGTCCTCGGTCGCCTCGTCGTGACGTCGTCTCGTCCTCGGTCGCCTCGTCGTGACGTCGTCTCGTCCTCGGTCGCCTCGTCGTGACGTCGTCTCGTCCTCGGTCGCCTCGTCGTGACGTCGTCTCGTCCTCGGTCGCCTCGTCGTGACGTCGTCTCGTCCTCGGTCGCCTCGTCGTGACGTCGTCTCGTCCTCGGTCGCCTCGTCGTGACGTCGTCTCGTCCTCGGTCGCCTCGTCGTGACGTCGTCTCGTCCTCGGTCGCCTCGTCGTGACGTCGTCTCGTCCTCGGTCGCCTCGTCGTGACGTCGTCTCGTCCTCGGTCGCCTCGTCGTGACGTCGTCTCGTCCTCGGTCGCCTCGTCGTGACGTCGTCTCGTCCTCGGTCGCCTCGTCGTGACGTCGTCTCGTCCTCGGTCGCCTCGTCGTGACGTCGTCTCGTCCTCGGTCGCCTCGTCGTGACGTCGTCTCGTCCTCGGTCGCCTCGTCGTGACGTCGTCTCGTCCTCGGTCGCCTCGTCGTGACGTCGTCTCGTCCTCGGTCGCCTCGTCGTGACGTCGTCTCGTCCTCGGTCGCCTCGTCGTGACGTCGTCTCGTCCTCGGTCGCCTCGTCGTGACGTCGTCTCGTGACGTCGTCTCGTGACGTCGTCTCGTCCTCGGTCGCCTCGTCGTGACGTCGTCTCGTCCTCGGTCGCCTCGTCGTGACGTCGTCTCGTCCTCGGTCGCCTCGTCGTGACGTCGTCTCGTCCTCGGTCGCCTCGTCGTGACGTCGTCTCGTGACGTCGTCTCGTCCTCGGTCGCCTCGTCGTGACGTCGTCTCGTCCTCGGTCGCCTCGTCGTGACGTCGTCTCGTGACGTCGTCTCGTCCTCGGTCGCCTCGTCGTGACGTCGTCTCGTCCTCGGTCGCCTCGTCGTGACGTCGTCTCGTCCTCGGTCGCCTCGTCGTGACGTCGTCTCGTCCTCGGTCGCCTCGTCGTGACGTCGTCTCGTCCTCGGTCGCCTCGTCGTGACGTCGTCTCGTGACGTCGTCTCGTCCTCGGTCGCCTCGTCGTGACGTCGTCTCGTCCTCGGTCGCCTCGTCGTGACGTCGTCTCGTCCTCGGTCGCCTCGTCGTGACGTCGTCTCGTCCTCGGTCGCCTCGTCGTGACGTCGTCTCGTCCTCGGTCGCCTCGTCGTGACGTCGTCTCGTCCTCGGTCGCCTCGTCGTGACGTCGTCTCGTCCTCGGTCGCCTCGTCGTGACGTCGTCTCGTGACGTCGTCTCGTGACGTCGTCTCGTCCTCGGTCGCCTCGTCGTGACGTCGTCTCGTCCTCGGTCGCCTCGTCGTGACGTCGTCTCGTCCTCGGTCGCCTCGTCGTGACGTCGTCTCGTCCTCGGTCGCCTCGTCGTGACGTCGTCTCGTCCTCGGTCGCCTCGTCGTGACGTCGTCTCGTCCTCGGTCGCCTCGTCGTGACGTCGTCTCGTCCTCGGTCGCCTCGTCGTGACGTCGTCTCGTCCTCGGTCGCCTCGTCGTGACGTCGTCTCGTCCTCGGTCGCCTCGTCGTGACGTCGTCTCGTCCTCGGTCGCCTCGTCGTGACGTCGTCTCGTCCTCGGTCGCCTCGTCGTGACGTCGTCTCGTCCTCGGTCGCCTCGTCGTGACGTCGTCTCGTCCTCGGTCGCCTCGTCGTGACGTCGTCTCGTCCTCGGTCGCCTCGTCGTGACGTCGTCTCGTCCTCGGTCGCCTCGTCGTGACGTCGTCTCGTCCTCGGTCGCCTCGTCGTGACGTCGTCTCGTCCTCGGTCGCCTCGTCGTGACGTCGTCTCGTCCTCGGTCGCCTCGTCGTGACGTCGTCTCGTCCTCGGTCGCCTCGTCGTGACGTCGTCTCGTCCTCGGTCGCCTCGTCGTGACGTCGTCTCGTCCTCGGTCGCCTCGTCGTGACGTCGTCTCGTCCTCGGTCGCCTCGTCGTGACGTCGTCTCGTCCTCGGTCGCCTCGTCGTGACGTCGTCTCGTCCTCGGTCGCCTCGTCGTGACGTCGTCTCGTCCTCGGTCGCCTCGTCGTGACGTCGTCTCGTCCTCGGTCGCCTCGTCGTGACGTCGTCTCGTCCTCGGTCGCCTCGTCGTGACGTCGTCTCGTCCTCGGTCGCCTCGTCGTGACGTCGTCTCGTCCTCGGTCGCCTCGTCGTGACGTCGTCTCGTCCTCGGTCGCCTCGTCGTGACGTCGTCTCGTCCTCGGTCGCCTCGTCGTGACGTCGTCTCGTCCTCGGTCGCCTCGTCGTGACGTCGTCTCGTCCTCGGTCGCCTCGTCGTGACGTCGTCTCGTCCTCGGTCGCCTCGTCGTGACGTCGTCTCGTCCTCGGTCGCCTCGTCGTGACGTCGTCTCGTCCTCGGTCGCCTCGTCGTGACGTCGTCTCGTCCTCGGTCGCCTCGTCGTGACGTCGTCTCGTCCTCGGTCGCCTCGTCGTGACGTCGTCTCGTCCTCGGTCGCCTCGTCGTGACGTCGTCTCGTCCTCGGTCGCCTCGTCGTGACGTCGTCTCGTCCTCGGTCGCCTCGTCGTGACGTCGTCTCGTCCTCGGTCGCCTCGTCGTGACGTCGTCTCGTCCTCGGTCGCCTCGTCGTGACGTCGTCTCGTCCTCGGTCGCCTCGTCGTGACGTCGTCTCGTCCTCGGTCGCCTCGTCGTGACGTCGTCTCGTCCTCGGTCGCCTCGTCGTGACGTCGTCTCGTGACGTCGTCTCGTCCTCGGTCGCCTCGTCGTGACGTCGTCTCGTCCTCGGTCGCCTCGTCGTGACGTCGTCTCGTCCTCGGTCGCCTCGTCGTGACGTCGTCTCGTCCTCGGTCGCCTCGTCGTGACGTCGTCTCGTCCTCGGTCGCCTCGTCGTGACGTCGTCTCGTCCTCGGTCGCCTCGTCGTGACGTCGTCTCGTCCTCGGTCGCCTCGTCGTGACGTCGTCTCGTCCTCGGTCGCCTCGTCGTGACGTCGTCTCGTCCTCGGTCGCCTCGTCGTGACGTCGTCTCGTCCTCGGTCGCCTCGTCGTGACGTCGTCTCGTCCTCGGTCGCCTCGTCGTGACGTCGTCTCGTCCTCGGTCGCCTCGTCGTGACGTCGTCTCGTCCTCGGTCGCCTCGTCGTGACGTCGTCTCGTCCTCGGTCGCCTCGTCGTGACGTCGTCTCGTCCTCGGTCGCCTCGTCGTGACGTCGTCTCGTCCTCGGTCGCCTCGTCGTGACGTCGTCTCGTCCTCGGTCGCCTCGTCGTGACGTCGTCTCGTCCTCGGTCGCCTCGTCGTGACGTCGTCTCGTCCTCGGTCGCCTCGTCGTGACGTCGTCTCGTCCTCGGTCGCCTCGTCGTGACGTCGTCTCGTCCTCGGTCGCCTCGTCGTGACGTCGTCTCGTCCTCGGTCGCCTCGTCGTGACGTCGTCTCGTCCTCGGTCGCCTCGTCGTGACGTCGTCTCGTCCTCGGTCGCCTCGTCGTGACGTCGTCTCGTCCTCGGTCGCCTCGTCGTGACGTCGTCTCGTCCTCGGTCGCCTCGTCGTGACGTCGTCTCGTCCTCGGTCGCCTCGTCGTGACGTCGTCTCGTCCTCGGTCGCCTCGTCGTGACGTCGTCTCGTCCTCGGTCGCCTCGTCGTGACGTCGTCTCGTCCTCGGTCGCCTCGTCGTGACGTCGTCTCGTCCTCGGTCGCCTCGTCGTGACGTCGTCTCGTCCTCGGTCGCCTCGTCGTGACGTCGTCTCGTCCTCGGTCGCCTCGTCGTGACGTCGTCTCGTCCTCGGTCGCCTCGTCGTGACGTCGTCTCGTCCTCGGTCGCCTCGTCGTGACGTCGTCTCGTCCTCGGTCGCCTCGTCGTGACGTCGTCTCGTCCTCGGTCGCCTCGTCGTGACGTCGTCTCGTCCTCGGTCGCCTCGTCGTGACGTCGTCTCGTCCTCGGTCGCCTCGTCGTGACGTCGTCTCGTCCTCGGTCGCCTCGTCGTGACGTCGTCTCGTCCTCGGTCGCCTCGTCGTGACGTCGTCTCGTCCTCGGTCGCCTCGTCGTGACGTCGTCTCGTCCTCGGTCGCCTCGTCGTGACGTCGTCTCGTCCTCGGTCGCCTCGTCGTGACGTCGTCTCGTCCTCGGTCGCCTCGTCGTGACGTCGTCTCGTCCTCGGTCGCCTCGTCGTGACGTCGTCTCGTCCTCGGTCGCCTCGTCGTGACGTCGTCTCGTCCTCGGTCGCCTCGTCGTGACGTCGTCTCGTCCTCGGTCGCCTCGTCGTGACGTCGTCTCGTCCTCGGTCGCCTCGTCGTGACGTCGTCTCGTCCTCGGTCGCCTCGTCGTGACGTCGTCTCGTCCTCGGTCGCCTCGTCGTGACGTCGTCTCGTCCTCGGTCGCCTCGTCGTGACGTCGTCTCGTCCTCGGTCGCCTCGTCGTGACGTCGTCTCGTCCTCGGTCGCCTCGTCGTGACGTCGTCTCGTCCTCGGTCGCCTCGTCGTGACGTCGTCTCGTCCTCGGTCGCCTCGTCGTGACGTCGTCTCGTCCTCGGTCGCCTCGTCGTGACGTCGTCTCGTCCTCGGTCGCCTCGTCGTGACGTCGTCTCGTCCTCGGTCGCCTCGTCGTGACGTCGTCTCGTCCTCGGTCGCCTCGTCGTGACGTCGTCTCGTCCTCGGTCGCCTCGTCGTGACGTCGTCTCGTCCTCGGTCGCCTCGTCGTGACGTCGTCTCGTCCTCGGTCGCCTCGTCGTGACGTCGTCTCGTCCTCGGTCGCCTCGTCGTGACGTCGTCTCGTCCTCGGTCGCCTCGTCGTGACGTCGTCTCGTCCTCGGTCGCCTCGTCGTGACGTCGTCTCGTCCTCGGTCGCCTCGTCGTGACGTCGTCTCGTCCTCGGTCGCCTCGTCGTGACGTCGTCTCGTCCTCGGTCGCCTCGTCGTGACGTCGTCTCGTGACGTCGTCTCGTCCTCGGTCGCCTCGTCGTGACGTCGTCTCGTCCTCGGTCGCCTCGTCGTGACGTCGTCTCGTCCTCGGTCGCCTCGTCGTGACGTCGTCTCGTCCTCGGTCGCCTCGTCGTGACGTCGTCTCGTCCTCGGTCGCCTCGTCGTGACGTCGTCTCGTCCTCGGTCGCCTCGTCGTGACGTCGTCTCGTCCTCGGTCGCCTCGTCGTGACGTCGTCTCGTCCTCGGTCGCCTCGTCGTGACGTCGTCTCGTCCTCGGTCGCCTCGTCGTGACGTCGTCTCGTCCTCGGTCGCCTCGTCGTGACGTCGTCTCGTCCTCGGTCGCCTCGTCGTGACGTCGTCTCGTCCTCGGTCGCCTCGTCGTGACGTCGTCTCGTCCTCGGTCGCCTCGTCGTGACGTCGTCTCGTCCTCGGTCGCCTCGTCGTGACGTCGTCTCGTCCTCGGTCGCCTCGTCGTGACGTCGTCTCGTCCTCGGTCGCCTCGTCGTGACGTCGTCTCGTCCTCGGTCGCCTCGTCGTGACGTCGTCTCGTCCTCGGTCGCCTCGTCGTGACGTCGTCTCGTCCTCGGTCGCCTCGTCGTGACGTCGTCTCGTCCTCGGTCGCCTCGTCGTGACGTCGTCTCGTCCTCGGTCGCCTCGTCGTGACGTCGTCTCGTCCTCGGTCGCCTCGTCGTGACGTCGTCTCGTCCTCGGTCGCCTCGTCGTGACGTCGTCTCGTCCTCGGTCGCCTCGTCGTGACGTCGTCTCGTCCTCGGTCGCCTCGTCGTGACGTCGTCTCGTCCTCGGTCGCCTCGTCGTGACGTCGTCTCGTCCTCGGTCGCCTCGTCGTGACGTCGTCTCGTCCTCGGTCGCCTCGTCGTGACGTCGTCTCGTCCTCGGTCGCCTCGTCGTGACGTCGTCTCGTCCTCGGTCGCCTCGTCGTGACGTCGTCTCGTCCTCGGTCGCCTCGTCGTGACGTCGTCTCGTCCTCGGTCGCCTCGTCGTGACGTCGTCTCGTCCTCGGTCGCCTCGTCGTGACGTCGTCTCGTCCTCGGTCGCCTCGTCGTGACGTCGTCTCGTGACGTCGTCTCGTCCTCGGTCGCCGTGCAGTGGTAACCAGGCAGGTAGCAGGGCTAACTGGCACACAACCCACTCCTCGATTGGTGAATATGATTTAAATGGTTAGGCCAGGTGAGATGAGATGATTGAGGACGAATTAAAGGTGTCGCTAGGCTGATGCCAGGGCGCTGAAGAGGTGTTTAAGATTGTACTGGACTCACGAGACCATGTATTACATATATAAGAGGTGCATGGCGTGTCCTAGTGAAAGCGAGAACTCCACGCTTGTCCTCTTATCTCTCTGTATGGCGATGTGTCCGATAATTCCGACATGGCGGTCAAACAAACTGCTTCATGACGGCGTCACATCAAGGTAAACAAGTGACCCACGGCGTAATAGCACCGTAAAGAGCACCCGGAATACGCGGAGAACATGCCACGGGGCAAACAAGGTGATTAGATCACTTCATGTGATTCAAGCAAAGAGAACAGAACCCAACCCAAGAAAACGACAAAGTGGACGTCGCTCTACACAACACAGAGAGACAAAGTGGACATCACACAACACAACACAGAGAGACACAGTGGACATCACACAACACAACAGAGAGAGACACAGTGGACAACACACAACACAACAGAGAGAGACACAGTGGAGACACAGTGGACAACACAACACCACAGAGAGACACAGTGGACAACACACAACACAACAGAGAGAGACACAGTGGACAACACACAACACAACAACCAGAGAGAGACACAGTGGACAACACATAACACACCACACAGAGACACAGTGGACAACATACAACACACCACAGAGAGACACAGTGGACAACACACAACACACCACAGAGAGACACAGTGGACAACACACAACACAACACAGAGAGACACAGTGGACATCACACAACACAACACAACACAGAGAGACAAAGTGGACAACACACAACACAACACAGAGAGATAAAGTGGAAATCACACAACACAACACAGAGAGACAAAGTGGACAACACACAACACAACACAGAGAGACAAAGTGGACATCACACAACACAACACAGAGAGACACAGTGGACAACACACAACACAACACAGAGAGACATTGTGGAGATCACACAACACAACACAGAGAGACAAAGTGGACATCACACAACACAATACAGAGAGACACAGCGGACATCACATAACACAACACAGAAAGACCAAGTGGACATCACACAACACAACACAGAGAGACAAAGTGGACATCACACATCACAACACAGAGAGACAAAGTGCACATAACACAACACAGAAAGACCAAATGGACACACAGCTACACTGCGATTCCTCCAGACCTCATGCCTACCTGCGGTGTAGGATTTTCTGGTCGACAGTGATCCTGTTGAGCAGGGTACGTTCAGAGCGACCCAGCCTCCGGCGATCTTTCTCCAGCATCACTTCTTCCAACTTGATCTTCATCTGTACCTTGGCCGACTTCTCCGACTCGATGACCAGCATCTGCCTTGAGGAGGACATGTCTGTCTCGTGAGCGCTGGTCGCTGCGAACTCTATCCACAAGACCAGCTGGAAATACGTGAAGTCACAACAAACAATTGTAATTAAACTTAGCGAATCGAATCATGTCACACAAAACACGTGGACCTGACGATGCGATTCATATCAGACGCGAGTATTCGCCGGCGATACATTTATAACTTAGAGAATATGTCCATGTCACAAAATGGAATTTGGAGTTACGATTTGAATAATATATCCTAGGATTAAAGATGATCCTAGGTCGTGATGTTGAATTGTGCTTGTCAGGGTAGCGGCGATGTAATCTGCGGGGTAAGTTGAAGAGCTCCGGTAGCGAGCGGTATCTCCGGGCTTCCGGAGCGCATCAATCCCGCGACCGTATGCCGCGCTGAGATTGACAGTCTCTAATCTGCCAGCGGCGCTGCATGTAACGCTTGAAGAGCGCCGACGTGACAGGCTTACGTGGTTGTCTCGACTACCGGTTTATTTTGGCGCGGCTTATTCTCGTTGAATCGATAAGCCATTGTCGTATAAGGCCCATCATTGAGATCGATCGATTTCATGTTATCCAATTCAATAGCGTGTAGCGTGCCGCGCCTGGGCGGCAGTTGAAACTGATGTTTACTCTTTCGGTTTATAGGCAGTTGGATTCATAATCAATGGAGAAATATTTGAAGTAATGTATTGCAAAACTTCGATCTCGTATATAGCAAACAATAGCTGCTCAACGACAAAAAGTCAGATGCTTTTTGTTGTGTCAGTTTGCTGTGAATCGCCAGTGGCTCACCTCGTCATCACGTCGTCTCGACATCGGTCGCCTCGTCGTAACATCGTCCTCCTCGTCATGACATCGTCCTCCTCGTCATGACATCGTCTCGTCTTCGGACGCCTCGTCGTGACGTCGTCTCGTGACGTCGTCTCGTCTTCGGACGCCTCGTCGTGACGTGTCTCGTCCTCGGTCGCCTCGTCGTGACGTCGTCTCGTGACGTCGTCTCGTCTTCGGACCCCTCGTCGTGACGTCGTCTAGTCCTCGTCCTCCTCGTCATGACGTCGTCTCGTCTTCGGACGCCTCGTCGTGAAGTCGTCTCGTCCTCGCTCGTTCTCAGAACGCCGTCGCCCAGAGACTCACACACACGTAATATCACAGTATCGTTGATCACAATACACATCTAAACTCTTTTATATCAAGGCCAAGTATTGCACAGATTTAACCCCGAACAAACACGGCATATCTTGTGTCATACAGGAGAGTTTTTGTCACTGGGCGCTATCAGCGGGAGAGGTCTCATAAGCGCCGGGTTCATCAACACTTCGACACGGGTGCGCCTTAACAAGGATGGTCTCACCTCAACACCTGCTCATTACTTGTATGTTCTGTTATGTTTGAGTACCAGTCGTGTTGCTCTTCTGACTCAGTACCGTGCATTATCGCTCACCGAACAGGTGTCACCAGGCTCTCAAGTTGATGATGTACGGAGCAGGGGGTGGCGTCTGGTGCGTGCGAGTCGTTTGGTGTTTCATAGCCCAGCCCAACTACCCACCCCGCTTGCTGCTCATTAGGTCTAATTGCTATATATACGGTGCTTGCTTATTAATCAAATTGATTGGCTAGGAGAGAATCCTACTGTCTCTTCTTCCTTTGATTCTCTGACTTCCTGTCTTTCATTGATAAACTGGCGTATCAATATTTATCTCTCCAACTCTTTTCACCTCTTTATCTCTCTCTTTTACCTTCTCTCTCTCTATCTCTTTGTTTCTCTCTTTATGGCCGGATCCCCAACTCACTCTCTCTGATCGTCTTTCTTCTCTCTTTGTCTCACTCTCGCCGTCTCTCTCTCACATACTTCTCCACATCTCTCTCCTCTCTCTCTCACACTCTCTCTATCTCTCTCTCCACCTCTCTCTTTCTCTCTCTCCACATCTCTCTCTCTCCTTCCCTTCCTGTATCTCTCTCTCTCTCCATCTCTATCTCTCTCCAACTCTCTCTATCTCCACCTCTCTCTCCATCACTCTCTCCATCTCTCTCTCTCTCTCTCTCTCTCTTTATCTATCTCTCTCTCCACCTCTCTCTCTCCACCTCTCCCTCTCTCTGCTCTCTCTGCTTCTCTCACACGCTCTCTCTCTCCCCCTCTTCCTGTATCGCTCTCACATATCTCTCTCTCTCACTCTCTCTCTCTCTGCCTCTCTCTATGTCTCTCTCCTCTTGGATTGGGAGGTAGGTAGCCCGGGTAGCCAGTCACCCTCTCTCTCTCTCTCTCTCTCTCTCTCTCTCTCTCTCTCTCTCTCTCTCTCTCTCTCTCTCTCTCTCTCTCTCTCTCTCTCTCTCTCTCTCTCTCTCTCTCACTCTCTCACTCTCTCTCTCTGCCTCTCTCTATGTCTCTCTCATCTTGGATTGGGAGGTAGGTAGCCCGGGTAGCCAGTCACCCTTCTCTCTCTCCTCGCTCACTCTCTCTCTCTGCCTCTCTCTATGTCTCTCTCCTCTTGGATTGGGAGGTAGGTAGTCCAGGTAGACAGTCACCCTCTCGGCAGGTGCTCTGCGTTTGATCAACGCGGTGGCGGCTGTCAATAGATTTCTTATTGAAAATTGTTCAATAACGAGCGGTTCCCAGGAACTGTGCAAATAAATGTTGACTCCTCGGCAATGGGACTGCCTTGGGCCGAGGAGCAAGCGCTCGACACATGCAGTTCACGCCTTTCGTTCCGTCAATATTGATGGTCGGCCGCACCAAACCAATTAACGGCTATTAAACTAATCGGAGTAATGCACACACCGATTGAATGGCGCACAGTTCCATTAATGTGCATGGCATGGGGTAACGTGCCAGTATTTGATCATATCAATAAATTAGTGTAACTCTTCAACTCTCGATTCCATTCTCCATACCGGAACTTGGAACTACATTTCACATACCTAGAAACTGATTACCTCGTTAAAATCGATCAATTTAGTAATTAAATGATTATTAAAGCTCGCATTAATCTTCTTTCAAATTCACAATAACTTGGTCAATAGCCTGGATTGGTTTGACTCTGGGTCG
The DNA here is from genome assembly GCA_034190875.2 of Urechis unicinctus. NCBI lineage: Eukaryota > Metazoa > Annelida > Polychaeta > Xenopneusta > Urechidae > Urechis > Urechis unicinctus. Next base: position 4,019,446 of record CM067353.1, on the reverse strand, counting down.
CTTGAGGTGAGCGCAGACGGCCTGTTCCGGATATACGGCTACCGAGCTCTGATTGGATAGCTTATGAACAGTCGTTCGGTTTCCGAATTCCGAATCCCGAGCGACTTGATCAACATATAACAAGGATCCAGGCGCTCGGGCAGACAACGCTGGGTTCGATTCCTAGGTGTAACAACCTGACCGGTTACTTGTGACTCAGATGATCAGGTGAAATGGCGGATCTATCTCTGAAAGGGGATGTAAAAGATCCTCCGAGGACGACGTGCTCCCTGGCAGTGACCACCCTCTGAGATGCATTGGCAGCTAGTCGTACCTAACCTAGTTGTTACAAAAGACTCGGCTAGGATTCCGAGCGCCGATATCTATTCAAAACATCATACTACAGTTGGACGAGTTCATTGTCAGCACGGATGCTCCCCCTGCAGCCATTATTATTGACGTTTCCATTCCGCCAAAAACTTGACTATTCGGGGAGTTTATCAAAGGCAACAATAACCGCTAGTCTTTTATCCGGGATTGATCAGAAGCGACTTAACGTTGGCTTAAACAGTTTAAAGCTGGCCCGCTGTGTGTGACGATGGTGGCCTGCTTTAACGTTAAGCCCGCTGACAGTTATGCCGACCTGTTGATCCCCATGGCTAGGAGGTCGTTGTTTCTGTGACGAGACCGGGGGAACCTAAACCAACCTCTACCTCAACTCCACGTTTAAACATAGCAAACGAAGAAGTGGTACCATTAAGTCATCGTTTGGAGCGTACAGTTAGCAGTTAGCAGGTCAGGTGGACGACTTATTGACAGACACCTGAGTAATACAGAACAGTCATGCTGCTCAAGAAGGCTTTCTGTGTCTTCTCTTTGAAAGGAGGGACAATCTTCACAGCGACCTACACAACGGTGAGTAAACGCAAAGTACTTACTACACAATGACGTCATCTTCCGGAACGGGTCGTTAGATAAAACAGATTGACAGCTGACATAGATAGGTAATATTTCAGATAGGCAAATAAATATGCAATGCATATAGATGGGCAGTATCAATAGGTTATACATGTTGGTAGGTAGTATAGATTAGGCAACACAAGTAGATATGTAGCATAGATAAGTAATACAGGTAGATAGAAAGTCAGATAGTATTGGCAGGTGATACATGTCTTACAGATAGATAGATAGATAGATAGATAGTCAACACAGAGAGATAGGTAATATAGACAGGTTATACAGGTAGATAGATTGCATAGATTAGAAATACATATAGATGGGTAATATAGACAGGTAATACAGGTAGACAAATTGCATAGATAAGAAATACCTATATATATATATATATATATATATACGTATATATATATATATATATATATATATATATATATATATATATATATATATATATATATATATATATATATATATATAGATATATATATATATATATATATATATATCTCTATATATATATATATATATATATATATATATATATATATATATCTATATATATATATATATATATATATATATACAAGTATGTAGTACTAGTGGAACGGTGTCATTGGTAAAATTGCAGGAATAAAGATAGTTTCGGAAGTTGATTGTTTTATTCCCATTGAACTTGCTTCTAAGATTACCTCTTACCTAAATTTATGTTTCACTGAGTTTCAAGTGCGGTGTATGTCTTAGCTTAACTTTTATGCGTAGTGTATCAGTTTGTTTGTATAGCTGTCATATGTGGTATATTTATGTACTGTTTCAAGCTGTCATGTGCGGTGTTTATCGCGCTCCTCGCGCTCCACTATGAGATTGGCACTTCGTATCCACTGACACACAGTAAGCTCGCCAACACCAACAACTCCTCCCTGTTTACGTTCGTGATACGTGTAATAAATGGTGCGGCATGAAAACACACCTCAGTTCAGATCAACATTAACATCAATTTGTCTTGTGTTTCAGGTGAGCGAGGTGTTGTCAACTCGTTGTATATCAGCTTCAGTTCACTTCTCTTCATGTCCGTCTTACTGGCTGTAGCCGTCGTCAAGGTAACCACTGGAGTCTTCTTCTCATCCCTGTAACAGTTGTCTAATGTGAGACGGTACCAAAGGGCCTTAGTGAACTGTGTTATCAATGAACTCAGTACTGAGGTGGTATCAATGAACTCAGTACTGAGGTGGTATCAGTGAACTCAGTACTGAGGTGGTATCAGTGAACTCAGTACTGAGGTGGTATCAATGAACTCAGTACTGAGGTAGTATCAGTGAACTCAGTACTGAGGTGGTATCAATGAACTCAGTACTGAGGTTGTATCAATGAACTCAGTACTGAGGTGGTATCAGTGAACTCAGTACTGAGGTAGTATCAATAAACTCAGTACTGAGGTGGTATCAGTGAACTCAGTACTGTGGTGGTATCAGTGAATTTAGTACTGTGGTGGTATCAATGAACTCAGTACTGAGGTGGTATCAATGAACTCAGTACTGTGTTGGTATCAGTGAACTCAGTACTATGGTGATATCAGTTAACTCAGTACTGTGGTGGTATCAGTGAACTCAGTACTGTGTTGGTATCAGTGAACTCAGTACTATGGTGATATCAATGAACTCAGTACTGAGGTAGTATCAGTGAACTCAGTACTGTGGTGGTATCAGTGAACTTAGTACTGAGGTGGTGACACTGAACTCAGTACTGTGATGGTATCATAGAACTCAGTACTGTGGTGGTATCAGTGAACTCAGTACTGTGGTGGTATCAATGAACTCAGTACTGTGGTGGTATCAATGAACTCAGTACTGAGGTGGTATCAATGAACTCATTACTGAGGTGGTATCAATGAACTCAGTACTGTGGTGGTATCAATGAACTCAGTACTGTGGTGGTATCAATGAACTCAGTACTGTGGTGGTATCAATGAACTCAGTACTGTGGTGGTATCAGTGAACTCAGTACTGTGGTGGTATCAGTGAACTCAGTACTGTGGTGGTATCAGTGAACTCAGTACTGTGTTGGTATCAGTGAACTCAGTACTGTGGTGGTATCAGTGAACTCAGTACTGTGGTGGTATCAGTGAACTCAGTACTGTGGTGGTATCAGTGAACTCAGTACTGTGGTGGTATCAGTGAACTCAGTACTGTGGTGGTATCAATGAACTCAGTACTGTGGTGGTATCAGTGAACTCAGTACTGTGGTGGTATCAGTGAACTCAGTACTGTGGTGGTATCAGTGAACTCAGTACTGTGGTGGATGATCATCTCAGTACTGTGGTGGTAGTGAACAGTACTGTGGTGGTATCAGTGAACTCAGTACTGTGGTGGTATCAGTGAACTCAGTACTGTGGTGATATAAGTGAACTCAGTACTGTGTTGGTATCAATGAACTCAGTAATGTGGTAGTATCAATGAACTCAGTACTGTGGTGGTATCAGTGAACTCAGTACTGTGGTGGTATCAGTGAACTCAGTACTGAGGTGGTATCAGTGAACTCAGTACTGAGGTGGTATCAGTGAACTCAGTACTGAGGTGGTATCAATGAAATCAGTACTGTGGTGGTATCAGTGAACTCAGTACTGAGGTGGTATCAGTGAACTCAGTACTGTGGTGGTATCAGTGAACTCAGTACTGTGGTGGTATCAGTGAACTCAGTACTGTGGTGATATCAGTGAACTCAGTACTGTGGTGGTATCAGTGAACTCAGTACTGTGGTGATATAAGTGAACTCAGTACTGTGTTGGTATTAGTGAACTCAATATTGTGGTGGTATCAATGAACTCAGTACTGTGGTGGTATCAATGAACTCAGTACTGTGGTGGTATCAGTGACATTCCCTGCTGCAAATCGACCTTAAGCCAAACTGGAGGACAGCGAGATGTAAAGAATGTCACATTTGAACGTGGAGTCAACAAAGACATAAATAATGACGGGGATGGTGGACCATGTCATGAGAAGACGATGCTGTTTAATGAGCGCCTGTCTGTCTGTATGTGCAGGAGGTGAGCGCGTTATTGGCGGCCTGGCTTACGCTGGCTAGCGCCGTGGTGCTTCACGCTACTGCAGCGCTCCTCTGGCTAATCTTCGCGCCACACCTACAGCGCCAGGTACGTCATCACGTAATCATCCTCGACTCACCACACCCCAACTCACTTACATTGTCATTTATTACTCTCGTGATGTTTGTATTGGGTTTCAGTGGCTGGAGGGATCCGGCGCGGCGTTACTGTCTGCCCATGTCATCAACACAGCTGTCGTCGTGAGAAGTTACACTGTTTGCTGGGGCTGATAAACTTCCTCGTTATCTACACTCGTACGATTATATTTCTATAAATTCAACAAGTAAAACCTATTGTTTCGTGCAGATATACTGTATCCTCATTGTGACGTCCTTCTTCCAATGGCTGCTACACCACCGTCAGGAGCAGATCGCCGCTCACAGCTTACAGGTCAGAAATAGCCTTTCTTCATGGGCTTGTAACAGTTTGATTTCCATGGATGTTGTATTCCATGAAAGATCAGATTTCATAAAATTATTAAACTATTAATAGCGGATTTATAAACTCAGTGAGGTTGGGTAGGTTTGTATGTTATTTGGTGGATGACTCGGTCCAGAAGTCACGTGATGAGATGTATAGCTAGTCAATTAGATGGTCCAGTGAATGCAATGGATATTATCTGTTAAGTATCCAAAACCGATGTTTTATCTTAAAATTGACCCTTTGTGTCTGCCTGCTGTCTCCGCGGAGCAGACAGAAACCAACAAACGCATATTAGAATGGACACAGTACCATGTGACTGAAGCTGACCAATCACAACAAACACAGAGTATCGCCAAGACCATAGAACCTTTCGCCGACGACAACCCGGATGTCAACTCATTCACCCTCAGTTCCTGGAAGAATTCGAGATTATCGACCAATTCTCTAGCACCTTCGCTCACAAACTCTTTAAGGTCCCTCATATCAGACGAGTCCGTTGAAAAACAGCAATCATAACGCTTTTCTCTCCGTTATGACGATGTCGATTTGAACAACCGACTGTAACCCGGACCTCAGGCACTGGAGTCAGAAAAACGCCCCTCTTATCTGGCCCCTAATTCTCCTCTGGATGTTTGAGTATAAATTATAATCCAGAGAGGGGGGCGTTTCATGACTCGAGTGCCAGTGACTTGTACCACCAGCATTCTTTATGTAACATATCTCATTGGATTTAATGACTTGTCTTTCCAACTGGCAATAACGAATGGGCGTTACAATAGACAGTGGCCACAGAAACAAATGGACGTTACAATAGACAATGGCCACAGAAACAAATGGGCGTTACAATAGACAATGGCCACAGAAACAAATGGGCGTTACAATAGACAGTGGCCACAGAAACAAATGGGCGTTACAATAGACAATGGCCACAGAAACAAATGGGCGTTACAATAGACAATGGCCACAGAAACAAATGGGCGTTACAATAGACAATGGCCACAGAAACAAATGGGCGTTACAATAGACAATGGCCACAGAAACGCAGTCCAATTCGTATATTCCATGAGTAGCAATACATCGCGACTCTATTTACGAACAATTCATGTTTCTTTTTCAATCCGTGTGATACACGTCGTGTGTTCTATCTCCCTCGTGAAGCCCCAACAAACCTGGTCTCGTCACTAATGGCAACAGCAATCCCGACAAAGGTTTCGGAGGATGGGAAAGACTTTTAAATCTTTTAAGCTCATGATCATACACTATGAGAACAGAATCCGAGCATGAATTCTTCAGTCTGCTGATCATGAATGTTTTGCTGGATATGGAACAAGAACCCCAGATATCTCGGAGATAGACGGGCCGGTTTGACGCGCTATGGCACGGTGTCCATTCTTTGGAGACGAGGTCTAGTCTAGCCAGCGGTAAACCAAGTTCATCATTGAAAGTAACTGATGAAGGAGTGAGAGTGTAACCATGAAACCTGTCCGCAGGATCTAGGTCAAGGTCACTACCTTGAGTGTCAGCAATCACTTTCCTCTCTTTTGAGTTAAGGTCAATTGAATATAAACTGATCTCGGAATCTGCGTATTCCATCGCGTATCCTGCGGAAGAAACTCGAAGAATCAATAGTCTCTCTAGACACGGAATTGGCAGAAAATGGAGAGTTATTCCAGAAAAGTGTTCACCTGAAACAACAAACCACGTCGCTGTAATTTCGTTAAATATTTCAACACGTCCCCATTGATCTACGGCACATATATATTTCCCGGTAGATACCAGACGACAATTGGTTTGCACACTAGATGGCGGCACCGTTTGGGATACTTCACAGGATGTCGCGTCTGAAGGAAAACGGACAATATACAGCGTCCAGTGATACTCTGTGCGATGCATGTAGCCGCACAGATCCTGTGACCTTTGACACAGTAAGTAAAGGTCACCTTGATGATGTACCATACTCTCGAGCCCCTCTAAGAAAACCGCAGGTCCAAGATTTAATGGCCGCCACGTGTCATCCAAAAGGGAATAGACCATCAGTTCTACTCGCTCTTCACTGGGTCGACATACCCTCGTACGACACAAAATGTAACTCTGAACAGCATCAGGGTTCACCGCCCTCAAGGTGACCTTGAGCTGACCTTTCACGGTTTCGTCCTGCTCTACTACTTGCATGACGTCACTGCATTCACTCAGTGTGTACAGAAGAGCATTCTTATGGAGATAACGGGGATTCAAAAGAGAAACTACTTCTTTGAGAACTTTTTTCTTGCTCTCTGGGTTTTCTCGTAACCAGCTTTGTACCATTTGTACCAAACTCTTTTCTTGAATATAATTCAGATGTGCATTTGATAAAATGGCTTTGAGTTCGTCAGCTGAAGCTTGGGTCAGCGCCGAGTCGTCGCACAGAGATTGGAACCTGGGAGCGATGTAATCAAGAAGTCCTGCCTTCACATCCAGGAGGCCATATCGCATGGATAGAATCAGAGCTGGTATACAACTCTCATCCGCTATGTCAGACAAGAGAAACTGACTGCATAAACGTTTCAATCTTGGTATGCACAAAAAATCAGCCAACAGAAGAATTTCTTCTATGTTTTCACGAACGAGCAAAATTTTACCCGTGTAAATAAAATGCAACATATCCTGAATTGAGTTGGGAGACACATTAGGAAGGAGCAGTTGCCGGGAGTCGGCGTCGCGAAAATTGCTGCTGCATTTGGTTTTGAAGTAATCGGATACAGCGGCCAGTATGCAGCCATGCGCGGCAAACTTAGCGTTCCCAGAGACAAAAGTGACGTCACAGAAGCTGGCGTCTCCGGTCGAACGTTGATTGTTGAGTTCGGTGACTAAAGCGGTCACGTGATCAAATTCTTCCCCATCCATCTCGGTTCGATGATGGATCTTTTGATGAAATGTTACGCGCTATGCTGTATTTGTTGATCCACGCGGTTCAGTGGAAGATTTCATTCTTGTGAAATAGTAACCAAAGCAAGTATTATGTCTACTGTATGCTAATATTCAGTATCTTCACCTAATTCTGTATTCCAATTAAGCACCTCCAAGTCGCCATATATAAGCACGGTCATCAATAGTTGAGCATTGTGGCTCGTTATAACACTGTGTCGGTGTAGACGAGACAAAATAGCTCCTTACTCGAAGAATATGCAATGCTAGCGAGCGATACAGTTGGTTACAAATGCTGTTTAACTGTGCATTAAACCTGCAACTTCCCCCAAAATACGATAAGGTAGCACAACCTGGGTTCACCTGGGCGTGAGGTGAGCCTCAGCGGGTGCCGCCTATGACGTCACAGTCGTGTAGTGTGCCGGGGAGGAGATGTGTGGGATGAGCGACTCTCCAGACCGGGTCTTCAACATAGGCCCAGCTCGCACGGGGGTTAGCATTTTCGCATTGTAAACGTCTGATAGTTTTTACCCAACATCCGCGAAATGCTGATGATATTTCACCTATCAGCTGTAATGTAAGTTATTGTGTCAACAGAATGTGATGTATATAGTCGAACTACAGGTAGCTCTTGAGCCAGTGTATGGCGGGTTATTAAATAGGTTGACGGCATTTCCCTCGCGTTGCTACAGCTTCTGTCGATTTTTCACCATCTACATACTAAGTTCACACAGACACCCCTCTAAGTTGCTTTGATGTACCTCATGATTTAGTAATTTCAACGGAAAACTTCTTGTAGCTGCTTGTACTTCTCTATGTAATAACTAACGCGGTTATTCACTGGAAATGTTATTAAAACATATATAACACCTGGAGCGAACACCGCCATAGGTATTCCTTTTATTGGCATTAGGAGCAAAATTGCGCGGAGGGAAGTAGTAGCACTAATTGAAACAGCTGTATATCCGTACAGCGCCTCGCGTAAACCTAGCATTTACGCCAGTGACGTAGACTACCTCCGAGGCTCGTGCATGACCTTCACCCCGCAAGAGAGGCCCACATGAGGTCCGGGCAGACTTGGAGCTCACAGCAGGTGCATCTTTGCACTGAGTCTATGGGTGATGCTACTAAATACACGGTCTATTCGACGATGAGGTTGATTCTTTGCAGTTCGTAGATTTTTAGAGAGCAAGTATATTTGAAGAGAACATGGCAGAAGGTGAAACTGACCTTCAGTCAAATATCCATCAATTCATGTATCCACACCACGAGACAGTGCGAGATCTCGTCTGAATCACTGAAGCACTTGATGATTAATATCTTAGTTCTATGATATAGATTCCCTCCAGTAACTAAGTAGTGCGACACGCTTAACACCATTAACAGTCATAAGGTTCCAGTCACGTGATCCATTTCTACACTATCAGCGTTACAACAATAATGGCTATAAGTCACTGGAGCTACACAACCCATTTTGCGGCGCATCGAACAAGGTTCCTTACTGAACTGCAAAATATGCCAAGTCAACAAAGGTCAGCCCCGATTCCGTTTTCGTCTTAATCTATACGCACACGATACAGAGAGTGAGGAGCACACTCTACATGGCAGACGTTTGACGTTACGCTGACATAACGCACCGCGCTGACATAACGTGCCACGCTGACATAACGCGCCGCGCTGACATAACGCTCCATACTAACATGACCCGCCAAGCTAACATAACGCGCCACGCTGACATAACGCGCCACGCTGACATGACGCGCCACGCTGACATAACGACATAACGCGCCACGCTGACATAACGCGCCACGCTGACATGACGTGCCAGGCTGACATGACGCGCCACACTGACATAACGACATAACGCGCCACGCTGACATTACGCGCCACGCTGACATAACGCGCCACACTGACATGACGCGCCACGCTGACATAACGCGCCACGCTGACATGACGCGCCACGCTGACATGACGTGCCACGCTCACATGACGTGTGCCACGCTCACATGACGTGCCACGCTGCATGACGTGCCACGCTGACATAATGCGTTACGCAAACATAACGCGCCACGTTAACATAACACGCCACGCTGACATAACGCGCCAACCTGACATAACTGCCACGCTGACATGACGTGCCACGCTGACATGACGTGCCACGCTGACATAACGCGCCACACGCTAACCAAATCCTAGCCTGCGCAGAAGCCGATGCGTAAAAAGATCGTGAGACGCACAGACCAGCATCATAACTTTACATCAAAGCTTGCATAACACGTTAGACTTGGATCATGATTAGCAAACCTACAAAAAGTACCGCATGAAGGTCAGAAAATGTTGAATACCAAAAAGGCGACTCTGCTCCAGAGAATGTTCCAGAGGAAAGGATTTTAGGCTCGAGACCTAACCTCAAACTCGTTGTGGAGCATACAGCTGTACATGAATTTGGCAGGTGCGCGTTTGATCATGCCGACCATGGCGTTAACCATCAGTGCTTGCGACAATCATTGAACGAGTACCAGCAATAAACCCGGATATGTCAATGCGATCATTTGGTTTGAACGGCGGACGCTGCAGCCCAAGCAAACTGATGCCCGGCTAATGTATCAAAAAAACCCTCTCAACTAATATGCTGCCCTGAGTGTAGGTCATAGTAAACTTACTGGGCGCATTCAAAGCAATGGATTATTCAAACGCAAACAGAAGTTGATTGGCTGATATCCATAAAATATTCAGCACTAGTCGCGAAAGCGAAGTACTTGGTCGGCGGAAACTTGGAAACGGATAGGTGTGCATGCATACAGACATAGCCCTACAAGATGTTTCTCTGAAAACGACGCAATGAAAAAAAATTGTGATCGATTCAGACAACTACCAAACATACCCAAGTGGTGGAGTTTTAGAATGCAATGATGTTCACGGACAATGGTATCCCTTTGCGGCTGGGGATTTCATCTATGGCAATAAGTTATAGTTCGATCAATTTGGGAAGCGGTAAAAAGTCCGAAAAACAGCAACATGTTTGTTTTCAAGTTCAAGACCACGCGCATTGCGCATGCTCAGAATGACGTGACCCATCGACGACTAATACTAAGGCGATGCCGATGAGGCGGCGGGAAATCGCGGGAAATCACGCGACCCTATATTTTCCAAAATGGCGGTCATCGTATCGCGATTTTTCGGAAATGATATATAGATGGCATTTCTTGAAGAATAGCGTCGAGTGGGGGTAAGTTTTTTGGAACGTTAGGACTTTTTTTGTACATGCTCTTAATATATGTTATTTTCTAGATGCGTTATGCAACACTTTAGCCATACGCGTTTTCGTGGACGCGCCGAAAATGTTGAAGCAGAACGGTATATATTCATATTACCGTTCGACCGGAGCTAACACAGACATAGCCATAGCATACATACATACATCATGCATGCATGCACACACACATACATACATACATACATACATACATACATACATACATACATACATACATACATACATACATACATACATACATACATACATACATACATACATACATACATACATACATACATACATACATACATACATACATACATACATACATACATACATACATACATACATATATACATACATACATACATACATACATACATACATACATACATACATACATACATACATGATCTGAACTGTGAAGAAGTAAACAAATGAATAGCTGCGGGTAATTTGACAATCCGACCCATAGCGTTCTCACATATGTATAATCTACTATGTAAACAGTGGCTTATTTGTTGCTGATTTTTATGTGTCCTGGACAAAACTCTTTGTTTATGATGTGAAGATTGATCCTCAATGAATTCAATCATCAACTCTTTCTCATGTAGAACTGGCGGCTTATCTGATTTGCTGTTCGGATTGCGTTTATTGATCCTCAATGAATTCAATCATCAACTCTTTCTCATGCGCATGCGCTGTCGTAGTATCAGATCGCTGACCACGCGTACTTGTCGCCGCTAGAGGGCGTGAGAACGGGGATTCCATCCTCAACTTATATCGGTCTCCATTATAAAAGACTCAATATGATCATTTATAGATAGAATGACCCAATGTTTACAAATGTTACTTGCAAAGGTTCGTTAATCACAGATGTGATTGAATTAGAGTTGCACTTGCTGACCTCGTTCGGCTATTTGAGATGGAAGCTTCTCACCTGATTTAATTGATTCTCACATCGCTTGATTGGTGATCGAGTTCCTCTGCTGGCATCTGGTGTGTCAGTGAAGTACTTTGTCGATCGAAGTTTGGATCGTTTTTCTCAATGCTTACTATAGTGTGTGTTAGTGGGGCGTGATGTCCAGCAGTTTACATCAGTGCGTCACGTGACAACTGGTGTCGTATTGTGAATACATCTCGTTATGTCAGAGACGTCGATGCGTGGTGAGTTTACCTGTACAACATACGTGCTCCACACCTGACTGTGACAAATGATGTAAAACTACAGAGATAAAAATGATCATTTTAAGCCGATTAACGTTAAAACTTAATCACACAAGTGTTTCTAGTCAACATTTTTTCGTCAAGTCAAAACAATTGAGATTGCAAGTGCTATTGTAGCCGTGGACTGCTTCTGATTGTTTATATTACCGTCCGACCGGGACAAGGGTAATGGGTATGCAGTTTACCGTCCGACCGGGACAAGGGTAATCGTAATGCAGTTTGCCGTTCGATTGAAAAGAATTTGCTACGCGCATAACTCACTTCTGTTTCATTCTAGTAAACCCAAGCCAACAGGTCAAAGATGACACCCAATCCATGATAAGTTACACTTAGCGACCTCAGGCGCCACGCTTACTGTTTATCGCCCTACTCACGTAAGGAGACCTAATGTTGATTTGATCTCTTGAGAAAACTACGGCAGAACTCTTGACCTGTTCAATGAAGCCTAACCACACAAGCAATGGAAAGGAAATATCTTACGTACTTGAGAGCCTTACGTACGTAGATTTATCGAAAGTTTCTCAAAGAGTTATTTGATGAACAACTTAACCGGTTATTTTTGGAGGTCACGAATGAATGAGTGAAAAGATTAGGTGCGATGCTTCTTCGATACGTAAGGATATATCGAAGAAACATCTAGAATTCTTGCTATTATGAAGAATCTTTCACGGACTCAGAAATTTATAGACAATATAATCAAATAACAATGTGAACAAATATAAAAGCCATTAAAAGATAAGAGGTGAAATAAAACATTTAATATATGACGACAATTTAAACTTGCATAACTTTGACAGCAATATGAGACAACATAAGACGGCTCATTATGATGGGCAAAGTGACCAGTTATCAAAGCTGTTAAGAAGCTACTCAAATGCAGCCTTTGTTGCCAATTTCCATTAACAGCATTCATTCGGTTATAACGCAAGGCATGAACATAAGCCTAGTAGCAAATGTCCATTATTTGGAGGTAGGCAGTCAACATATTACTACCGCGTATATTTTGTGAGCCATAAATTGCATTTTTCCCGCGCTTTCTCGCGAACATCTTCCGGTGTCTCATTCTCAATGTTTAAATCAAGGCGCGGCGTTTCGTAACGACTATCATATCCAATAGGCGTTATTTGAAATGTATTTTCCCTCCTCAATTCCGCTAAGGACTTCACCGGGGTGTTTTTACTCCCGAATTGGGCAACATACCTTTGTTTGGGAATGCCTCTGAGGTCTTTGACGAAAGGCAAATCTCGGCCCTGGGGCGTCGCCACGGGATGGTCTGTCTTTGAAACACCCGGTAATCTCAACTTATCACCCGATAATTTGATTTTTAAATCCGTTTCGTCAGAAATACGGTTCCTGGCCCCAGAAGTTGATTCATTAACAGGGATTGTGTGTTTTCCTGGGGTAACGTCAAGTAATGTTCCTCTCTGCGTAATTGTTATCGACTTTTTGTTAGTTTCGTGGGGTAATGGAGCTTTAGAAAAAGGAATTTTCACCTTGACTGGTTTCGTATTCTGGTCTCGCGACCTATGACCTTTTTGAGAACAAGAGGACGTAATACTGGTTGTGTTGTTCGTGGCCAGCTCATCCTGTAAATGGATAGGTTCTAAAACCGCCTGTGTCTTGAGTGGATAGTTTTCAGGGCCATCTTTATTAACGGGCGATTTTTTGGGGAGTCTTATAAAGTTTCCGCTGTTGTTGGCGCTGCCACCAATCAGGTTGCCACAATATGTTGAATCCGCTTGGTTTGGCGGGAGCTTCCTGCTGTCGTGAGTCTCGTTGATCGCACACAATGCCTCGCGAGATAACGGCGAGAACGCCTGCTGGGACCGCTGAGCACGCAATCTACTTCCTTTCCGCGACCGAGACACCTTATCATTCTGTGAAGGCGCTGTGGGGGATAAGGGAACGGATGCTACCGGAATCGCACTCAATGACTCAACCCCACCCACCAAGCCCTGCGTCGACGACGACGACAGTTTGGGGGATCGATTTGGTGACGAAGTGGACTGCGAATGGTCGTCGTTCAGACCCGTGACTTCTTTACTTTTGATTGCAGCGGCTCGACGAGTTGCGTATTTGTCTCTGGCTTGATACTTCTGGCTAAATACAGTGACGCCGTCTCTGTCACGGGTGACGCCGTCTCTGTTACGGGTGACGCCGTCTCTGTCACGGGTCATATCGGATTCATCCCCAGGCGACAAGTTCTCCTTCCCCGTGTTAACTAGGCCACTAGTGTCCACGAAAAATGTCTTATCAAAGTTAATTTTGGGGTCTTGTGAGTGTGAGCTTCCTTGTTGTTTGAGGTCGCCTGTAGTAAATGAAGGAGGCATACTACTCACAAGAGCAGAGTCAACCCAGTCGACGTTTACGTCAGAAATACCGCGCTGGTTGACTCGTATCTCGCGGGAAGCGTCTTCTCGTTGGGAGGGCTGAGTAACTGCTGGAGGTAGAGGGCGACGCTTGTTGTCTAAGACACTCGATATGAGAGTGAGATCCTGAAACTCCTCAACACCTAGAGAGGCGAAGCTGGTCAACTCTGGTTGATAACGAGCGCCAGTCGACGTGGAGGCACCCTCATTGCAGTGACTGTTTAAATGGGTGTCTTCAAGTGAAAGTGGAGCACAGTGTGTTTCATCGATTAGACTTGACTCGATCTTAAATAAAAGAGGATTTATGTTTGATTGCTCAGAACTATGCGTCACGGCGAATTGCTCACTTTGCGAATGTAATGCAGAGGAGGAGGGATGGTTCTGTTTGCCCAACAACTCGCGGTCTTCGTTCTGATTGGGTAGGTACGAGCCCGGGTGAATGAATAAATTATGCAGATGACTGGGCATACCGTGGGCGGGGTGCTCGAGTGCGCACCATTACACAGTCCGTATTGATTGGAGCGGCTGGATTCAACAATCACTGGGAGCCCATCACTAACTTCCTCAGGTGCTTCACCCAAATCCACATCCACAATACCTTCACAGTGACCTCCCTGACTACCTACATCAGGTGAGACAGGTACGTTACCTGTAGAATTCACCTCGTCCTTGCCCTCTGTGACTGATGTGGTGCTCATTGGCACGAAGGCGGTCGACTTGGGGAGGGACATGCTCCTCATGATGCGCGGGGAACCTCTGTGCTGCGCGCGCATCCTCAAGAGAGGTGGTGCCGAGAGGAGGGAGTGGTGAGGGTCCAGTTTGAACAGCCCTCCTTTACCGGCGTAAACGTGGCGAAACCTCTTAAGGAGGTTGTTATGGTGAGAGTCGGCTGACGCTGAGCGTTGCCTGTATCTATCTCCAGTGTGAGTGGTCTTAGTTCCAGCCATTATGATATCCTTATCCACCGAGAAACTAATTGGTTACGATAAGTCTTGTGTAGCCTCAGGCGGGAGGCTGATGTGGTCAATCAGGCGGGAGGCTGGTGTGGTTCATCAGGCGGGAGGCTGGTGTGGTTCATCAGGCGGGAGGCTGGTGTGGTTCATCGTGGTCATTGAAGCGGTGGCCATTCATCTGAAACACGCGTCGGACGTATCAGTATATATAGACATCTTACGTTATACGCATGACGATATAGAGAAGACAATACAGCAGCCGATTTGAGATTAGTTTTCAAACAAATCCATTTATCTGTCCACCATCAGAGTAAAGGGGTGAACCATGGAATACTCCATTGTGGAAGAAATATGTAGGACGTTAATCTTATTGCATCAGCTGTAAAATAATCTGTTAAAACTTAAATGGAGGTCGGTGGTTGTTCAGGGTTCAATCATCTTTAATGGCTGCTCTGGGCAACACTTTAAGACGACGATGTAAGCGGATGAAGAATCTGTCTGACTCCATCGTCTCAATCGTAAGCCGGTCTTTTTAGTCACTAAAATACATTAAACCATTAAGGGCAGTCATTACACTTAATAGTGCGTTGATTTAATTTCGATAGCATCTTTCTTACGTTTATTAATCTGTTTTTGCATAAAGGATAGAACTAATCATGAAAGACATTATTAAGATTGAAGGTTGAATTCGCGTTCTTGTGGAGTATTGACGCGCCCCTTTGATCACCCGAATGCTATCGGTCGCAGCTCTCTGTTCTATCGACCCTGCGTCCGGCGTCCCATACACCAGCCGGATGGGACGTGCTATCGCTCGATTATGCCAAACAAATTCATGTTTTCGCATTTCAATTTGTTTATTCTGAATGTTTTCTTGATGGCGGTCTTTGTTTATATAATCACTAGAGGGTGTAGAATGAGTAGCCCTGGTCGCGTTATGACCAGCGGGCTGGCCGTCACTTCGACAGAGACCGACGCATGCCGTGCCCCGGTTCGAAATTTGTATAGGTTCCATAAAATGGTCTAGTAGTCATTCATACAAATGAATATATCAAATCAAAATCACTATATGTTTTTTTTTAATTATGCAAGAGAAATAAATATCGATATTTATTAGAGGTGGGTGAATGAATCCGGTATGCCGGTGTCGTTTGGTATGCACGTGTTCCCGGCTGGTGTCGTTTGGTATGCACGTGTTCCCGGCTGGTGTCGTTTGGTATGCACGTGTTCCCGGCTGGTGTCGTTTGGTATGCACGTGTTCCCGGCTGGTGTCGTTTGGTATGCACGTGTTCCCGGCTGGTGTCGTTTTTGGTATGCACGTGTTCCCGGCTGTCGTGTCGTTGTCGTTTGGTATGCACGTGTTCCCGGCTGGTGTCGTTTGGTATGCACGTGTTCCCGGCTGGTGTCGTTTGGTATGCACGTGTTCCCGGCTGGTGTCGTTTGGTATGCACGTGTTCCCGGCTGGTGTCGTTTGGTATGCACGTGTTCCCGGCTGGTGTCGTTTGGTATGCACGTGTTCCCGGCTGGTGTCGTTTGGTATGCACGTGTTCCCGCTGTGATGGCGCTAGGTGCGAGGAGTCAGGTTGGTGTAAAACAGAATTGCTGAAATTGATTGACGCCCTTTCTCTTCCTCCCATAGTAAGGCGTGCGGATTATCAAGGATCATTCATTACTCTATGGGAAGTGGATGGGGTAAGTTTTGTTTGAATTATTCAACACTCAAAGCCATGGATTAACATGCGATGATCTGTTGCAGACGGTCAGACCATGATATCAGCCCATTCGGGGAGAGAGAGTTGCTCGCTCACCTGGACGTCATCATAGCGCCATAACGACAGCTGACTATTAGAGACGAGAGCGAGGCCAGACAATTATTCATCTATATGTCAGCTGTAATTGAGTGCCTCTGCTGTCCTATGTGATTCCCTTTGTATACTCGTATACCAATGTTCTTACCGTAACCTGGCCGCTCTTGACCACTTAACATCTGCGTAACACAAGGACTGCCTAAACTAGTCGAAGTCTTCCACAATCCTAACCACAGATGTAATTTACGGAGCTGGTTGGATGTATTTAAGGTACACAACCAACCTTGATACAGTATACTCGAGGATATGATGTTGGATCATGGGTAGCCATTATGTACCTCGTTGCTCTGGTAGCCTTACTCCCAGCATCCCCCATCTTCCCACGCACCTGGTAACCCCGTGTACCCAGGTGAGTCAGACTTAATTTACTATGTAGCATGCGACCATGGCTGCGCCTCTCGACAGTGAGCAACGCCCTCGAAGGCCTCCCAGAGACTTCCTGCCCATACCACGCTCAGTACTCCCTATATGTCGATCTGTCCAATAACCAATATACTGAAGCAGCTATTGAACCAACGATTGGCTACGAATCGAAAAAAAATTGACTCCTGGACTCAAACTCAAGCGACACACTGGGCAAAGATATACACAGACCTTAAGAATACAACTCTTTAATCAGGTTCTTTCGAGTTTTCTTAATGACTTGTTGCCATGGGGACTGACCTGTGTAATCGATAGTGATTCGGGCAGGAGTGAGTACTCGGTGTCAGTTGCATACAGACAGAATATTCCCAGTGAACTCCGACTTCCAAATTATCATGTTTGCCACTGTCAGCAGTATAAAACACCGCCTGTTGAAGAAACCCTGGCGGCCAGTGGCGCATCTCCAGCGTGAATAAAACACCGCCTGTTGAAGAAACCCTGGCGGCCAGTGGCGCATCTCCAGCGTGAACGAACTCTGTCGACGATCAAAGGTTGTGGGGTGGGGGGTGGGGGGGGGGGGGGGGGGATGGGATAATGTGCAACAGAGCATGAATAGATGAAGCAGGTTGCTTAATCTTCCATGACATGGTGCTGTCTACTGAATGACGACTATGTTCGGTTTTACAAAGAGAAATGTTATACCAGGAAGAGACAGTCAATTTGAGTTCGCAACCGAATGTTCATTCATGATTGAAGTGAAATGAGAACAGCTTTGGTTATGTGTATTTAACAAGTGATGCTACTTTCCTGCGCAGTTTTGTCCCCAAATCTTTCCCTCTACCCACCCCTCCCCTCCTCCCCTCCTCTCCGATGCTCTGACCGCCCCCCGCACCTCCCTCCCTCCCTCCCTCCTCTCTCTCTCTCTCTCTCTCTCTCTCTCCCTCCCTCCCTCCCTCCCTCCCTCCCTCCCTCCCTCCCTCTCTCTCTCTCTCTCTCTCTCCCACCCCACCTCATTCTCTCTCCTTCATAACCCCCTCCCCCCGCACCACTCACCAGACATCATCAGCAATCTATGAATTGCATTATTGATAATGAGGCCACTATAGCCATTGCGTCTACTAGGCAGTCGGCGCCAAGGCCTCGTGTATTTCAGCATGGAGACAGAGAACTCATGCAAGACAAGCGGTTTATTGAAGCTGATCGTCATCCAATTGATTCCATTCAGATCAGCCCCCCCCCTCCACCCCGTCACAACATATAGCGTGATCATTAGGATAATCTTATTCTTATCAATTCATTCATGCATCGCTTAAAACATCGAACCTAGGACTATTTAATGGAAGCCCATAGCGTCCTGCGATAATACCCTGACACATTCTCCTGCAGCATGCCGCCAGAGACAAGAGGGGTGACAAAATGTATGCTACCTGTGTTTCTGACCGCATTCACCATATTTTTATTGTATTAATGTTTTATCGATATTGACAGAAAATACAATTTAATTCTTACGAAACATACAATGAATTACTATTTTTAATATTTTACTTATGTGTGTCCATGTGATATTTTAGGAATGAACCGCTGCAACCTCCACAGGACCATTGCTCCTGCGCGGGTTGCTCGGGAGTGCAATGCATGCAAGCAATTCTCTCTCCCAAGCCACTCCGCACTACTCTATAAATGTGACAGATTGTCTTAATCTGATTGAGTTCTTGTAGCGGTTGCTTAAGCTCGTTATAAAGCAGACGTGATCCATGGTGGCTAAGGGATCCTGGTTGAATTAGGGTGCACATTTAAGGACATATCCGTGTATATATGGTAATATGAGGCTAATATTGGAGTGACATCAAGTGGACATTTGAACACCTGCCGAACGTCATCATATACCCGACTATAGATGCACATAATCTCTATATTTACCTTCAGCGCTCGTGTACCTCCTTGGCTGGCTCTGGATTAAGGCGCAGGCTTGGAGAAGCCATTATAATGGCGTTCTTGTGTTGCTGTTTAATTGGATGCAATAATCCCAACGATGGTCATTAATTCTATATCCATTTATCCTCTCAGGTGTTGAAGTTGCAAATAGTCAAATGTCAGGTATCGAAGGTGAGTTGTTGGTTATTAAACACCTAGCTTGTTCTGGCCTATACCCCGCGACATCCGCAGCGTTAATTGAAACAACCTATCGGTCACCGGGAATGATAAATATTTGCCACAACACCTGCTGTTCCTGTAGGACCTCTTACCTGGAGTTCTGGGGAAAGAAGCCCTCAAATGTTATTCATACGCGCGGATGGCAAGTAAAGCAGGGTTTCTTCTGGGTGTAACTCTCTGCTGGGAATGGTTGGTTTATATAGCAATCAGAGGCAGCCATGCTCTGAGAGCAATCGTAGACGTGGAAGTCATGAATGCTTGGATGTCCATCATGAAACCGTATCCTCGCGAGTCTGACACATCCGCTGCATTATACATTCAATCGTGAGTGTCCCGTGAGATCCCGGTGAGGCTGCTGTATGATATCTGGCGCGCGCTCCGGGGTCCGCAGTGACGACACGGCCGTCAGAGCGACCTGTCAATGGTCCCGGTGTAGACTAGAGACGCAATCAGGTAATCCCCGACCGACTTCACCCACCTGCCACTATATTACCTTCTTATGAGGTGGTAACGTAGAGCGTTAGGGCGCTGCGCCATAACATACCTTCAACTCTATGACGATGCAGTTGCATAAGAGAAAGAAAGAGAAGTAATCGTTATTATCATGACGGCGTCTCTAAGCTCCTTCAAGAAACCGTGAGAAATCTCAGCTCACAGAAACACTGGCTGCCAGAGCGATTCAAGTAGACAATAATTCCTACAAATATAATGTATTGCGCATGCGTCACTGAGAACCTTGCGCCCATTAGCTCTAATTGGTAGGATCAGGAGGACAATGGTCAGTATTGGTCACCTACCCTTATTCAAAACCCTAGCCTTCTGAAGTGGGAAATGAAGCAATGCAAACAAAAACGTTTCCTGTCGAGTTCACCAATAAGTTGATATGATGACCGTCGCCAGAGGCCAGCACGCTTCGATCACAATACGTTATGGTCTAGTTACGTAGAAAACGTAGTTTGTTTTCATGAGGACTTCTCGAGCTGGAATACTCAGAGGTTAATTAAACTAAAGATTTAGGGCTCCCATCAGGCCAACAAGAGGAACTAAGCAATATTTGCTTGCGTTGTCAGCTCGACAAAGCAATTTATGACTCAAGAAAGTTCGGAGGAAATGTTGGTAAAGCCGATAAACGAGATGGATGGGGTATAAAAAGTTACTCATTCACTCAATCACCATTCATTTATTCACTCAGTAATTTACTCGCCGATTCACTCACTGATACACTTCCTAACTTACTTATTACCCACTCACTCATTTACTCATCCACTATCTCATTCATTCACTCACTCACTCACTCAATTAATCACTGACTCCCTCACTCACGCATTTACTCACTCACCCATCAAACTGAGCAATCAATCATTCATTGACTTATTCACTAACTCAATATCTTTTTCACTCACTCACTCCATAACTCACTTATTCACCTGTTCACTCGCTCATTCACTAACTCACTCGCTCAATAACTCACTCACTCAAACACTCACTCTCGTTCGCTTACCCTTTCACTCACTCATTCACTCACTCATTCACTCACTTAGTCCCTCTCTCCCTCCCTCCCTCCCTCCCTCTCCCTCCCTCCCCCTCCCTCCCTCCCTCACTCACTCACTCGCTCACTCACTTAGTCCCTCCCTCCCTCCCTCACCCTCCCTCACTCACCCACTCCTTTTTCACTTATGGATTTACTCACTCAATAACTAATCCCTCCCCCACCTACTCAATCCTCACTCAGTCTCCCAAAGCCATTTTACAAGCCCTCCATGTTTATGACTTCAATAAAGCCAATATATCAATGATGTGGCCCTCCTTATAAAAAGGGCCCATTGTATACGTTTATACCCGATCCCTCCTGCTCCCGACTCACTCGGCCTGGATATTCAATTCATGTGGAGGTCAGTTTGTAATGCATCCTTCTCACTTCTGTCCCTCCCTCCCTCCCTCACTCACTAGGTCACTCACTTGGTCACCCACTCACTTTTTCACTTATGGATTTACTCACTCAATAACTAATACACCCATCCACCCACCTACTCAATCACTCACTCAGTACGAATCTATGAGATCAAAGCCTTCATTTTACAAGCACACATTTTTAACATGTTTATGACTTCAATAAAGCCAATATATCAGTGATGTGGCCAGATAGACCTTATAAAAAGGGCCCATTGTATACGTTTATACATAACCGATAAAATCATGGCTAGAGTCTGCTTAGTGAGCAGGGTGTAATTCCGACTGAATAGTTAGGTATGCGGCCTGGATATTCAATTCATGTGGAGGTCAGTTTGTAATGCATGTAAGGAATTGAACCTTCATGCTCCCCCCACCCACCCCCGTACGTCTGGTCCGGTGTATCTTGTAACACGTCATCCCTCCCCCTCCGACCCGGGGATATGTTCCTGTATAGGTTAGAGATAGGACGTGATTTCCGTGTGACCGGACATTTGTCCATCGTCTCGTTATGTTTGTGGCTACAGGCCGTAAGACGGTAACTCGTGGCATGAAGCGTGCGCTATCAATACGTCAATACGCCGTGTCAATAGCTGGGTTTACAATATGACACTATTACCTGCGTGACTGAAGCTTTAGTTCGTTGAAACGTGGACACCCACATCTCACTAGTGCGGTTATGGTTTTATGATGCCTATTGTTTTATGGTGCTTATTGTTTTATGGTGCCTGTGGTTTTATGGTGCCTATGGTTTTATGATGCATTATATATTGGTGCTTGTGGTAAGATGTGCATCTTGTGGGATGGCGCTTATGGTCGGGTCATTCAATGTATCACAGAGAGTTGCAAAAAATAGAACAGAATGATATGTGATAATTGCAATTATACGGTCGCACCTTATGGGGTTATGGTTATATGGTGTTTGAAGGTATTCTTAGTATGTGATAATGAAATCTATTGTTTTAAGCTGATTATAGTTTATTAGACTGTCCCCCAGATATCAGTAGACAAGTTTCCTAAATTACGTTTTACGGGATCTTTCGGTTAAGGAAATTATTTAGCAAACTGCCGATTGCATCTTCATGCTCACCTACATATAAACGTTTACACAAACTTTATCAATAACACTAGTACAACAGCTATCCTATATCCCTGGTTTAGCGCATTGTCCATTAACAAGACAGCAAACCAACACTGTCTTCACTGACATACTAACTACTTATGCACACACTCTCACTGACATACACTGCCTAACATGCACAATAAGCTGATTATGGTTTTCGTCCCCCCCAAATATCAGTAGACAGTTTTTGACATATGAAGTTTTTGAAGTGGGATTTGTATCACTCTCACTGGTTTAGCGCACATACACACTACACTAATGCACACATCCTCACTGACATACAAACTTTCTCGATCCTAATGCACAGCACTCTCGGCGACTGACATACACAAACTAACTAATGCACACATAATTGTTCGGGTCATCACTGACATAGAACACACAATATCGGCGCACCTAATGCACCACAGTATGTATCAATCTCTGAGGTTGACAATTAGCATACACACTGAATTAATGCACACAAGGAAATAATCTCACTGACACATACGTTTACACACACTAACAACTAATGCACACATTCACACTGTCACTGACATACTAACTAATGCACACACTCTCACTGACATACACTGCCTAATGCACACACTCTCACTGACATACACACTAACTAATGCACACACTCTCACTGACATACACACTAACTAATGCACACACTCTCACTGACATACACTGACTAATGCACACACTCTCACTGACATACACACTAACACACACTCTCTGACATACATACACACTAACTAATGCACACATTCTCACATGACATACACACTACTGACTAATGCACACATTCACTGACATACACACTAACTAATGCACACATTCTCAGTGACATACACACTAATTAATGCACACATTCTCACTGACATACACACTAATTAATGCACACATTCTCACTGACATACACACTAACTAATGCACACATTCTCACTGACATACACACTAACTAATGCACACATTCTCACTGACATACACACTAACTAATGCACACATTCTCACTGACATACACACTAATTAATGCACACATTCTCACTGACATACACACTAACTAATGCACACATTCTCACTGACATACACACTAATTAATGCACACATTCTTACTGACATACACACTAACTAATGCACACACTTACAGCATTTAATACACACAATATCATTCATATACACAAAATTAAATACACTTGCTATCACTCATATACACAAAGGCTAATACACATACTCTCACTCGAACGCACACGCTCTTACTTTATTACACATTATCAATTACAAACACTCTTTGTCGTATACACACATGCTAAATAAACATATTCTTACTCGAACAAACCAAGGAGTTATAACCAATAGTTATGTAACTCCTTGAATAAACGTCAGCAAATATATACACGATCACTTACATACATACAAGCTACTACACACACACTGTTCCGCACATACACACGAGCTAATACACACACAGCCTGCAATGAACTCAAGCTTAAACACAGCAGTTCATTTTCACAAACCATCTTTCACTCCCGGGTTGGGGGGGGGGGGGGGGGTTCTCCTCCTTGAAAAAAGGGTAGGGGTGTGCCGCCATGGGTAACAAAAACCGGACCATATCTATACCAAGCCAAAGTGAGAAAAGGGAACTATTTACATACCAAATCCTCTGAAAAAAGACCCATTCATATACCAAAATTTAATGATCCCAAATTATATCTAGACCACCTCGAGGAGCTACAAGGGACCCATCCATATACCGAACTAACGATTCAGAATGAGTACGTTTATTAAGGCTGCGAAGGCATATTTCATTCAAAGACAGTCGTTAGTTGAGACAAATTGCTAGAAATGAGCCACTTCACAAAATGTTCATCCATAATCGATTCTTCCTGTTTCAGCAAGTTTAAAATAGTTATTTTAGTGACGCAACGGCAAAAAAAAAACTTCTCTTATTCCGTGGTCAGTCCCAACGATGCTCTGGCTTATAACGGTAAGGCAGTTGATTAAATAGCAGCCAATAAATAAAAAATATGCGACTCGGGCCCACAGGCTATCAAGCGCCCCAGGACGTCGGTCCCATGAGGTAGACAATATATGGTATTTCATTATAATGAAATTGGATTAAATGGGAAGATAACATGCCTCCCCTCTGCACCTGCATGAAATTGGATTAAATGGGAAGATAACATGCCTCCCCTCTGCACCCCACATGAGGTTCCTCGTTCATGGTCCGGCAAACCATACCTCTGTCAATTGTGCATACACGATCGCACTGGGATTCTCACGCCGTTCCCACGCTCGACAACGTTATCAACTGGGCAACTTTGATTATGTCAAGGTGCTGACAGCAATTAGGCAATTCTCTTCGGGATGGATGGTTACCGGCTTGAGCTAGAGGGGTAGGCAAACTGAAATCCCTCCTTGTCGCATCTGGGGGGAATCGCTGGTCCCGGAAAGGGAAGGAGAATGTACGGACCTGACCTTTATGTTTGCTTATCATGCCATAAAACTTGTCTCTGAAAAAACACGACCCCGATGTCAGCTGGGGTTTGCCACCATTGACCCAGGGGACCCGAGCAAACACGCAATATTGAGGCTCATACGTTAATTAAAGACATCTTGCTATCCCTGTCTGTCATAATACTGATCCATTTGTATACCCATTGCAAAACAATGACCCATTGCTATACTTCGCTGTAAAAAATACGGACCCATTGGTATACAAGGTCATTGCAAAAAACCGACCCATTGCTAGCCCTGACTTTTAGAAATAACGAACTGCCTTGTTAAATATTGATGGAGACGGAACTGCCCGATATTGCTAAATCATAGCGTTATGTATCCTTTTGAGGAGCATATCTTGTTTGTCTAGAGGCGATGAGTGTAAGTGTCTGCTACCGGCTTCAGCGTTCTGGCTTGAAATAGTTACTTCGAAGTTATCAATATCAGTGATGGTGTTTTCGTGAGAAAAATTATACATTGATGTTATCTATATTTTACATTTTCCTCTATCACGATAGTAGATGGCTACCTACTAAGCCAATACGATTTATGTAAGCGATAATAGCACCATACTTGGAATCGCATCCTGGATATCATAACGGGCATTTAGATAGACATGGATGGGTACACATTCCCCCAGTGTCGCTTGGCGCTGAACCATCGACCATCGAGTAATGAGGGACAGCTACGGTTGTGTCGATGCGTAGACCACCCTACCTTTATTTCTCCATGGTAAGAGTTAGCCATAGTCACAGATGGTAGGTATTTCTACGTTTATATTTTTTTTTTTTTTTTTTTTTATAATGAAATGGTACGTCCGCACAGGTCTAGGTAGGTCTGGGTCATATACTGTTACGGTCAATCAAATTTCATTGAACAATGAGTTTCTGGTATCGATTTGATATAGATTCATATCCATTGATTATTGTGTACCTGAGTAGCAAGCAATAATCATTGGTGGACATCCCATTATAAGACCTCGCCATGTGTACTGCTGTAGGGGTTATTTACAAGCTCCGTGCAAGCTATTGGGCCAAAACTCACCACTCTTTCTGAATCAGTTGCAGTTTAATATTTAATAGTACAAATAGTACACGGTCCAGTAGGTACAGTAAGTAAGGCTGTGTAAGTTTTATGCCCACTGGAAGCTTTTAAATAGCTGCAAAAACACTTTAATGATAAAATTAATGCACTGCACTTATTAAAGCATTCATTCAAGGGTACTGACTGAGAAATCAATGTGGAAATTCCTGTTTGCTATTGTATCCATCAATATATTTGCTGAAGGAGGTGGGCGAGCAGGACAGTAGCTGTGTAGAAGTTGAGCCAGGTACTCTGAGGCCAGGTCATGGAGACATATGCATGTGTATAGAAGGATCTAAAATTCTATACGCTGGGTGATAGGTAGCCAATGGAGACTCGAGAATGGGCGTGATTAGGTTACGGTGCCTGGCACCCATTACAAGCCTAGAACACATGTTCTGGTTGAGTTTGTGTTGGTTTGTTTGTGTCTTTGGCCGTCTGCACAACAGACTATTAGCATAATCCAATGAGGAGGAGATGAAAGGAGGGAATCAAAGTGTCAGCCGATGTTTTATCAAGATATCTCATCATGAGTGAAATGTTGTGAAGATGAAAATGTGCTGCCTTACATATGTTGGACACATATTCTTCCCTTTCCATTTTGTTATCAAACACCACTCCCAAGTTCTTCACTGTTTCAATTAGGTCGATTGTATATCCGCAAATGACTATTTGTGGTAATTGTCTCGTTGCTTGCTGCTGCTAATGGCAAGATATGCGGTTTTGTTAATGTTGAGTTATTAATTTATCAATGGACATCCACTCTTCAATACAGGACACACTTTGTCTTTTCTGGTTCACTACTTTGTTGGCATCTTCAGTTTCGGGTGGGAAATATACAGTTGGCAATCGTAAGCATACAGGTGGAATGGTATGTTGTGCTGTTATTAATTTTTACATATTGCATCCTGTCAGTCAAGTAGGAACTGAACCAGGCGAGTGCATTTCCTGAGATGCCAGCTCAGTATTCCAAACAATAAAAGAATATGTTACGGTCAGTCGTATCAAATACTGTGCTCATTTTCCTAATGTCTATAGCGGAAATCTTCAACCTTCAGCAGAGCTGTCTCAGTGCTGTGCAGTTTGTGGCAGATTGATACGGCCATTTTCCGTCTCTTGGTGGGGGAGTTGATCGCCAACTGGACGCTCTACAAGCTTTGAAATATACAAGAGATTGGATACTGGGCAGTAGTTTCTAAATACTGAGCCCATGCCCTTCTTTTTCAAGATAGGAGTCATTTTTGCAGTTTCCATCTGTGATTGCATCTTGAGTTGTTAATGATTTTGGTCATGGCTGGCATTCCTTGTGGGAATGGGGTCATAAGTGCTGCTTTATTTGGGGACTTAAGAACCAGAGTTTTAAGTTCACTTTCTCTGACACTCTGGCTGTGGTGGATTCTGACACAATGTCACTTTGGTTGTGGTGGATTCTGACACAATGTCACTCTGGCTGTGGTGGATTCTCTGACACAATGTCACTCAGGCTGTGGTGGATTCTGACACAATGTCACTCTGGCTGTGGTGGATTCTCCCTGCAATCCCTCCACCCTGGAGAGTGCCAGGAGGAGCGATGTTTTTGTTGCTGTTGCCAGGAGGTGTGAGGCCAGCCATCACTGGAGAGGGGAGTGGCCCTACTTCACGGTCACAACCAGTCCTGGTTAAGGCCCACTTGACATTATAGCCATAATATCTTGTTTTGACATCCTGAACTCTGACTTAATTACAATAAACCAGAAGAAAACTGGCTATGTTCAGGCTTCCTTCCCACTTTATGTGATGATATTATTACACCCATAGTGACGCAGCGCAACCTATCAACTTGCTGATATGGAATTAGGGTGATGCGGTTCACCGTGAGCGTGATGTGGTTCACCGTGAGCGTGATGTCATTCATGGCATGTTGCAGGTTTCAGAAATGGAGGTGACAGAAGCTCTGACAGGGAGTTACGACAAGTAGGTCACGCTCAAGGTCATTACTTCCTGTCACAAAAACATTCAGTCTAAAGTCAACAAGAGTAGCAAGTGTTCTAGAGACACAATAGCAATCTGAAGTCTTGTTCCTCACCAGCTGTATGCTACATCTGTAGGTTGGTTCATCTCGACCTCAAGGGTGCTCCTCCAAAATTATCCTATTTTGAAAAGGTGAGTGTTATTGAAACTTTGTATGGCAAATCAATACAGTTGACTTGCTTATTATTAGTACCAGGGTTTTGTATTTTTCTCTTCAGATATTGTCATCCCATAGTATGGTCAATTTGTTAACCCTCATGTTATGTCTGGTGACCAGGAATGGGGAGGTTAATTAGTGTAAAGGATCTGGTGAATATTCATGAGAATTAGTAGTTGTTGTGGTGGCGTGTTGGATGTAAAACCAGGTGTAAATTTGACCTTTTACAGCTATTTCCACTGATGAGAGGATGGGGGGCGACTGGTCTGCTGGTTGAGTATGAGGATATGTTCCCTTACTCCGGTCCCCTGCAGGAAATAGCAGCCCCTCACGTCTACAGGTAATGTATACAGGTCGTCTAATATCCTGTAATGTGAGTTCATAACTTCTGAGTCAATGAATGAGATAAGTGTCACTGTCATCACTTGTTGTGATCAGTGCTGATGACATCACTTGTGTGTATGACTAGTGCCAATGACATCATGACTAGTGCCGATGACATCACTTGTGTGTATGACTAGTGCCAATGACATCACTTGTGTGTATGGCTAGTGCCAATGACATCACATGTGTGTGTGACTAGTGCTGATGACATCACTTGTGTGTATGACTAGTGTCGATGACATTACTTGTGTGTGTGTGACTAGTGCCAATGACATCACTTGTGTGTGATTAGTGCCGACGGCATCTCTTTTGTGTGTGACTAGTGCCGACGACATCTCCCGGTTGCTGAGTCTGGCTGCTGCTCATCACCTCGAAGTGATTCCTCTCATACAGACCATCGGTCACTTTGAGGTAAATGATGCCAGCAGTACCCACTACAGTCTCTGTCCGTTTGCTTTAATCCAGATCACCAGGTGTCATGTCACCCTGTCACCAGATCACCAGGTGTCATGTCACCAGATCACCAGGTGCCATGTCACCCTGTCACCAGATCACCAGGTGTCATGTCACCCTGTCACCAGATCACCAGGTGTCATGTCACCCTGTCACCAGTAAACCAGGTGTCATGTCACCCTGTCACCAGTAAACCAGGTGTCATGTCACCAGATCACCAGGTGTCATGTCACCCTGTCACCAGTAAACCAGGTGTCATGTCACCCTGTCACCAGATCACCAGGTGTCATGTCACCCTGTCACCAGTAAACCAGGTGTCATGTCACCCTGTCACCAGTAAACCAGGTGTCATGTCACCCTGTCACCAGTAAACCAGGTGTCATGTCACCAGTAAACCAGGTGTCATGTCACCCTGTCACCAGTAAACCAGGTGTCATGTCACCCTGTCACCAGGTCTCATGTCACCCTGTCACCAGTAAACCAGGTGTCATGTCACCCTGTCACCAGTACACCAGGTGTCATGTCACCCTGTCATGTCAGTAAGTACACCACCAGGTCATGTCAATGTCACCAGTAAACCAGGTGTCATGTCAACCTGTCACCCAGTCACCAGTAAATGTCCAGGTTTCATGTCACCCTGTCACCAGTACACCAGGTGTCATGTCACCATGTCACCAGTAAACCAGGTGTAATGTCACCAGTAAACCAGGTGTAATGTCACCCTGTCACCAGTAAACCAGGTGTCATGTCACCCTGTCACCAGTAAACCAGGTGTCATGTCACCCTGTCACCAGATCACCAGGTGTCCTGTCACCAGATCACCAGGTGTCATGTCACCCTGTCACTGTCCTGTTCCTCTCTGGATATGTTGTCTGGAGTGTTTGTGTGTGCAGTTTGTGCTGAAGCATGACAGGTGGTGGGGATTGCGTGAGGTCGCCGAGTATCCATTCACCCTCTGTCCTCTCAACACAGGTACGACACAAATTGAACAAACATCATCAGACAGCAAACGTTATCTTCATTCAAAGCTTCACATAAGTTACTGCATAAATTAGAGCTGATTATAGCTGCATCGAGTGGACTAGGATTATAGCTGCATCGAGTGGACTAGGATTATTATAGCTGCATCGAGTGGACTAGGATTATAGCTGCATCGAGTGGACTAGGATTATAGCTGCATCGAGTGGACTAGGATTATAGCTGCATCAGAGTGGACTAGGATTATATAGCTGCATCGAGTGGACTAAGATATAGCTGCATCGAGTGGACTAGGATTATAGCTGCATTGAGTGGACTAGGATTATAGCTGCATCGAGTGGACTAGGATTATAGCTGCATCGAGTGGACTAGGATTAATAGCTGCATCGAGTGGACTAGGATAATAGCTGCATCGAGTGGACTAGGATTATAGCTGCATCTAGTGGACTAGGATTATAGCTACATCGAGTGGACTAGGATTAGCCATGAGATGCAACCATCTTTGTTGTGGGAATAAACCCTCAATGGTATTGAATTAGACTCTCATCCTAGCAATAAGGGTTTGCAACCTGTTTTGGTCAGCAGGTATATGCCATGACACCTGTAGCACTACCTGTAGCTTTAGTGAACATTGAAATCGTCCTCATCCATCTCTGTCAAGATATCACATTGTTATTGAATGCATCACAGAACCTTAGAGTGTTCATTGAATTTGTTTTGGATACTAGACACCTTTCAGATCTTACTACCTGGATAAATAAGGTGAGATAAGTGTTGTATGTGTGCAGGGAGTCTGGAGCTAGTGGCAGCCATGTTGGATCAGGTGATCGCGTTACATCCCAAGATGACAGCACTACACATCGGGGCGGACGAGGTGATTTCCGTCTTTAATGCCTTCCCACACATTTCCTCATCAACACCTAGATCACATTAATCAGCGTTTCTTCACACCTCTGATAATACATGTAGTCATTGAATACATGTGTGTGGGATCACTTTTACCTGTGACAGGTACATCACCTTGGCTCCTGCCCCACCTGTAACGAGCACATGAAGGTCAATAAATTAACGCCTGTGCAGATGTTCCTACAGTATGTCTGTAGGGTACTGCAGTACGTCCGTGGTAAACACGCTACCCTCCGGCTGCTCATGTGGGACGATATGTTCAGGGAGGCGGACCTGGCAACTATCGCAAGTACGCCCCAGTTGCTACGCCAACCAATCAACAGCATGTGTGATTGTTTAGGTTCAATATAAAGAGTTTCATTTTACTTTAGAAAAGCCCCACAAGCAGTTATTAATTTTGTTTCTTTGGTGGAAATGTCATTGTTGAAGCTAATTATGAATGGGTCCTAGTGGTTGTTGACCGTTTGTGTTGCCGGAGCTTGCT
This sequence comes from Urechis unicinctus, assembly GCA_034190875.2. Classification (NCBI taxonomy): domain Eukaryota; kingdom Metazoa; phylum Annelida; class Polychaeta; order Xenopneusta; family Urechidae; genus Urechis; species Urechis unicinctus. Next base: position 3,987,881 of record CM067353.1, on the reverse strand, counting down.
GCTACAAATGGCCCCTCATCATTAAACTGGCTTCAGCTGGTCCTGGTACAGCAAGTTACTGTATAGAGTTGACATTATAGGCTGGCATTCAGCTGTGTGTGTTGTGTGTAGACTCAGGTATCGGGGAGCTCGTCGAGCCCATGGTATGGCATTATCAGAACGTCTTCAACCTGCCCCTAGGTGACTAGTCATATTCCAGGCCTTTGTTCTGTTTCCATGGTTACTAGGTGATATGTACCATCTTCTCACTTCTAGTTTATACAGCTAGATTTATTTGGTCTTGAATCTCTTTTGGGAAAAATTCCTTCCAAATTCTGATTCAATGCTGTTAACATCATTTCTGGAAATAAACTTTGTCTCTTTAATTTAGCATAATTTGTGCTAGTGGTCCGTCCTTGAATCTCCTACAGTCAGCCCTTAACTCTATTTCATGTTAGTTTCTGTATTCATCATCGGTCTGAGGAGCATTAGTCTGCCTCAGCTGTTACTATAGCGGTTGATTGAGGCTGTGTGTCTGCCAGACATCTGGGAGCGTTACAGCTGTGTCTTCTCCAGTATGTGGGTGGCCAGTGCCTATAAAGGTGCCACAGGGCCGTGTCTGTTTGCTACAGACATAGGCTACCACGTTGAGAACCACCGTGGATGGCAGGCACTGGAACCTGTTCTAAAACACAAGTTCTCCTCGTTCAAAGGCTACGCTCTCACAGGCTGGCAGAGGTGAGGAGGGAATTCACCAACTTTAGGATTAGTGCCACACAATATTGATGTGATATAAATGAACATAGTCTGGTGTATAGAGACGGGGTATGTGACGGTGGTCATGTGATAGTGGTCATGTGCTGTTGCTGTGTGTTAGGTATGACCACTACTCGGTCCTGTGTGAGCTGCTGCCTGTAGGACTACCATCCCTGGCAGTCTGCCTTCTCATGCTTCAGTTTGGTTGGTTCTCTTTAAATGGTTCTCTCATGATAAACCCATGCAAGAATGAGTTTTATAATCACTTTGAGGCTTCCGCAAGACTTCTAACAGTTAAATAATTTTCTTGGATAATCTGCTCTCTTGAATTGGTTATCACCTGTAACTGCTATATATATATATATATATATATATATATATATATATATATATATATATATATATATATATATATATATATATATATATATATATACATATACATGTTACATGATTTAATTGGGTTGATAATGATTGCACTAACTAGGCGCGTTCACTGAAGAGGTTCATCATATAGCTTCCACAGATCTTGGTTTCAAAGAAAGATTACCTCTGGTTCCATTTCACAGGTCAGAGTTCACCTTGCAGTGGGGGCATCTTCTAGATTCATTTACAAAGCTGAATGTTTATATGTTTGCATATGGCGACTTAGAAGTTGTTAACCAGCTGACATGAATTACTTCATATCTTTTGTTTTATACCTAAGTGAATAAATTATATCCCTGTTGAACAAGTGTTTGACGTGAAAGGTATCTTAATTAAGATGATATCTATTGTTGTACCATCTGTTGCAGCGTGGGTGAGGTGAGTGAGTGTAGCTTCCCCGGCAGCGCCATCTACCAGCACACCCAGCGTCTCCTCGCTCTCTCCAACAGCTACCGCATGTTCATAGCTAGCGACCGTCTTAACGGCTGGATGTCACCTTACCACATCCGTCACAAGTTCTGCAATCCGGGCCACATCCACTTCTTCCTGCCCCAGGCTCAACAGTAAGTCCTGTAGCGGTAATCAGATTACAAATTCAGCGTGTCTCTCATCCCATGTATCTTTCTAACTTGGTTCTTAAACTGGGTTTTGTAGGTGTTCCCTGAATAGTTTCAAATCTGTGTACATGGAGACATTCCATTTGTACCTCGGTCCACCGGCTCTCCTTTATCATCCTAATGTAATTGACTGTGGATATATGTCTCGGGACAAATGCACATTTGAGTTGTTTTGCTGACAGAATGTTGCAGACTTTATCAGACCTGCGTCAGGAATTGGAGCAATCTTTGGGAGAGGTCTTCTTTCCTGATACAGTGGATGAGTTTGTGTGTGTCAATCTGGACGAGATGGTGAACAAACTGAGGACTATAGTCAATGATGCCAAGAGTCTGTTAACTCATGGGGCGAGAGTCAAGACCAGTGCTACGGAGAATTCTGCCATGGTAACCAAAGAAGCCAATGACATTGCTGAGAAATTGTGACAAAGCTATACTTCACAGCCAGTGATGTGTGCCAGTATTTAGCAGGATGCTGAAGTGCTGAATAGGATTATATTGGTGAATTCCTTGTGGATCATTTGTACAATCTAGATCGGTGACCGTTCAGTAGGGTATTTCACATCCAATGAATTATAAATGTTATGTCTTAATAAGAGGCATGAATTTCTGAGAACTCCCCCCTTCATTTATTCTTTATCAATAATCAGTCCCGACAACTAATGCATCCATGTTTATTTCTATGTATTAAAGCAGGGTGAAATCAAATGAACATCACAGGCTCGATATCAGCAATAATTCTGCCTAGTTGTCATTTGCAATGGGCCAGAAATTAGACCTAGTAGCCATGGTGATTAGAACTGACAGGTTCCTAAAAAGTGAATAAAATATTGATGATATTTAAAAGGTTGCTACTATTAAAAAATATGCAATAAATACGAATGGTTGCTGTCACATATAGTTTACATTATTACTTACCCAATATATAACTTTATGAGAAACATTTTCAAAGTTTGAAATACCCACACCCCTACAAAAAACCCAAACTAATGATGTTGTGGTATGTGTCCATGAACATTAAGGTCGCCAGATAATCCATTGATTATTTCTCAAACTTGGGTGTGTAAATTGCAATTTGACCCAGGTCAGGTGGAACAGTGACTTTGGTGCTCTAGATGGCCTGGTGACCCATTTCTCCAAGAATAAGACCCCAGCTTATACAGTTGACAACCAGATAACCGTGCCTAATATACAACAAGGCGTCTTTACCATCTACAAAGCTGCCACATCCCAGCCACACGCCCCTTAACTGCCAGATAGCTTTGCAGGATTGTAAAAGACAACTACATTAACCGCGGCAAGTGTGACATGAAATGCAAGTTTCCACATGCGCACCCAACTCCGCTAGACGAGGTGAACTTGGAAGTATAGGGATTCAAATCATGAGAAGGGCACCTTTACACATATATACATACACACATACAACTATACTAGTTGGTATATATATATATATATATATATATATATATATATATATATATATATATATATATATATATACACACACCAAAATCAGATGATTATATTGGACATAACGCCCCATCTGGTCTATTACCAGACAATAACAGGGCATCTTAAAAGAGCACACCGATTGCTATGTGGCATTGTAAGCAACAAGCCTAATGTATGCAAGTTAGACAAGTAGAAAAAACCCTGCACAACATTCACACTGCTACACAACAGCTTCCTGCCTACTCAATGGAAAACAAGGCCATAGAAACTTTTTTAAACTTCCCAACAGATAAACCGAATCCAGCCTGTTAAAATTCAGGAGTGTGTATACTTGTAAGATTCATTCGTGTCAGATAAAATAGCCATTAATATCTCCACCGACAACTACTAATCAAAGAAGACCTCTCCAAACTGGCTTCATCTACAGAAGGCAGAATCTACACAGCATATCCATAAAGTAGCCTTTCCTCGATGGCGAGTATCCTTCCAATAAGATGCCATATGTACAGCACATATATCCATATGTTGCACACTTCCACTCGGAGATGAATGATCACCAGTAATGTCTATCCATTTATACAGTCTACTAATCCATGGTCGTTCAGTATAAATTGTCGTTGACACATAGTGCATGTTGAAGTATCCACTAGGAAAATAGCCTAATTAGCATTGTCCAGCAAGGTCAACCAGCCAATAGCAGGATTCCTTGGCCAGGTGAGGGCAGTGACAGGGGGTGTTCATCCAGTGAAGTCAATAGCAGGATTCCTTGGCCAGGTGAGGGCAGTGACAGGGGGTGTTCATCCAGTGAAGTCAATAGCAGGTTTCCTTGGCCAGGTGAGGGCAGTGACAGGGGGTGTACATCCAGTGAAGTCAATAGCACATCATGTCACCACTCACACAGCTGGAGTGGGACAGCTAGCTCTTGCATTTCCGTGACTTGCCAATATGGCTAAACACGTTCTGTACACTGTGTTTAATGCTGGCCCCCAGCCCCTGAAACACACCAGTCACCCTCAATTACTGACAGCATCAGAGCGAGACATATGTGTATAGCCAGCTATAGGATGCATTTGTACAACATTTTAATATACACATTTATGACATACAAAATATATTGCAAGATAATATGCAACACTTAGTAAGAGTGAATGTAAATATCCCTCCCACTAAGTAAACAACTGAGAGTCAAAGAAAACAATAAAGGCAATCACTGTTATAAATAAGTCAAATTATAACCAGAAGATGTTGAAACATAAAGCAAGACTGAATTACATCAACGACCAGGCAGCATGATGAACTAGGATTTGTTGGCTTTCCGTTTGATCATGCCTACAATGTTGGAGAAGCCAGCTCTGACGGAGGCGGTGAGGTTGGTGACAGGGGTGAGAGGCGAGGTGGGGGGAGGGAGGTCGAGTAGGGGCAGGTCCTCCGGCTGAAATAACCACCGTCATGCACAACATATAGCCCATGGCAAGGTGCTAGATCCAACTCAAATGACACGTGAACAACTCGTCCAAACTCAAACAGATCAGTCATTGACTGTATGAATACGCATGCAAGAGCCATGCAGCTGTCAACTTATTTACAGAACTAATAATGTGATTAAGTCATACTGAATGTAGTTATGTAGGGATATGACAAATCATAACTAATGAAATAAGGATGCAAAGATTTCTGGCCATTGTGACACAGACTCATGCGGTTGCTAGGCAGAGGTGGGCGTGGTCCACACTGACCTTGTTGATTGGTTGGGGTGTCTGACCTTTCCTGGAGCCTGGTAGCTGCTGTTGGTGGGCATCCAGACATTTCTGGTACCGCAGCTGTGTGAAACCATGGCAACACCACAATGAACACCCACATATATATTTCACAATGAAGTCAATCAATTACCGACGGGACTTAATGAGAATCTGGTAAATGAGTGAAAAAGAAAACAAAAGGGCTGAGGTCAATAATAAGAGTTTTCCTAGAGTAATGAATGTCCATGTTAATGATAGTGAGGCTAACCTCACAGGCTGAAGGAAAAGGTAAAATGACATCAAATGTTAATGAGATGCATGGGGGCGGTACTAACCTTGCAAGCAGCCTCAATGGTTTTGCAGATGGCGCCAGCGGAGGGTTCACAGTGAAAGACGTGGCAGACATAGTTATCCTGGGCCGTGTGCATGATGAAAGCACACAGTCTGCGACGCACACACAATGTGACACACACACTGTTATAGCCAATGGTACAGACAATCATTACTCTTATGATGGCATTTATTGTAACTCAATCTCACAACCAATTACACTGACAACAATCCACTGTCAATTTCACCCAGTTAGAATGTAGCAGCTATAGGATTATCTAGGCATCAAGTATGGTCGACCACGCTATGGTAACCCAACGTGTATGGTGGACCCAGCGTGTATGTGGTCGACTGACTGAACCTACTCACTTGACATTCCTCATGGCTATTCCCATGAACGAGAGGAAGCGAACACGACATTCAGCCAGGACGTTATCAGGCTTCTGAAAACCACCCATGGAAACCACACTCTTAATCACGTAAGTCTCAATACCCAATGAAGCCGACATGTCAGTAACCCTAGCTTGTCATATGATTCAGGTGGAGCCCGCTCACCCCTTGTTCTGTGATTGTGATGGTAGAGGGCGCCACTGCTACATTAGCAAACACCCACTTTTCTGGGGGCACGCGAGCATGCACTTTCTCCATAGCACTGTTCAAGATGTCAACACCTACAGAGGTCAAACAGAGGTCATAGCACACTAGCCACTTTACAATGAACAAACACTCACAGAAGACAACATCAGGTGACTCTCATCACCAAATATTCAACAATAACAATAAATAACATACACCAATTTAATACAGGCAAGGTGACTGACCAAATGTGTTTACACATACAAAATCATAAACAAAATAAGGAGAGATAAAATATATGCATATAAAACCATAAGAAGATGGTTATAAGGAGAAGAGCTGGTAGAGCTGGCATGCCTATAGTTGTGTGACATACGTGTTGATATACCTGTAGGGGCAGAGACCTGTGACGTGCCCAGGTAGTGACAGCGTAACACCTTCTTGGGTTCTTCCATTGGCGTAGGGAATGATGTGGCTGGTAACAATACAAGCAACAGGGAAACGTTGGAATCACGACACATCAATGTTCATATTCACAAGACATGATGAATACAAACAGAAGAAGGGCCTCAAGAATTCCTTGTTTTGTCCAACTTTGAACAGCAAAATAATACACAACCAGAGTCATTGTCTAACAGATTGACAGTTTACCGCCTCAATTTCAGTCAACGTGAAATCATTGAAGAGATCTATTGAATGTGGTTGCTCCCACGTGGCTTATACAACTGAGGAGTTGCTGGTGAGTAGACTCACTTTTGAGGAGAGTTTCAAACGTGATCTTGCGTCCGCTCGAGCCGTCCCTCTCCCCAGCCCGCTCCAGGTTGGGCAGATGATTGGGGCGCATCATCCGACAGTTAGCTCCCCCTGTAGTCAGACTCCTCTCTAACATAATCTTCTTACAGATGTCACGCAGTGTGTTAGCAATCTGTCGCGCCGGCGTGTCACAGCGGAACACGTGACACATGTGCTTCCTGGTGAGGCGGTCACGAGCCACGTAGGCAAAGTCCCTGTAAGGTGGAGATGCAAGGCACATTGATAGCTACCCTCAGCCTCATGGTGTCAACCCAAATAAATGTTTCTGAAGATAGTTCCTTAGCAAGTTAAGTTCTCTGCAGAATGACACAATATTACAACATATGTCCTCAATAAATTAGGAGCCATGGTAGGCTATTTAATAAGACAATATTCACTTGATGGTCCTTAAACATTACAGAAGTATTTGCATGCAAACTTACTTATTGAGAACAGAACACCAAGCATACTCAAGCAATGAATCACACATACACGTGGACATTATGACACTGGACGTTATGACTCATCGGTGATACAACTTTTGTTTGTTTGATGATTAAGAAGAAATGGTGGAATCCCAGAACACATCCACATCCTGAAGTAATCCTCCGGGTATATTTCAGAAACTAAAACTTCTAAAAATGAGCTTAGTCTAACATATCTTGACCTGTGAGATGAATTGGACCAGTCCTACTACCTATCAAGGGAGGGAGACAAGGTAAGGTAAGTATTTAATGGGACACACACACTTGTGTGTTGTATTGGTAGATTTAAGAGTAACTTGGACTATTGTATAGAATTATGATGAATATAAAACCTCATTTAAAATCTGTGTGAATCCTGAAAGGCTGACACTCTACCTTATCTGATGTCATATGTCTAACAGTAGGGCGAACTACAGTCACTTCATCAACTATGTGACTTAAACGACGTCCGGGGAGAGGGTAGATGGGCACATGGTGAGGGATATCCCGACTGAGGCATCAGCAAACTACTGTGACCCTAAAGGCCACATCAAGGTGAAAGCCATGACAACCACTGATGTAGGCTAGTAGGTCAGTCCCCAAAACAATTGCTCCTCTAAGCTGTCAACGTACGATGTGTCTTATATAAGTTCAAATCATCCATGGAAATCAAGAAAAACGTTAGCACGCACAAATAGATGGATGACTATATAGGGAATGACGGAAGCAAATGAACAATTGAAATGGTCCTGCAAAAACGTCGGCATTCTGGAACTGTGTAACAACTGGTAACTTAGGACTGGAAATAAGGTTAGGATGGGGGTAGGGGTAAGTAGCAGAGGGTCGTCGCGTGGCTCGTAGGGACTATGTCCGGTTCACTCAGCCACAGTGAGTAAGACAAACTCACAATGCCATCACGTTAGTGGACTACACAGGGTGGCACAGAAACGGGCGAATCAACTCAATCACTGAAATCAACTTGGTGCTTAATGTAGGTGGTTAACGAGGTAGTGTGGGTTTTGTAAAGAGTTAGAATTTACCTTTCCCTGTGAGAGTTCAGCCAGGTTGTATTACACCAACAGCAATGGAATGAATATACACGCTCATATATTCACCACGTACATTCATCATAATATGGAAATCCTGGTGCATCAATTACAAACAATCTTGACTTATATCAGGTAGTGCTGTTTGACAAACCCCAACACCCCGCCCCCCCCCCCCCCCCCCCAGCAGCAGTGATTGGCATAAGTCACCCACCTGCCATTGTCACGACCCACACCCCACACACGAATGGAATGAATGGGCTGAATGTTGAGGACACTCATATCCTGAGGGTCAATGAGGGTGAGATTCTGGTCATCGAGGTCCATGTAGAGGTCCTTCCCCTGTACACAACATTGTGGCAGAGGTGATAGAGATTATTTATACTTAATTAAGAAGACCCGTTCACTTATAATCAAGCAACTGACGGCCGGTTGGGAAGAGCTGTTAACATTTCAGTGGGACTCAACAACTGTGAAGGGGTTAAGATGATATCATCGCCAGTTGGTCTGCCACGTTGACTACATCAGTCAGACTTAATCACTCACATCTCCCCTCCATATCACTCAGTCAGACCTAATAACGCGCATCTCCCCTCCGTATCACTCAGTCAGACTTAATCACTCACATCTCCATTACGCATCACTCAGTCAGACCTAATAACGCGCATCTCCCCTCCGTATCACTCCCCTCCGACTAATCACTCACATCTCCATTACTTCACTCATCAGACTTAATAACATCTCCCCTCCGTATCACTCAGTCAGACTTAAATCACTCACATCTCCCCTCCATATCACTCCGTCAGACTTAATAACGCGCATCTCCCCCCGTATCACTCAGTCAGACATAATAACGCGCATCTCCCCTCCGTATCACTCAGTCAGACATAATAACGCGCATCTCCCCTCCGTATCACTCAGTCAGACCTAATAACGATCTCCCCTAATCACTCACAGACTTAATCACTCACATCTCCATTACGCATCACTCAGTCAGACTTAATAACGCGCATCTCCCCTCCGTATCACTCAGTCAGACTTAATAACGCGCATCTCCCCCCCCCGTATCACTCAGTCAGACTTAATAATGCGCATCTCCCCTCCATATCACTTAGTCAGACTTAATAACGTGCATCTTCCCTCCATATCACTCAGTCAGACTTAATCACTCACATCTCCCCTCCATATCACTCCGTCAGACATAATAACGCGCATCTCCCCTCCGTATCACTCAGTCAGACATAATAACGCGCATCTCCCCTAAGTATCACTCAGTCAGACTTAATCACTCACATCTCCCCTCCGTATCACTCAGTCAGACCTAATAACGCGCATCTCCCCTCCGTATCACTCAGTCAGACTTAATCACTCACATCTCCATTACGCATCACTCAGTCAGACTTAATAACGCGCATCTCCCCTCCGTATCACTCAGTCAGACTTAATAACGCGCATCTCCCCCCCCGTATCACTCAGTCAGACTTAATAATGCGCATCTCCCCTCCATATCACTTAGTCAGACTTAATAACGTGCATCTTCCCTCCATATCACTCAGTCAGACTTAATCACTCACATCTCCCCTCCATATCACTCCGTCAGACATAATCACTCACATCTCCCCTCCATATCACTCCGTCAGACATAATCACTCACATCTCCCCTCCATATCACTCCGTCAGACATAATAACGCGCATCTCCCCTCCGTATCACTCAGTCAGACATAATAACGCGCATCTCCCCTCCGTATCACTCACACTCACATCTCCCCTCCATACACTAATAACGCGCATCTCCCCTCCGTATCACTCCGTCAGACTTAATCACACACATCTCCCCTCCATATATCACTCACTCAGACATAATCACTGACATCTCCCCTCCGTATCACTCCGTCAGACATAATAACGCGCATCTCTCCGTATCACTCAGTCAGACATAATAACGCGCATCTCCCCGTCCTCAGTCATCATCACTCCTCCCCTCCGTATCACTCAGTCAGACTTAATAATGCGCATCTTCAAGTCAGACTTAATAACGTGCATCACTCAGTCAGACTTCTCACATCTCCCCTCCGTATCACTCAGTCAGACATAATAACGCGCATCTCCCCTCCGTATCACTCAGTCAGACATAATAACGCGCATCTCCCCTCCGTATCACTCAGTCAGACTTAATCACTCACATCACTCAGTCCCCATCCGTATCACTCAGTCAGACTAATAACGCGCATCTCCCCCATCCAATCACTCGTCAGACTTAATCTCTCCACACTCTCCATTACGCATCACTCAGTCAGACTTAATAACGCGCATCTCCCCTCCGTATCACTCAGTCAGACTTAATCACTCGCGCGCATCAGTCCCCCTCCCACTCAGTCAGACTTAATATCATCTCACCTCAGTCATATCATCTCCCCTCCGTATCACTCAGTCAGACTTAATAACGCGCATCTCCCCCCCGTATCACTCAGTCAGACTTAATAATGCGCATCTCCCCTCCATCCACTTAGTCAGACTTAATATCATCTTCCCTCCATCAGACTTAATCACTCACATCTCCCCTCCATATCACTCCGTCAGACATAATCACTCACATCTCCCCTCCATATCCCCCGTCCATAATCACTCACATCTCCCCTCCAGACATAATAACGCGCATCTCCCCTCCGTATCACTCAGTCAGACATAATAACGCGCATCTCCCCTCCGTATCACTCAGTCAGACTTAATCACTCACATCTCCCCTCCATATCACTCCGTCAGACATAATAACGCGCATCTCCCCTCCGTATCACTCCGTCAGACTTAATCACACATCTCCCCTCCATATCACTCCATCAGACTTAATCACTGACATCTCCCCTCCGTATCACTCCGTCAGACATAATAACGCGCATCTCCCCTCCGTATCACTCAGTCAGACATAATAACGCGCATCTCCCCTCCGTATCACTCAGTCAGACCTAATAACGCGCATCTCCCCTCCGTATCACTCAGTCAGACTTAATAAAGCGCATCTCCCCTCCGTATCACTCAGACTTAATAACGCGCATCTCCGCCCCCGTATCACTCAGTCAGACTTAATAACGCGCATCTCCCCTCCATATCACTCCGTCAGTCATATTTAACAACATCCCCCTCCGTATCACTCCGTCAGACTTAATCACACATCTCCCCTCCATATCACTCCATCAGACTTAATCACTGACATCTCCCCTCCGTATCACTCCGTCAGACTTAATCACTGACATCTCCCCTCCGTATCACTCCGTCAGGCATAATAACGCGCATCTCCCCTCCGTATCACTCAGTCAGACTTAATCACTCACATCTCCCCATCTTCCGACCACATCATTGATGTCATTGCGACCCAGAGACAGATCCACGATGCACTTGTTGACCGCTTTGCTGCTGCGCTCGGGCGTGAGATCCTCCTCCGCAATACGCACCCAGCCCAGGGAGCGCACTGCAAATCTGATGGGGCATTTGTCATCAGCATCAGAGCCCGACGAACCGTCGACCAACGTCTCCGTGTCTTCTTCTTGTGGCTTTGACCTGAAATCAAACGTCATCCAAGTTGTGAGAGCTGAAATCGACCTTAATTGGCCTTCTCTGTTTGTATTCGTAACAACATTGATTTCACTAATGAAGCCCATTTTCTTGTTTGATCTAGATGGAGAGACAAATACAAGCTGCTATAGGAAGGTTGTAGGAGCAGAGCAAGTACTGCATTGATTGTGACAGTGATGACTTACTTGAAGGTGTGAGGGTCAAACTCCTGTAGACAGCGGTCAGATGTGGTTTCCATTGAGGTATACGAGTCATAGCTACAAGTGCTCTGTGACATCTGAAACACCGCAACACATGCTTAACCACGGTGCTCAACCTAGCAGGTGTCTGTTCTACAACACTATAATCCATAACACCAGACACTAGACACTACTCACATACTCTTACCAAACAACACTACAATAAACCGGAGTATTGCAGCTCACACCAACACAGAGGTTATAATTGCGCCCACCAACCTGGCTGTTGATGGAGGTTGTGAGTGCAGAGAGTTGGCGCTGCTCTGGGGGGAGGGGGGGAGGGGGCTCTCTCTGTATGGTACCACTCTTTATATGCCAGAAATAAGCTCCATCCTGGTCTGATAAAAACACCCAGAAAAAACACACAATGAGTCCACCCTCCATTACGTCCAAAAACAACTGAATGAAACCTCTTCAAAGGCTATCTGAGACAATCATGAGAACAGTGGGTATCTGTTTGCGAACCCTCATGCTTTTCCCAGCCTGGGGGGAGATGCTCCTCTTCTACCTCCTCCGTATCTTCATCCTCCCCTTCACCTTCCTCTTCATCCTTGGTGACCTTGACCTCTTTATTACCAGAACTTTCTCCATCACCTGTACCATTCTCTGTGACCTTCACAAACACACAAAATTGACATGTTCTATAGTTGTATTCAAGATCCAATGTTAATGGTATGTCCAAGATAACATGGTTTGTGCTGAATATTTGGCTAGCACTGAAGGGCAGGGATATCAGGGCTGTAGCACATGTGTGGATAATTATCAAGGATTTGTGAGGTCCAAAGTATCATCTCTTACTGGAGAGGTCTTTTGAGGGACAGCATAGAGGTCGTCATTGACAGGTCCTCGCACGTGGCGCTGCTGTGAGGCGTTGTTGTGAGGAACATCAGCCTGGATCCCGCTGTCATTGGAGTCTGGCGAGTTGATGTCCTTAGCCTTGTCTTCATCATAACTGAACATCAACACACAGCATAGGGATGAGGGGTCCGATGACGCATGACATGAGGTCATCTATCGTGATTATTACGGCTAAACACCGGCTGACTCAGCCAATGTCATCCCTACTCACTGTACACATACAGGAAGGACAACTTACCAACCTTAGTGTATTGGGTAAATAACGACACTGGACTCTTCATTGTCAAAAAGAAATACAAAACCTGTTGGCCCAGAATCGCCACATTCAAATTTATTACATCAATATTTTAACACATTCAATGTGAGCAGAGGTTCATTAGCTATGCTCAGTCCGTAGCTTAACAGACTTCCAATTTACAGACTGACATCTACAGCACACAGCCTGGAGTAGCATTAACCTCGGGAAGTACCAGAGGACAAAAGGGGCACCATTCCCTGGGACGTCTCATCCCATCAGGTTAACTATAACGAGCCCATTGCTTCAGACTAATGCTTCAGACAATGGTCACCCCAAGAATGATGAGGGTTTCATTCAGGAATCCAAAGATATTGTCACTCTGGCAATAGATCTCATACAATATGTATGCAACAGCAGAAATATTGGTAATATATATATATATATATATATATATATATATATATAATCACTATCATTATCACCCATGATATGCGATTGACCTGATTGAGGATGCAATTGATCCCGTATTTACATATAAACATGTAGGTCCTATGGAGACAGGCGCTGCCAGCATCCCTCCATCCGAGGGCCGCTTCAGCAGCCGGTCTTTTATACTTACAACACCACGCTCTGTAGGTGACAGTAACCCTGTAAAATTGTCACCAACCACGCGGACAACCGACACATCCCCTAACAATCCACATGGCCGTCTAACCGGCCCCATCCAATTCCACCAACACTACATCACTCTAGGCACACAAGGAGTTATACCAGGCCATCGTGTGGATGTGTCATCTCTCCAACCGCTCTCTTAATATCGATGGCTCCTCTTCTAAAACACAGTCTCTTGCCGTGCACCAACTTCCATCATACTGCATGAAGACAAGCAGGCAACAGACGTGATGTCACAACAAGAGGGAGTGCTATCGATCCCATGTTGGGAGCCTTCTGCTAGTCACTGCCACCACTACATACATAATGACTGCTCCCTAGCCCCAGGTGCCCTCCTCACTGGTACTCACCAAAAACCAGCATGTTGTTGTTTTCAACTGGAACGAGGACGGTCAATCCATAAACCGCATTTACAATGGATTATTATAGATTTACCTCTCGTCCAGGTACGTTTGACCGATCCAGTAATGATGATTGGAGTCCCATTCTTCAATATGATCGGGAAAGTCCGGAAATTCGTCTTCGCTAACACGGTCTTGTTCGGCGCCGTTTTCATTGTCGTCTGCTTGTGGGTTTTCGCGGCTGTTGCTAGCCGCCATGGTGGAAGCGAGGAGAACAAGCTCTGTATGACATATCCTACTCGCCTGATCATCCAAATACCAGCTTTCGCGACTCATGGCGATCGCTACCACTCTCCCAGAGACGAATATTGTTTCGGTTCCATGCAACGGTTAGCCACAGGTGAATGGTCAGTCGGGGAAAAAAGAGAGGTAGACTAAGCCATTTTTTTCTTCAGCCCGGTGATTGTGTGCGTGATTCAGCGGCTGTACAAAATGTTATGCTAATGAGATGCAGAAGTCGACCACCTAGGCTCCCTCTGGTAAGTGCCTACGGACAGCATCGCGCAGCTCACTGCTGCCGCAGGTTCGGTTGCTGTCAGTGGCTAGCTTTTTCAACCCACCCGACTTCCCCCTCATTTCAACTCCTCCTCGCTATCCATTGGGACATTCCATCATTCATGGCTACTTGCCATATAAGGAGAAGGGGTCGCTTCGATGTTGTTAGCCGAGTGCGTTCCCATAAGCCACCAGTACAAATGGGGTCACATCCAAATCAATCACCGGAAAACGCAGGACAATATATGTAAGACACCATCAGTCTTATAGTAACCTAGTTGAATCGAATATCGATACCGAAAATCAACACGGTTTGGTTGGTTAAAAACAAATGATAATCACAACCTCGCTCCCCAACCCCCGGTAGATAACAGCTCGTATTCAAAACAGCTTCTCTTACCACAAGCAGCACAGTGGGCTGAGATGCTTGGTATAAACCCCTGCTTCAAAATGTGACAATGGGTGATTTAATTACAATGACATTAAACCTGCCCCTTTACGTCATGAAACCACCGTCTCAAACAAAGCACGCTTAACTAAGGTAATATTCACATTTGCGTTTGTCTAAAACTAAATGCATCGTGTTCTCGTGAAACAACTCGGGTTACAAAACTACCTACTCGACATTGAGATGCATAGGTTACCAGTTCCAACCCACCCTCATCCTTTCAATCAATGAGACCTATGCCCGCTTGTCGCCCACGCTGAGAGATGACGAATGAGGCAGGGTGAAGAATGAGGCAATCGATCGACATCTCACAGGCAATGGTCACTAGATCGATGCATTAAGTCGCGCTATAACCCCACAAGTCAGTACCATCGGTCAGAAATGCCTCTCACATTGTTTCCGTGTTCTGTTATCTTCTTCACCAGCCAGCAGATGGTGCTCGATAGCGATATACTGGGCCCAGAGGACTGCCAAGATAGAGTCTGGTTTCTTCATTAACCGGCTATCTTCCAGACAGCGAGTGGTGGACGAACTCATCATCACAAGCAGGGAGGTGATTATGTAATGGACGAACTCACCATTACAAGCAGGGAGATGATTATGTAATGGACGAACTCACCATTACAAGCAGGGAGGTGATTATGTAATGGACGAACTCACCATTACAAGCAGGGAGGTGATTATGTAATGGACGAACTCCCCATTACAAGCAGGGTGGTGATTGTGTAATGGACGAACTCACCATCACAAACAGGGAGGTGATTATGTAATGGACGAACTCACCATCACAAACAGGGAGGTGATTGTGTAATGGACGAACTCACCATCACAAACAGGGTGGTGATTATGCAATGGACGAACTCACCATCACAAGCAGGGTGGTGATTATGTAATGGACGAAATCACCATCACAAGCAGGGACGTGATTATGTAATGGACGAGCTCACCATTACAAGCAGGGAGGTGATTATGTAATGGACGAACTCACCATCACAATCAGGGTGGTGATTATGTAATGGACGAACTCACCATTACAATCAGAGAGGTGATTATGTAATGGACGAACTCACCATCACAAGCAGGGTGGTGATTATGTAATGGACGAACTCACCATTACAATCAGGGAGGTGATTATGTAATGGACGAACTCACCATCACAAGCAGGGTGGTGATTATGTAATGGACGAACTCACCATTACAAGCAGATTACAATAGAGCCGTCATTGGAATACCATAACATAGGGGTACATTTGGTAAAGCTCTGCTAACATACCACAATGTATTAGCAACAAAGGGGCCGTCAAACCACGCTGCCAAGGCAATATTCATCAATGCTGAGCTAACATCCCATAATAAAAAGGATTGCATTTCGCGATTCTCGCCGTAGTTAATAATGTTTGGACAATATTCGGTAATGTATGAATAACTTAAAACAATACTATGGTATCCTAGCACATAGTTGAGGCTACATCCTTAAACTTGACGGGCAACGCTGAACAGACATCCAACAGAATATAACATCCCTCCAAGAAGAACCAACAACACCCAGAGAAATGGCTTCCATGTCACACGGGGTAATCAGTTTTCAGCAGTCGGCTTTTTAGTTAGATTGAGATCCAAGTGCAGTCAAATTTCTTACAGCTGAGTAAGATATAATCTTACTCAAGTCAAATATGCATATTACTTTCCCCGGATGCCAGGACCTGGCGGTCGTCGCGATTAGCAGGAGGTGACGGACAGTGACTGGACCAGATGACTGATGTATGACTCACACCCCATGAGGTGACGGGCAGTGACTGGACCAGATGACTGATGTATGACTCACACCCCATGAGGTGACGGGCAGTGACTGGACCAGATGACTAATGTATGACTCACACCCCATGAGGTGACGGGCAGTGACTGGACCAGATGACTAATGTATGACTCACACCCCATGCATAACACTCCTACATGCGCTTCTTATGTAATAGGCAATAAAGAAAGAAACAGATTTGTAAACATCAATGTGCCATCACAAAGGATATCAGTGGATGGTAATGAATATGTACAGATGTAAGCCATCTTAAACACGATAGCGTCTGGAGGATGGATTCAGGGAGAGGGGGTGATATCGACGGGGAGATCACTCTGTCGGTTGGACTCCAGTGGGATTGGTCCTTACAACAGTACAACTTGATCAGATGATGATACTGGTTACAACAGTACAACTTGATCAGCTGACAAGGCCCCTGATGAGTACCCCCACCCCTTGTATCTGATGCCACAGAGTAAGCCGGTCGCCACCAGGAGGCTGTTGATACTCATTGCGCACGCGCTACTGCAGAGGCCGAAGACACGAACCCTTCAGATTGCCATGCTCCTTAAACATCCGCAGCGGGGAGGCGCGCGTCATACAGTCATACTCCAGCGGGGAGGCGCGCGTCGTACAGTCATACTCCAGCCGCGTGTCATACAGTCATACTCAAGCGGGGCAGGCGCGTGTCATACAGTTATACTCCAGCCATTCACATTCTCGTGCTCCCAAATTCGTTCCAATATGGAGTATATTTGAGATGGGTGGGGGTGGAGGGGTGCAGGTGCCGCCATTGTCACCCCCTGACATGGGCGACACGTATGTGATGGAGACACGTGTCCTTGACTGATACACGTGTTTTAGACTGATACACGTACCTTAGACTGATACACGTGTCCTAGACTGATACACGTCTCCTGGAACAATACATATCTTCTGGAACAATACTTGTCATCTAGAGGGGGATTCAAGCCATACCAACACGCATGGGGCTGGGATATAACATTCACCCATTGATTATATTTTCAGACAAGAATATAGATGAATATTTATGTGAAGCCTGGCGGATTTGCCTGGGACGCAAACAACTGAATATGGATGTGTGCATCGTACCTACAGGACCTACAGGTTCCACAGCGCAGAGAGCGTGGCCCTAGTGGAATAAAACAGCTTCAGGGAGCAATTGCAATCATCTGACAAAAGCTAACATGATTATAAATATGTAGGAGAAAATAAAGTAGCCCTGAAGAGGAGGCAGGTGCTAGCAACCTCATAAACTAACACACAAACATTGCACCAACCCATAACACACCGTCCTAATGGTAACAATACTCAGCACCATCCAACAGATGATTTAATATATATAACATATATATATATAATATATATATATATATATATATATATATATATATATATATATATATATATATATATATATATATATATATATATATATATATATATATATATATATATATATATATATATATATATAGATAGAGAGAGAGAGAGAGAGAGAGAGAGAGAGAGAGAGAGTTGTCTCAATCTTACCTGCCCTGAGACGAGTCGTCTCTCTTGCTGTCCACTCGTACCGTCCCTTTCTTCGACTCCTCCGGCGCAGTTGCTGTCTTCTGGGAGTGGTAGCCGCGGAACCCTGACTCTACCTCACAGTACGTGCCATCCCCGCTCAAGTCATCCTCATCGTCATCATCATCATCCCTGCCATCAGGGCTGAGAAGGGACGAGGCCCCGGAGAGGAGACCTTCACTGTCCGGTGTGTGTATAGCACTGTCAGCGTAACTATGACCACTGTCCCGGCGCAGCAGCGGTTCTGAGCTGGGGTGATAGTCGAGGCTGGAGGGAGGGAAACCCCGGGTAGAGGTCACGGACGGGTCAGGGGTCAATGGGTCCATTTCAGAATACATGTAGTTTTCATCGTCCGCCGAGTTGTAGTGCCCTTGTAGGTTGGAGTTGAGAGCATCCGCGTTGGTCAGTCCATAGTTCGGATTGGAGAAACTCGTCATCATTTCATTGTCTGAAACAAAGTCAGTCATAACGTCACAGCGTTAAGGATGCTGTATGGGGAAAGTATGCAAGCATTTTCCAGCGATTTCCAAATTTATCAAGTTGTTCTATAATAGTTATTGATAACCACGTTCGAATAAATTCACTGGGTAAAACATGACGATGCCCTTACGGCTACACATCAGTTGATGAAAAAGAGCCACATTATAAGATACGTTATGACATTTAAACAACGGTGATATCTATCATAACGTGTCAATAACCTCGTTCTTTGCAAATGACCTGCATCGACAAACGAGTGGGCAGCATTACACAAACCAATTCGTAAGCAAAACTTCCAAGATATTCATAACATGCTCATAACGAGATGAGAAAGGACATCACGAACAGCAGCGAGGCAGCGAACAGTGGGGCAGCTAACAGTGAGGCAGCTAACAGTGAGGCAGGGAACAGGGAACAGTGAGGCAGGGAACAGTTAGGCAGCGAACGGTGAGGTTAACACGTCACATGGAACACTAGGGACACGTGAACTCAGGCTTCTAATCATTGGAGGTTGCATTTGGGTTTTACGTCACTTCCAACAATGAGGTGATATCGCAACTGGAATGGATGAAGATGATTGTGTCGATTAGACGGCCCCCTGTAAGTGCCACCTCCCAATTGGCAAAAACCCGCTGCCCACTTCAAGCTGCGAAACCTGCGCCACGGGGACGAAGGTGCAGCGCGTTACGATTCAGTCACCAAGTCGAGCGCATCCCCTTTCAGAGGAGAGGACCTTCTTTAACGTGATCATCCGAGTTACGGGGAACCAGTCATGTTTTCACACCTTGGGATCCAAACCCAAACCTGTGGGTCGAAAGGCGACACATTTCATCGCTACGACAAACATTGCAGATACTGGAACTGGACCAGTCTCGGGAATATATATCCATGTGATACATCGCGCTTAACAAAGCCCTACTTTGAGCTCAGGCGCCGTTTCAAAACACCATCATAAAACAATCAGCATCTGTACTTCATCATTATGCAAATCACCGGCCACCGACAGTTCCCGCGTGGCCTTGACATAGACCAATGTATTCATTGAGTCATAACGTATTGATAAGAGGATCCCAGCGTCCCCAGGGATTGCCGTTATGACGCGGGACCATACGACCTCGGGCATTATGCATGATACAACGCGGCCCTGAGCGACGCGTCACGTCCACATCGAGATACGTCATCATCACAACGAGCCAATACACGGGGACTCTCAACCTACAATGATAAAACGCATTACAGGCATCCATTCCAGGTTCAAATCCGCCACTGGGGAGATGGGTATCAGGATCAAAGAAAAACGACATGGATCCCACGACAAGCCCTAGCACATGGAGCGAAAGCTATGGACGTAGAGTGAGCTTAGCTTGAAGGGCGTTACCGCAAGAGGGTGCGATAAATTGGGGTGTTATGAGTCCAGAGGGATCTAGCTACAAAAGAGGCTCTGTAACGCCTTAGCCACCGATTGCAGGGCGGCGAGGACACGATAAATTCTAACCCTCGTTGCATCCCGCTAGCACTGGCCTAAATGCGGCTCTGGCTGGATGGTGTTAGCGTCGTCCTTCCTTACTACCCCCCCCCCCCCCCCCCCCCCTTCCCGGGACCAACCCCCCAATTGACCCGCAGCATCATTTCATGTTATGTTCGAATGAGCAAAGCAGCGTGAATCCCGGGTCATCACTAGTTGACATCGCTGCCATTTATGCAATAACGTTTTTCTAGATTCTGTTTTTCCAGTTGTTGGTGGCAACAGCGTGAGTTGAGTGAAACTCATGGTCAGCTAGCTGTGGAGCAAGTGACGTGGTTCCAATATCCAGCTGAGATCCCCTCCGTCTAGAGACAGCAAGCTCGGTCGCTGAATAACTCTGCTTCGTCTTATCTGCTTATTAGTAATTCCAATAGCGGCGAGGAGAACGCTGTCACAAGACAAGCTACTCACTCTTGCAAATCAGAAGCATTGTCCCGTTATTAATCGGACACATCTCATCCCTAACCAGGCACACCCAAGATCACCCACCACCACCCCAATCACAAGATCACCCCCCACCACCCCTATCACTACCATGCCCCGTCATCCCAACCCCTATTCCATCTGACGTGTCATCCAGCATAGCTCTTCCGGTTCCGCAACCCGCGCACGTCCCCAGCACAAAACCTACGCCACTGACTCTATTGAGGTTTACTCTCATCTCTGACACAAAAGCCCAAAATACAACAGAGAAATTGTCCAATCCCCGAAATAATGCCAAATGCCGCGCCCACTCGACCCGTGCGTCCATAGCAGAGGAGCGTAAAACATCAGAGACTATTACAAAGAGAATTGATTCGGGAAGACTGGTGGAAAAAAAGCCATAGACTCTATTAACTAGTTGCCAGTCGAGCTGAGTTTTAGCAGCAAGAGAAAATGGAGGTTAGTTTCCTCTTAAGGCCTGATTCCGAAAGAGACAATTGGAACACGAGTCACGTGTCGTTGATTGGATAACAGATGACTCTTGAACCCACAGCGTCGCTCCACTGGCCTGCGTCATTTCGCATCGCAAGGAAGAGCGTTGGTGTGGTCCGGGCGTCCCATTTCATTTATCGTCGCTTCTATGGCAGTCGGCATACTAGTAGAGCTCAAATGGGCCGCCACAGACAAAACTCAATTGAACCCTGCCATGGGAGCAGCCGGCGGGAGAGCATTCTATTGGGAGGGCATTGACAAGAGGAAGAGGATACGAGGTGTTGTTAGCAAGGACCCAGAGAGTGGACGAGTCATCGGCACGCGTCTCTCCTCTCACTCACATTACATTCAATCACTTATAACACGCCGATAAATCCACCCAAACACACACTCACGCAACCAAGGCCCATGCCACAGCTTCACAGCCACACGGGAATTCTAAGAAAAACTGCCCCATTCATCATCACGAAATTACATAGCTTGGCGTCACAGCGCGCTACGGAAACAACCTCGAGAAGACCATGAGATGGACAATCGTACCCATCGTTACCGCTATATCACACATTGTCTCCTTTAAGTAGGTCAAATTGAGCTACCCACGCAACTGAAAATATTGTTATGACCGGCATGACTGTTTGTGAAACGCCAAGACCCATGCGTAAATGTCGTTATTAAAGTCCTCAAATTAACGGCAAAGTTTCCCAACAAATTACCGTGATGTCACTCACAGCTAAATAAGGTTGTAAAAAAGTCAAAATACACGCCATCATTAGGTTATCGTAACTAATGACCCACTGAGTAAAACAGTCGATGGACTTGCAACGCACAGATCACACGGACAGCGCGCGGCAACCCGTTCCGGTGCCGGCGATCTGTGATCTGGTTATGACTGCGACAGGGAAAGGATAATTTCACACCGACAATCCCACCCCCCCCCCCCCCCCCCCCCCCCACCAATCCCGAATCGAGCATGCCCCATCCAACGCATGTATATTTCAACAGCTGGCAACAACATGCTATTATCCGACCCGCCACAAGTAGATGGATGACAGCGACACCAAGTTCTTCCCACAAGTCCAAGGATATTGTATTAGGATGAATAAACCGACTAATAACAATAGGAATTGCCAATCGAGTTTGTAGGGAGGTCATGCTTGCTTCATTCCAGACTTAAACATAGCTCGGTGTTGGTTATACAAATGAAGTGATTTAATGCGACACAATGGATAACTTCTTGTTGTACACACTGTGGTGCGGATTGTACACACTATGGGGCGGATTGAAATGGTTGAGAAGGACGCCTCGTCATCATGGCACCCCGGCTTCAGCAATGGACAGAAATAACATTACGGTCATTTACCGGTCATCATTCTTTCCTGGGGACGTCATTCCCATAACGACCCACGCGGTGACCTTGACCACCTAGTCAATATCAATGTGCTTTCCCACCCAATTCAAGCAAGGCACATATTTCCTGCAAGTTCACTGCCAAGGACGCGGCTCACAAGCTCCAGAATCCGAGGGGTCGTCTCATTGAGGGAAGTCGCATCAAAAGTGTTTCGTGACATCCGCCAAATACAGTGGATTGGCTTAGTGAACAAGAAGAGGCGATTCAAATGGCGTGATTAGTTTGTGATACGCGGGTTATCTGGGGATGAAGTTGGGAGCCAGGGGCTGTCTGTAACATGTCCATGGAGAGGACCCGCGTGTCCGGGCATAGACTGCCTCCAGCCTCAACGCCTACACACACCTAACCCACTTAGGTATACCACACGACAGATGGGTGTACTACAGGGGACGAATAAGGCGGGAGGGGGGAGGGGTGTACCTCATCACTGATGGGTGTACTACAGAGGACGAATAAAGGAGGGGGGCGACGAATTTATGATATCCTCATACTCTGGCACATGAAGAAATAGTCAATGTGACTGGCGATGACAATTAGATATGACACCGAATATTGGCTTTCCGATTGCTCCGCCGTGAACTAAATTTAAGCGGACATAAAGAAGGCTCCAGCTCCACGCGTTGATCGCGAAAGCCACACACTGGCTCAGTAATTGAAACCATGTTCAGAGAGGAAATCAGCATTTATCACCGCCTCCATTGCCGCTGGAGCGGGTCTGCCGAATGATACATGTCAAGTGACGAATTGACGGCCACCTAGCGGAGTAGGCGGTGTCATTTAGACTGACGCTGAAGAGGGATTTATTTCTCAGTTTCCACCTAATACATAATTCTATTGGCTTTGATCAAATCACGATTGAGATTAATCGTCATGCGAATTGTATGTTCACACCACACCACAAATCATGCAGAGGTGCCACATTTAAGTGGTAGGTGCACGTGAGGGTGTCAACTTACGCCGTGTCCGTGTGAACTATGTGAGTTCTTCATGTAGTCGCTGTTTTCCTGCGCAAAAGAAGCCAGCGGGAAATGTTTGTTAAGGTTGGATCGGTAAACGTTAGGGTAAAATATTGAAAAAATTATAGGTTAAATTTTGGTATGTTTTGAATGGCAGATTTAAGTGTTCGTCTATGGTTTTCATCGATCATAATAATATATCATCAGTTGTTCCCCGAACAGGTCTCGAACCAGAGACCTTCCGGTCCAGGCAGCAAGCGAGCATACCGCACAGCACACACAGAGCTGGCCCAGCATTACCCTTCATTCCACTGGCAGCACAGAAGCTCGTCAGCAAAGTATTGAAGGAGACAGCATACCGTGAGAGACTCGAAGTGAACAATGAGTGCGTCGTAAGGCAGACTAAAATGAAATGAGCCGACGTCGCCGGTTCTAATTATCACTGTGAGCGCGCAATGAGAAGTGCATGTAGGAAAGTAATTGTACCAGTCGCTGTGACAATAACAAGCCTTCGGGTCGTATTAATCAGGTCGATGGAGGTCATTCGATAAGGAGACGAGCTGGCTCCATAATCCGATGAATACCAATCCTCGTGTGAAACCCGGTTATCCGCCAGAACTCGGTGAGCTCGTCAACGGCCAGATGGGGCGCCCAGGGCCTGCGCGCACCGGCAATCCTCAGAGACATTGAACCGGAAGCAGGCAGTGGCCGACAAAAAACCGCTACATTACGGTACATACACTTGCAAGCTGAGCACGCACAATCCACTACATGCTGTACCAGCCCGCGGACACACAGCCCGCGGACACACAGCCCGCGGACACACAGCCCGCGGACACACAGCCCGCGGACACACAGCCCGCGGACACACAGCCCGCGGACACACAGCCAGCGGACAATATCAGACGAGCCATACACTACAGCCCGCGGACAATATCAGACTAGCCATACACTACAGCCCGCGGACAATATCAGACGAGCCATACACTACAGCCCGCGGACAATATCAGACTAGCCATACACTACAGCCCGCGGACAATATCAGACTAGCCATACACTACAGCCCGCGGACAATATCAGACTAGCCATATTCTACAGCCCGCGGACAATATCAGACTAGCCATACACTACAGCCCGCGGACAATATCAGACTAGCCATATTCTACAGCCCGCGGACAATATCAGACTAGCCATATTCACTACAGCCCGCGGACAATATCAGACTAGCCATACACTACAGCCCGCGGACAATATCAGACTAGCCATACACTACAGCCCGCGGACAATATCAGACTAGCCATACACTACAGCCCGCGGACAATATCAGACTAGCCATACACTACAGCCCGCGGACAATATCAGACTAGCCATACACTACAGCCCGCGGACAATATCAGACTAGCCATACACTACAGCCCGCGGACAATATCAGACTAGCCATATCAGACTACCATACACCCCGCGGACAATATCAGACTAGCCATATTCTACAGCCCGCGGACAATATCAGACTAGCCATACACTACAGCCCGCGGACAATATCAGACTAGCCATACACTACAGCCCGCGGACAATATCAGACTAGCCATATTCTACAGCCCGCGGACAATATCAGACTAGCCATACACTACAACCCGCGGACAATATCAGACTAGCCATACACTAAAGCCCGCGGACAATATCAGACTAGCCATACACTAAAGCCCGCGGACAATATCAGACTAGCCATACACTAAAGCCCGCGGACAATATCAGACTAGCCATACACTACAGCCCGCGGACAACATCAGACTAGCCATACACTACAGCCCGCTGACAATATCAGACTAGCCACACACTACAGACCTCGGACAATATCAGACTAGCCATACACTACAGCCCGCAGACAATATCAGACTAGCCATACAGCTAGAGAGGATACATACATCTGGACAAGCCAGCCAGATACCAGTCCGATCAAAGTCACTTATGTGCTATAAAAACAGGCATCGATGTCCGCTGGAGATAATGACCTTATTTGGAAGCTGGTGGTCGTCGCTCGGTCGAACTTATAGAAGTGTTATTTGTTAAAGGGACAGTTCAGCCCCATATTTGTAACGAGGTTGCCTAGCAAGCTGCTTGGCAACCGCACCTAAGAAACCAAAAGTTTTAAGTTTTCAGACTTTCAGTCGCTACGCGGGCGCTGCGATCTCAGAAAATAGATCCTTTCTTCGGCTGTCGCCATATATGTTGCCGGAAATTACCCATCCTGCTTGTCGGTCTAATTTGTGCGCAGTGATGGCCATGATGGTGATTTGATAAAATCTATATTTTGTAACCAAAGCGAATGTATACACATCGATAGCGAGGTAAATATAGAGCGCGTAATGATTTACAGCTAACGCTAGTGTGGTTCAGGGTTTCAGGGAGGCACCGTTATCAATGGAACGACACGACTAAATAAAACAGATTTCCACAGTACATCATGAATATTTCCAGTCAAATAATAAAGTTGAAAACTGCGGTGTCGACCAGATGCGGGATCGGTGTCGACCAGATGCTGGATCGGTCCCGTCGCTTTCTTCCACTGAGGTGTCGACCAGATGCGGAATCGGTCCCGTCGCTTTTTTCCACTGAGGTATCGACCAGATGCGGGATCGGTCCCGTCGCTTTCTTCCACTGAGGTGTCGACCAATGTGGAATCGGTCCCGTCGCTTTCTTCCACTGAGGTGTCGACCAGATGCGGAATCGGTCCCGTAGCTTTCTTCCACTGCGGTGTCGACCAGATGCCCGTTGTTCTCGCCTTCAGTCGCAACTAATCAAGTCAAACATGAATAACTGGTCAGGGCAGGCGAGTTTGGACGCTAGGGTTCGCTCTCTTAACGACACAAGTACAGGGTGGGCTGTTACCACTATCCCGCCAACAACACAGCTCGCAATTTCTTCATTGCCAAGCAGCGGTAAAAGTAATCCATAATGACGTCACTTGCCATCTCTCAGAGACAAGGTGATCTGTCCGAGTTGACAAAGCAAGTCCGTAGTCACTCAAGAGGATAGCGCGAGTAACGCAAGTGTCACGGCACCCAGTGATTGCTGCATTTAACGGATGTGTTGATTATGATGAAGGTGAGTCTGGTCATAAATACAACTCTCCCAAATACATGTTAAAGGCCTGAGCGGACGAGCGCAGATTGCGCCACACGCCCCAAGTACCCATACTGCCTCCATTACTATTGGGTATGCATCAGCTGTAAAGAGCGCGTAGAGAACCGGCATGCTCCACACAGAGAGATCCGTCATTTGGCGAGTTTACACCATCATACCCCATTTCACAAGGCAGCGAAATAGGCCAAGTAGATTTGGGAGAGGCCATCATTTCTATGATAGCCCTGACCAATATGCCGCTATGATCAGTCGATCTGGGCGATGTATATGACCGTCAATGATTAGATAGCGACATGGATAAGTCTGGTCTTCAGGCATATGAAACCTCATTAGCGCCCCCTGGTGGCAGATTGGCAAATCAACCCATGCATTGATTCGCTTTTGACTGGAGCAGGGGACGCCACTGTTACTTCGTGTAAGTTTATGATATTTGTACCACGCCATATATGCTAATCTACATACCAGCATACACACATAGTCATCAAAATACACACACAACATACATCGGCGCAACACTTCCCTAATTAGCCGTCGCCAAATCATGAGTTCAATTGCACAATACAATAATAACATGGCTTCTGAATCTAACTTCACGTGACAATCGAGCCAACGAGGGGAGGAATGGAAACAATCAATAGCCTGACAGCGCTGATACAGACATACCTCCCCGGCCGCTGCTCAACAGTCAGACGATACTGGCCAAGGTGAGCAAATGCAGACGACATTAAACCGCCCGCAAGCAGACGGGTTGAAAACGAGCTAAACCAGACGACATGGAACTGCTTCATACGGGTTGAAAACGAGCAAAACCAGACGACATGGAACCGTCCACAAGCAGACGGGTTGAAAACGAGCAAAACCGGACGACATGGAACCGCTAAGACAACAAATGCCACACCACTCAGAAGAAGACAACTTTAAATTGTCTGGGTTAAGTGGTACACTGACGATAATGACATATATGGCGCTAACAAAACCCATCCAGTTGGTCTGAAACATACCCACCCAGTGACATTACGTCTAACAGGAAGTCAAGCCACTGTATAGTTCAGAAACAGAAAACATTGACCAACACAGAAACAGACGACATTATATAGTTGAGAAACCGACTATGTACAACCCACAAGGAGACGACATAGCACAGTTCAGTATCAGATGACATTGTTCATCCCAGAAACAGACGACTTTGAACAACTACGAAACGGACAACATTCTATATACGAGAAGCAGATGGCATCGCACCACCCCGAAACAGGTTACGTGGTATAACCCCGGAACAGACGACATTGCACCACCGAAACAGGTCACGTGGTATAAACCCGGAACAGACGACAATGTTCAACTCAGAGCCGAGCGCCACAGTATTGCCCACACAGTGAACGCAGAACCACGTCAAAACATCCGGTAAACTCTATACCTATAGACAGACGACACTCAACGATCTTGAAAGCAGGTACCCGTGGGGCCACAACCAGCGGATAAAGCGACTCGCGCATCACAATTAGTTTATCGGGTCCGCACGACGCAGATGTTTGCCGCGCGTCGTCCATACTGAGGCGAGCATCGCGTCACGAAGACGGTTAAGGTGATTTGGTAGGGATGGGTCGTATTGAACTGGGATTTCAAGGCTTCCCTGGTCGACATCAAAGCGAATGTCAGATGGAGCACTTTACAAGGATGGTCTGTGAAAGCCCGAATCAAGTGAACGCTATAGATGACACTCGATGTGTGGAGGAAGGCGTGATAATAACCTACTCACCAACATCACTCACAGACATTACCCACCAACATCACTCACAGACTTCACTCACAGACATCACTCACCAACATCACTCACCAACATCACTCACAGACATCACTCACCAACATTACAACATCGACACATCCCACCGGACACGACCCTAACCGTCACTCAATAAGTCTCACAACCCCTCACTCGGCATTTTATTGTGCACTATACTAGAAATGTTGCGTTGTGAGGTAATGAATGCGTTACGCGCGGCTTGGGTGGTCAGTGGTCTACAAATAATCCATTTAAATTCCGCCATAGCACAGAACCATCACGACAAACGCTGTCGCCCCATACCACTTAGGGGCGGTGCGGCACATGGTGAGTTGGAATGCGATTTCGTCGCGATATATAGGGTGGGTCAGTGCGCACCGGTTGGTCCCAGATGGGCTCAGCGAACTCGCCGAACAAATCACGGCTTAAACCCTCACTGTAAGAGCTATACAAACAAGGTTACAGTTGTACAAATTGTTCTATGCTCAACCCAATATGACACGACTGATAAACAGCTGGAGGTCGATGACGGGGAGAGTTGTCCACGCGCCAAATATTCAACAAGGCGTCCATGTGATGAGGTGTTTAATATGGTCTAATAAAGCCGGGAAGAGGTTGGGGGGGACGCAAGTAGGTCATAGCGACCCCCAGACAGACTCGTCAGCGACCACCTCGCCCTTGACTATGAGACGAGGAGGCTAAAGAGGTTTACTGTAGAAGATGCTCGTCTATTAGGTTCAATGCCAGCCTTATTGTGAGGCGAGCTCCCCGGAGCATCCGACGAACCGCCCGTTAATATGAGGCCAGTACACAGGCTACAGCATGCGAATTGTCTAACTCAAGCATAATCTCAAATGGTCAATGGACTGTAGTGTTAGGTAGGAGAATGTCTCCTCGCGAAATAAAACCCCAATATAGCAGTGTACATAGAAATATCGACAGTAATGGTTTGTTTTAATGTTTGAGTGAGGACCATGGGTAGCATACATGGGGCACCAACGGGACACGTTGATCGTGGATACACTGAGGTCACAATAAGGTCGTTACCGCAATATCTTACAATAATGAGCAAAATATCTAATTATTCGGATGTATATATTATTTGATGTAAGATGTGATAGTAAGGCAGTGTCGATATCGCCATGGAATCAGGAGTGAACGTGACAACTGACTAACATGGGGCTAATAAGCCATGTCACAACTCGATCAGATTATAAAGACATTACACCTGAATGAGGCAACGACATTGTGCTGCCTGACATTAATTAAGCGCGCATTCACGAGCGGCAAATGTCGTCTGCTTTTATACTCGTCGATCGGACAAATAAGGGCGAGAGGATTACGCATGCATTTGTTAATATCACAAAGTAATTCATGGACTTATTCCGTCATGCATCAATATGGCATTGAATGGGCGGATTTGCTAGAGACCTAATATATACATAGCATTAGACGGGGCATCGCTCGAGCATCCCTTCAAGCCTCTTGGATTATGCAGACTGCTCGGCAAATAGATGGCTCCCCAGCCAACCAGCTCTCCATAAAGATAGACAACAGAGGGCGCTGCTGTCACCATGCCTGCGTCCATTGCATCATGATTGGCTAGCTATTTCAATTCCCCGCATGCAACAGGACCTTTTGTTCCCATCATTCCCCAAAAACCTCAAAATCTTACAAAATGATGAACTTGGGGCCGGCATTGAAATTCTCTCCGCTCCAAAACCATGCGTCATCGACGAAGCTGGGGGCTAGCTTGGAATACGCAAGTAATCGTCAGAGTTATAGGCTTTTAATGGAACGAGCATGTCATCTTTGAAATGCACTAAGTCGTTAATTTCAGCCGATGTTGACTCTTTCGCAGAATTACTTATGAAAGGGCTTCATTTACCATTCTTCATGGCGGTTTGCCTCTGTTTACAGCCTCGCATGTGTAGTTCATGTAATTGCCCAAAACACTCACTCATTTACAACACGGCGAATTACTATCGATCACACAGAATCAACAAGTCTTATTTACCTAGTGGCACATCACAATACATTACAAATGGTCTGTTCTTGCCAGGCTATATCGAGAAGTGAACCATCTCGGTTGGATGGGACGAGAGAGAAGCCTAAACAGGGCGCAGGCAGACAGCAGATCAGACAACAGACACATTCGTACCTAAGTCACAGACTGACAGTAAAACCAGGTGACCACTGAGTCCACTTTCTTGCGTGCTTTATAGGCCTAGGGGCAATTGACACATGGCTGGAGATCAGCGTGGCGCTATTGACGCGCGGCCCGCAACCGATGCCAAGGAGTGAGTTAGCGATAGACGACGCGTCAGAGACAGGTCCGTGTGAGACAAACGGTGTGTCGGGTAGGCTGGTCAGGTAGCGGTAAACCACCACGCCACGTCACGACGATCGCCGAGCTCGTCCTTGATGGTCGGCTCAAGGGGAAAGCACTCGTCCGTGAATCTAAGTGGAGCCCTCAGCGCTGCCTGTGCGGTGTATGGGGGGTGTGGGAATAAGAGAAAGTGGTTCATCGAGCTGGGATGTTGTCATTGTGGTGTGATAATCACAATGAAGGTGTTAGCATGCCAAACACGACCGGTAACTGACTCCCAGCCTCATCCAGCATACCGTGTCAACAGCAACCGGGCAGGGGCAACGCTCGGAATCGCTGGCATGCGGTCTTATCATTGCTTGACAAGGTCAGACTGGACATTCTGAACGACTCGAATGTGGCAATATGTCCTTCGATATCACAGTTATTTTTATAACAGGTGAGTCACATCTGCGGCAGGTGTGTAAACACTGTGATCCGTGAGAGGCGAGGCTTGTGGCTATCCACGTGGCTCCTGACAAATTGGCCAGGCCAGACGATTAAGTCGAATGCTATATTCTCAGAATAAAAAGCCCTGCGCCGGGTTGGAGCGTCGCGAGGAGTAATTGACAAGTTTGGGATCAGTTCATGAGCGACATGCATGATATGTGAGTTTTGGACGTGGCTTGTGAGTTATAACCATGGCAGTTTAGGACGTGGCTTGTGAGTTATAACCATGGCAGTTTAGGACGTGGCTTGTGAGTTATAACCATGGCAGTTTAGGACGTGGCTTGTGAGTGGCTTGTGAGTTATAACCATGGCAGTTTAGGACGTGGCTTGTGAGTTATAACCATGGCAGTTTTGGACGTGGCTTGTGAGTTATAACCATGGCAGTTTAGGACGTGGCTTGTGAGTTACAACCATGGCAGTGTAGGACGTGGCTTGTGAGTTACAACCATGGCAGTTTAGGGCGTGGCTTGTGAGTTATAACCATGGCAGTTTAGGACGTGGCTTTTGAATGACAGGCGAGACTTTTGAATGTGAATGACTTACATGGCTTTAGCCGGAGCTAACATGGCTTGTGAAGTAACGACGCGTTTTGTGAAGTAATGACGCGTTTTGTGAAGTAATGACGCGTTTTGTGAAGTAATGACACGTCTTGTGAAGTAATGACTCGTCTTGAGAAGTAATGACGCGTCTTGTGAAGTAACAAAATAATGACGTGTCTTGTGAAATAATGACGCGTCTTGTGAAATAATGACGCGTCTGGCGTTTGCATACAAGCTACAGACTCTAACACCACAGCCAGCCTGTACATAGCCCAGATGTTACAACATAGATGGTGCGATGTTGGGGAGCGGCGACCATCATAATAAATACCGGGCATGTCATTTCGTGAAATATCAAACTAGCTTTAGAATACAAACAGTCTTAATTTTTAAGAAACTCTCTCCAACATTATCAGGTTGGATAACTATGAGGTCAGATGCTACAATTCACTGCCTATGTGTCCTCACGGAGGGTGATAATCTCGCGTGATGGAGGTCATCACGTCATCCCACCTCTTTTTATACACCTCCGTAATGACAGTTAATGGACACCTCACTGGCAGGTTGAGTACCAAATGGTTGACAATAACAGCGCATTGGCATTAACTTATTAATAATACAGTTAACACAAGACTCACGATTTTAACGAGACCAGAGAAGCATGTTTACCAACAATGATAGCGACGACGATGATGGGACGATGACGGGGACGATGACGGGACGATGGTGGGGACGATGACGAAGACGATGACGGGGACGATGATGGGACGATGACGGGGACGATGACGGGACGATGGTCGGGACGATGACGAGGACGATGGTGAACGATGATGGGACCGATGACGGGGACGATGGTGGGGACGATGACGAGGACGATTACGAGGACGATTACGAGGACGATGGTAGGACGATGATGGGGACATAAGCGGTTTTCAAGTGGCCTCGCGCGTCGCGTCATACACCACACAACCACACCTCGCTTGTCGCGTCATACACCACACAACCACACCTCGCGCATCGCGTCATACACCACACAACCACACCTCACGCGTCGCGTCATACACCACACAACCACACCTCGCGTCATACACCAGCATGTACTCAAGCTGTCACTATTGTAGTGTCATTGTCAAGTTGTCGGTCTGTAGCACCCTAGGACCTCACAGCACGTACAATCATCACATAGTGTCCGCCTCGAGTAAACCACCAACACACATCGCTTTATACATTATAGTGGTCGCCTAATCAAGGGAGAACGTTAAACACATGGGAACTATAGTAGGCCAGCTTAAGAAGTTCGTGGTTGCCTACCATCGGAGAGGTACTCCTCAGACAGAGGATTATGGTGCAACATCCAACCTCGATCCCAGCGATTGAACCTGCGATAGAGCGCCCCCTGGCGAAAGAGGTTGAGGTTGAAAACCTTCATGAGGATGCGTTTGTGGTGCGCTGTGAGTTGCTTGGTGGGCGAAGCTGGTGGGTGGACGGCACATTGGCGCACGTACTGGGCGCGAAGACCGGGCCACATGGGAGCTAGAGTCATCTTGACGGGTGCCAGGCTACAACCACGTGATGTACGTCAACTTGACTTCCTGACGAGGACCAGGCTACAACCACGTGATGTACGTCAACTCGACTTCCTGACAAGGACCAGGCTACAACCACGTGATGTACGTCAACTCGACTTCCTGGCGGGAACCAGGCTACAACCAGCTCCGACTTCCTGGCGGGGACCAGGCTACAACCACGTAATCCAATAAATGAGCCTTCGCCACTTTTGCACAAAAACTGATATTCAGTGTGAATGAAATTGACATCGCAGTTACGTCAACACACATAACACGATCAGAAGACAGGACGCCAACAAAATAAGTTGAACTTGGCGATTCTTCTTTCTAGAACACGACCTCGCCTCCTCGGTCGACCGGGCTGTGTATACCAGCCATCGGAGCCGTCGACGTAGTCCGCTTCAACCAGGCAACTCACGTCATCTAATTCAACAGTCAACGGTTGAATCCCACGTCTCCATTACAGAGATAGGTAGGGATGGAGGGAGATTCTGGCCGGGTTAGTGGACGAGTTGGGAGGCTGACGACGAGGTGGACTCGATGTGGCTCTGAGCGGGTTACTGGACGAGCTCGGAGGCTGACGACGAGGGGGACTCGATATGGCTCTGAGCGGGTTACTGGACGGGTTGGGAGGCTGACGACGAGGTGGACTCGATGTGGCTCTGAGCAGGTTACTGGACGAGCCGGGAGGCTGACGACGAGGTGGACTCAATGTGGCTCTGAGCGGGTTACTGGACGAGCTGGGAGGCTGACGACGAGGTGGACTCGATGTGGCTCTGAGCGGGATACTGGACGAGTTGGGAGGCTGACGACGAGGTGGACTCGATATGGCTCTGAGCGGGTTACTGGACGAGCCGGGAGGCTGACGACGAAGCTGGGAGGCTGATCGTGTAGTAGAAGACAGGTGTCCTCTCCAATGTAGGACCTCTTGAGGGCGCAATCAGCGACAGACGCCTGTCCCTTCACCAGCTTTTAAGGCCCTCAGGATATCTCCCAAATTGTCTCCAGGCCTCATGACGATGATCTCAAACCCACAACTACGTCTTGCAGGGGAGATTGTTTTTGAAGGCAGATTGGAGATTTGGTGTAGAGTAGGAATTGGATGTTTGTTCTGTGACAGTGGTCCCAAGGCGACAAGGCGAGGACCTATACCGCACAACATACGCTGTCTATCCTACTGGTAGCCACCTTGATCTTAAACCGATCCGGGGATCAAAAGAGATCACAGGCTCCCTTGCCACTAATATAAGGGAAGTCCTCCAAGAAAAAGAAATAAAAAAGCCAAGTTTGTGAGTAGCAGATTGGCATCTGTAGAGATGAAATAATCACGAAGCGATTGACACGTCCATGCTCCTAACTTCTAGAGCTTCCTAATGTAATGTATAGCAGAGGAACTCACGCGGGAGGTCCACCACAGCAGCTTAGCAACGGAGGCTTATAATGGCAAGTGTTGTCCATGAGCGAGCGGCCAGCGCAATGTCAACCCCTGCATAGTTGCGCTCAGGCATCGGGTCGCGTAAGCCAGCAGCCCTTTCTCCGCAGCAGCAGCAGCAGCATCACCAAGCACTACCAACAGCAGCAGCAACCCCAAAGAGGACCTACAATGAGGGCATCGCTCGCCCTCCTCATACAACCCCTATTCAATTGTTGTCTACTTCATTTGCCGCATTCTATATGGGCGACCTGGATGCACGGAGTGTCTTCTGTACACTTCTTTTACACCATCTTCTCACCCCTCCATTACACCCTCGTCTCGCCCCTCGTTTACACCCTCTTCTCGCCCCCTCGTTTACACCCTCTTTTACACCCTCTCCTCGCCCCCTCTTTTACACCCTCTCCTCGCCCCCTCTTTTACACCCTCTTCTCGTCCCCTCTTTTACAACCTCGTCTCGCCCCCTATTTAAACCCTCTTTTAACCCCCTCTTTTACACAGTCTCCTCGCCCCCTCTTTTACACCCTCGTCTCGCCCCCTGTTTTACACCCTCTTCTCGCCCCCTGTTTTTTACCCCTCTCTCCTCGCCCCCTATTTTACACCCTCTTCTCGCCCCCTCTTTTACACCCTCTTCTCGCCCCCTCTTTTACACCTCTTTTACACCCTCTTCTCGCCCCCTCTTTTACACCCTCTTCTCGCCCCCTCTTTTACATCCTCTTCCAGCTCCCTGTTCTTGCTCCCCATTTCTACATGCTCCCACACCTGTACGCCCTCCTCTTCATACAGCCTCTTAATACACCCTCCTCATACACTCTCCTCATATACCCTCTTCATACACCCTCCTCGTACACTCTCCTCATATACCCTCTTCATACACCCTCCTCCTTCTTTTACCCTCTTCCAACACAGTTACGTCCACTAAAACACACCATCATCAAAAGCATTAAGAACACCCTAATAATATGCATTCTGAACACCTCCAAACACTCGATCAAAGCAATCTACGTTAACCTCCCATCTTTAGACAGACCATCACCCTCTCTACCACACCCAGTCTCCGGTACACGGGCTGGGCCTAGCTCTACCCACCCACCCCTTACACCGGCTGGGCTTATAATGAAGTTACGAGACAACGTGTCATATAGGCGCCAGTTACGGGCAAACAAAGCCGCATTCAGGGAGCCATTCATAGCGCGAATCTGGCCGTGTCGACGGTTTGCCAGCAGCCAGCCGTGCACCTCAGCAGTCTGGCACCTCCACCTTACCCAGCTCTACTCTTTACGAGCGCTAATGATGCAGTCATCGAGAAAAACAATAAAACTCTGGAAACACGATAACTGTGCAAAACCCAATTCTGTGAAAGGAGGAAGATGCGTGATGAATGAGCGAAATTCATCGGCAAAAAGTCCCACGACACTGCTGGGGTTTTAAATAAAATGGCGACTTGTATAGGCGAGACCCGAACACGGCGTCAATGCTGGTGTTTTTTTTACCCTATTTGGAAAATTGGCAAAGAAGCTTCTTATGAAGAAATGTTATTGTTCAGGGGTAAGAGTGAAAACATGTTCTTCTCGAAAAAGACTCAAGTATTTGTAGGTAGGGGGCGCCAGCATCCATTCCAAGAGTAGATTATCTGCTATTCTCAACTACTCTATTTGGTCACATATGTAACCAACACCCCAAGCAGCGAGTCCATTAAACACCCCGACTTGACCACCTCGCCCAATGGAATTGAAAGTCTATTCGTGGATTGGGACAGATACCTGTCAGTGCATTAAAATAGATTCGATCGAGATGAGAATGACTCATTTTGAAGAAGAATTGCGAGGATACCAAGGGAAGATGCGTGGATATATAGCGTAATCGTCTTTTGCCATCCACGTCTGGAAATAAGCAAATGCTCCAATTACAGTCACACGTGATGTTAAAGTGCCCCCTCAGCCCCACACCGGTAGGCCTCTCAAAATACCACTCCACTACCGACACCCCCACCCCGCCCTACACCCCCGCCCTACACCCCCGCACTACACCCCCGCCCTGCAATCCCCCCCGCCCTACAACCCCCACCGACCCCCCCCCCCACACCCCACCGACATCCCCACTCACCACCCCGTCCTGCCCATCTGTCACTGCCACTATCACCTACCTCCAATTATATACACGTCACATTAACTTGAGCAAGAACATAAGTGAGAGCTTATAGAACAGCTTTCTCAACAGTTCCGTTCGATAACATCAATAACAACAACAACAACAACAATAACATCAATAACAACAACAGCATTGACAATAACATCAATAACAACAACAACAACAACACCAATAACAACAACAACAACAACAACAATAACATCAGCATCAGCAATAACAAACAGCGGTGAAAGCCACCACAGTGCGGGGCTCTTGGGGAAGGCTGTGGGGGAGGGCTGTGGGGGAGGGGTGTGGGGCGGGGGAATGACACGCCTCCCTCGCGGTGCAGATCGGACGCGCCCTTATCACAGTAGCTCATGCGCGTAGTTGCAGGACGCAGTCAGTCAATGGGAGTGCGAGACGCGACCATATTTCACCACAAGGCTGCGCGCTGATTTAATGAGAGGCCAGTAGGGGTGGTAACTTTGCGATTCAACACGGGCTGCTGAAGAGAAAGGCCGCACAGGATGGCTTTCCACTAGACTGCCCCCAATAAGGCGTAGCGTGGGGTTCACTACATCAAGGTGACCCGCGTACTCGATGAAAGCAGCAATCTATCTCTTGTAATTAATGAAATACTGTCGACTATAAGGCCACGCAAACAGGGGTTGGCAAGGGGGGCATCTGGGAAGGGGAGGTGATTATATGCGGTTATTGGGCAACAATAGACGGCTACTTAAGGAGGATTGAGGTGGCTGTATGTTAACAGGGAGCAGCGGGACACGGGCTAATTTCATCCCAAACTATATTATCCCTCATAAATACAAATTATCCTCTCCCTTCTATCAGCGGCACAATTCATTCAACCTCCTCGGTCATTCGTGATTTATTCAACCTCCTCGGTCATTCGTGATTTATTCAACCTCCTCGGTCATTCGTGATTCATTCAACCTCCTCGGTCATTCGTGATTTATTCAACCTCCTCGGTCATTCGTGATTCATTCAACCTCCTCGGTCATTCGTGATTCATTCAACCGCCTCGGTCATTCGTGATTCATTCAATCTCCCTCCTAACCCGCCGTTCATTCAACCTCCATCAGAGGACTCATTCTCCTCCCTAAGAGCCCAGACTCCTTACCTCTCAGACCTAGGATCACATTCAACCCACCTCTCTATCAGACCCAGGGCTCATTCAGCCTCCCTCTCTTTCAGACCCAGGGCTCATTCAGTCTCCCTCTCGTTCAGACCCAGGGCTCATTCAGTCTCCCTCGTAGTCAGACCCAGGGCTCATTCAGTCTCCCTCTCTGTCAGACCCAGGGCTCATTCAGTCTCCCTCTCTGTCAGACCCAGGGCTCATTCAGTCTCCCTCTCTATCAGACCCAGGGCTCATTCAGTCCCCCTCTCTATCAGACCCAGGGGTCATTCAATCCCCCTCGCTATCAGACCCAGGGCTCATTCAGTCTCCCTCTCTGTCAGACCCAGGGCTCATTCAGTCTCCCTCTCTCTCAGACCCAGGGCTCATCCAGTCCCCCTCTCTATCAGACCCAGGGCTCATCCAGTCCCCCTCTCTATCAGACCCAGGGCTCATTCAGTCTCCCTCTCTATGAGACCCAGGGCTCATCCAGTCCACCTCTCTATGAGACCCAGGGCTCATTCAGTCTCCCTCTCTGTCAGACCCAGGGCTCATTCAACCTCCGTCTCTGTCAGACCCAGGGCTCATTTAGCCTCCCTCTCTATCAGACCCATGGCTCAATCAGCCTCCCTATCTATCAGACCCAGGGCTCATTCAGTCTCCCTCTCTGTCAGACCCAGGGCTCATTCAGTCTCCCTCGTAGTCAGACCCAGGGCTCATTTAGTCTCCCTCTCTGCCAGACCCAGGGCTCATTTAATCTCGCTCTCTATCAGACCCGGGGATCATTCAGTCTCCCTCTCTGTCAGACCCAGGAATCATCCAGTCCCCTCTCTATCAGACCAAGGGGTCATTCAATCCCCCTCTCTATCAGACCCAGGGCTCATTCAGTCTCGCTCTCTTTCAGACCCGGGGCTCATTCAGTCTCCCTCTCTATCAGACCCAGGGCTCATCCAGTCCCCCTCTCTATCAGACCCAGGGCTCATTCAGTCTCCCTCTCTATGAGACCCAGGGCTCATCCAGTCCCCCTCTCTATGAGACCCAGGGCTCATTCAGTCTCCCTCTCTGTCAGACCCAGGGCTCATTCAACCTCCCTCTCTGTCAGACCCAGGGCTCATTCAGCCTCCCTCTCTATCAGACCCATGGCTCAATCAGCCTCCCTATCTATCAGACCCAGGGCTCATTCAGTCTTCCTCTCTGTCAGACCCAGGGCTCATTCAGTCTCCCTCGTAGTCAGACCCAGGGCTCATTCAGTCTCCCTCTCTGCCAGACCCATGGCTCATTTAATCTCGCTCTCTATCAGACCCGGGGATCATTCAGTCTCCCTCTCTGTCAGACCCAGGAATCATCCAGTCCCCTCTCTATCAGACCAAGGGGTCATTCAGTCTCCCTCTCTATCAGACGCAGGGCTCATTCAGTCTCGCTCTCTATCAGACCCGGGGCTCATTCAGTCTCCCTCTCTGTCAGACCCAGGGCTCATCCAGCCCCCCTCTCTACCAGACCCGGGGCTCATTCAGTATCCCTCTCTGTCAGACCCAGGGCTCATTCAGCCTCCCTTTCTATCAGACCTAGGGCTCATTCACTCTCCCTCTCTGCCAGACCCAGGGCTCATCCAGTCCCCCTCTCTATCAGACCCAGGGCTCATTCAGTCTCCCTTTCTATCAGACCCAGGGCTCATTCAGTCCCCCTCTCTATCAGACCCAGGGCTCATTCAGTCTCCCTCTCTATCAGACCCAGGGCTCATTTAATCTCGCTCTCTATCAGACCCGGGGCTCATTCAGTCTCCCTCTCTGTCAGACCCAGGAATCATCCAGTCCCCCTCTCTATCAGACCAAGGGGTCATTCAGTCTCCCTCTCTATCAGACCCAGGGCTCATTCAGTCTCGCTCTCTATCAGACCCGGGGCTCATTCAGTCTCCCTCTCTGTCAGACCCAGGGCTCATCCAGTCCCCCTCTCTACCAGACCCAGGGCTCATTCAGTCTCCCTCTCTATCAGACCCGGGGCTCATTCAGTCTCCCTCTCTATCAGACCCAGGGCTCATCCAGGCTTCCTCTCTATCAGACCAGGGGCTCATTCAGCCTCCCTCTCTATCACACACGGAGCTCTATCACACCCGGGGCTCATTCAGCCCCCCTCTCTATCAGACCCGGGGCTCATTCAGTCTCCCTCTCTGTCAGACCCAGGAATCATCCAGTCCCCCTCTCTATCAGACCAAGGGGTCATTCAGTCTCCCTCTCTATCAGACCCAGGGCTCATTCAGTCTCGCTCTCTATCAGACCCGGGGCTCATTCAGTCTCCCTCTCTGTCAGACCCAGGGCTCATCTAGTCCCCCTCTCTACCAGACCCGGGGCTCATTCAGTATCCCTCTCTGTCAGACCCAGGGCTCATTCAGCCTCCCTTTCTATCAGACCTAGGGCTCATTCAGTCTCCCTCTCTGCCAGACCCAGGGCTCATTCAGTCTCGCTCTCTATCAGACTCAGGACTTCCTAGTCCTCTTTTTACAGTAATCGTGACTCTTTTTGCAACCAATTCATTGATCTATTTCTCTCTTCATCAACAAAGTTAACCTAAAACTTGTCCACGGAATGAATATACCAAATAAGCAAAAAGCCGAATACAAATGAACTTGCCTAAACTACCGGAGAGCCCACCATTTAAAGTGAATCCATTTAGCAGTGCACGTGACAGGATTCTCGGATGAGGGAGAAGCGTCCCAGTGAACGTTTTGAGACGCCCATCCGTGGTGATGCTGGAATAACCGAGAGAGACGGAATGCGTTTGAGCGCGTTGTTTTAGGCAGGCATCCAGGTGATCGCCAGACTGGCGGACGACCGAGACACGACACGTCGACATGACACACCAAGGAGAACCAGCCAATCTGCGTCTAAGCAGCCCACTTACCACTCAGTGTGTTGGAGACAATCACGTGATCAGCACAGCGGAGACGGCAGCCTCACGACGCATCTGCCTTACAACACGAGGCCGCGCGGCGCGATGCGTCGCCGTAACGCCCGAGCGGAAGAGGATCACCAGCAAGCCCGGCTGGTGCCACGAGGTAATTGCGGTTTAATAGAAACAAGTTGCCGAGTGAATGCGGTCGTTTGGTTGGGGCAATATACTTCTTATTCTTGATGTGTTTCTTAATTGGGTATTTACTCTGAATGTAAGGAAAGAGAAATCAATCGTTTGTCATGTGTTGCCATAACACAGAAGCGATCGGCAAAACATCGCGGAGTTTAGGTGTTCTTTAACGGAATTTCTGTTCAGTATTTCAGACTCATAGCCATCCTTAAGCCGGTAGTTGACTCCAGTGATGACGTACGCATCCAGATTTAAAAAGTGGAGACCGAAAACGGATGAGGAACTATACTGGAAACAAATGTGAGAAAAGGTGCAGACGTCAAATGACGTCACCTAGTCGCCAACTCCGATCTCGACCAGCTTTATCAAACGAGAACAGCATAACATTCACATCGCCTTCCCAACTTCACTATTTGTACGTACAAATAGCAGCAGGCAGCCTAGTGGCGTTTTATTCGGGGCCTCGGAGATTTGTTTGCGCTTTGTCATCAATCTCCCGCCACGTCAAACCAATCTGATATCGTCTGCATAGATCGCGTTATGAAAGCAGATCCGTCCGCGCGTAATGGTATTCAGACGGAGGCATTGACGACGTCGATAGCATGCATAACAAGGCTCTCTCGAAAAGGTCTTCCGTAAGTTTAACCTCAGGAAATTGAAAGAAGATACCTCAGATAATTTACCAGAGAGGCTTATGCATAACTACAATAGTATTTTGGTACCACTGAACTACATCCAAGTCCTTCCGACAATATATTACACATGTTTTACATATATATTGGCTAGAGTGACTGCTTGCCAGGATTGTTTGAATTGTCTAGGGAACTATTTCTTTCCCCAGCCAATCAGAACTGTCTCCGATCACGTTCACAAATCCTTCACACTATCACGATTTCGAGAATTTCGCAGCGCAGTTAATAGCATCCGAGCAGGGGAAACTCAACTTGATCCGGTTAGTCAACCCTCTCCGATCATTGGGCTACAACGAGGCGAGTTCATGGGGATGAGATCAATTCAGCGTTAATTAATATATTTCAGAATAACGTTATGGGTAAGTCAATCTCGAATGAACTGCTTTAGCGCAAATTAGGTCAACATTTCCGGACCGGTTATACTCCATCCTATGAATGATTGTTCCTGGTATGTCTCAACGTTCCACATGACCCAAACGACTAATGGTGGCCATTAGGATCCATGTTACTATATTACACAGAGATTCGGAGCAGACGAAGATAGTTTACCATTGCGTGTCGCGCATGCGCCTCGATGAAAGCAAGCGTAAATGTACAAAACATTTTCTTTCATGACATCGGAATGGTAATAATCTGAGAATTAATGTCAGCGTGAAAACACTAAACCAATATTAGAGGTCAGACTATGAAATCGTCTGAAACTTTACGTAACAAAATTGCTTCTCAAAGAACCTTTTGAGTACATGATAAAAAACAAAATGATCAAAGACGCGTCGCTTCGTCTGGCTGTTCTCAGACCCGAAAACAATGGTGTTTTTCAGCCACATTTAACAGAACTACTTGGCGATAGCGAAGGAGGAGTTTTAGGGTCAAGAGAGACTGGGAAGAAAGAAATGTTTTTCGCCTTGGAACTCACGACATACCTATCCTGTCAACAGGGAAGACGCTCCAGCGAGAAGCCATGCAACACCCACTCGAACGAGAACGTATAGCGAGGAATTATCGGGAATAAATCGCTACCTCTAGCCGCTGACGTCGACGCAGCCTGGCAGTTGACAATAGGCGGGCAATCGGAGAATCAGGAACGTTTCTCGTCCACCGCTGAATCAGCCCAATTAAAAAGCGGTCTGCATGACCAGACGCGCTCTTCTGGCGCCTAACTGAAGAAGTGGGCAGTTAGGAGAACGCGTGTATAGGGATATTGCCAAGGTGGACAGCTGACGGTTGTGACGATGACCGGAAGGTGTTGGCGAAGGTAAAGGGCAGGCTTCTGTGAAGTAAGACAGCCGGGATGATTTCTCCGCCTGAGTATATTACCAATCACCGGACTGCCCGCTAGGGGTGTCGCATTAACATAGCTGTATGACCCAAGCTCCGGTCCATCAACCCGGCAGTGTCCGAGCAGCCATACGCGATCGAGAAGCAATAGCGTATCCCTGACAAAGACGCAGTTGCCAGCCACTTTTAAATAAACCTGTCCCCTCTAATTCGGCCAGAGCTCAACATTTGTCAAGCAGCCTACCAAGTACAATCGCTTGTGACAAGCCAGGCTTTATATCAGCTGGAGTTTTGCCAGGAAGGCATGCGTTTGAGGGGAGATTTATGACAGCGCATGATTGAGATCAAACAAATACTCCATGATTCCGGGCCCACAACGTGAACTACTCTCCAACGGACCAGGACCTCCTGGCAGATCTGTTTGTCTCAGCTAATCTGATTGACAAAAACTCACTTGAGCTTCATATGAGGCTGATTGGTGGATGGTGGATGGGGTAAAAACGAGGGTGAAGTTAGACTGCGCGTCAAGATAGAGAAAGTCCGAGCTGGGAAGAAGGGGACCGTGATGGTTGGAATAGGGGGTGGGGTGAGACGGGGTAGTAATAGTTTAAGATAGGGCCGTGATGGGTGAGATAGGGCTGTGATGGGTGAGATAGAGCCGAGATGGGTGAGGTAGGGCCGTGATGGGTGAAACAGTGCTTAAATGGATGAAGTTAAGAGGTAGAGGAGAAGGGAGGGGATGTTATCATAAATGTACAAGTTAGACAAGGTACAGACCTAGAAGAACAAGCTTACAAAAGTAGGGGGTCGACTTGAGGGGAGAGGGGATCGAACGCAATATCAGCAGGAAGATTGTACAACATGCCTACAGACGCAATATCAGCAGGAAGATTGTACAACATGCCTACAGACGCAATATCAGCAGGAAGATTGTACAACATGCCTACATACGCAATATCAGCAGGAAGATTGTACAACCTGCCTACAGACGGACGAGTGATGGGAGTGGAC
Source organism: Urechis unicinctus (assembly GCA_034190875.2). Lineage (NCBI taxonomy): Eukaryota > Metazoa > Annelida > Polychaeta > Xenopneusta > Urechidae > Urechis > Urechis unicinctus. The sequence goes on along the minus strand of CM067353.1, from coordinate 3,943,511 downwards.
GGGTGAGTAGAGGAGAAGAGAGACGAGTGGTGGGAGTGAACGGGTGAGTAGAGGAGAGTAGAGAGACGAGTGGTGGGAGTAGACGGGTGAGTAGAGGAGAAGAGAGACGAGTGGTGGGAGTGGACGGGTGAGCAGAGGAGAAGAGAGACGAGTGGTGGGAGTGGACGGGTGAGCAGAGGAGAAGAGAGACGAGTGGTGAGAGTGGACGGGTGAGCAGAGGAGAAGAGAGACGAGTGGTGGGAGTGGACGGGTGAGTAGAGGGGAAGAGAGACGAGTGGTGAGAGTGGAGGGGTGAGTAGAGGAGAAGAGAGACGAGTGGTGGGAGTGGACGGGTGAGCAGAGGAGGTGAGTAGAGGAGAAGAGAGACGAGTGGTGAGAGTGGACGGGTGAGCAGAGGAGAAGAGAGACGAGTGGTGGGAGTGGACGGGTGAGCAGAGGAGAAGAGAGACGAGTGGTGGGAGTGGACGGGTGAGTAGAGGAGAAGAGAGACGAGTGGTGGTGGGAGCAGAGGGTGAGTAGAGGAGAAGAGAGACGAGTGGTGAGAGTGGACGGGAGAGTAGAGGAGAGAGAGAAACAGAGACGAGTGGTGTGAGTGGACGGGTGTGCAGAGAGAGGAGAGAGAGACGAGTGGTGGAAGTGGACGGGTGAGCAGAGGAGAAGAGAGACGAGTGGTGGGAGTGGACGGGTGAGTAGAGGAGAAGAGAGACGAGTGGTGGGAGTGGACGGGGTGAGTGAGGTGAGTAGAGGAGAAGAGAGACGAGTGGTGGGAGTGGACGGGAGTAGAGGAGAGCAGAGAGAGACGAGTGGTGTGAGTGGACGGGTGAGCAGAGGAGAAGAGAGACGAGTAGTGGAAGTGGACGGGTGAGCAGAGGAGAAGAGAGACGAGTGGTGGGAGTGGACGGGGTGTAGAGGAGGTGAGTAGGGAGAAGAGAGACGAGTGGTGGGAGTGGACGGGTGAGTAGAGGAGAAGAGAGAGAAGAGTGGTGTGGTGAGTGGACGGGTGAGAGGAGAGAGAGAGAGTGGAGAGAGACGAGTGGTTGGAGTAGAAGGGTGAGTAGAGGAGAAGAGAGACGAGTGGTGGGAGTGGACGGGTGAGTAGAGGAGAAGAGAGACGAGTGGTGGGAGTGGACGGGTGAGTAGAGGAGAAGAGCGATACACGGCGAGACTTGATAGACAGATGGAGCAGCAGAGAACAAGGGGAAGGGGGCGTTAACGGTCAGCATACACGGGTCACGTGGTCAGGATACACGGGTCACGTGGTCGGATGACGAGCGGCTCATTCAACTCATTACTAGATGGCACATGAAGGTAATCAATCGGCCGCTGAGTTACATCCTGTAAGTGGACAACAGAAGTGATGATAAGACAATAAATATATGGCTTGTGGAACTAGATCGCACGTGCACTAACTAATCAGAAGCTAACCAGAAGCCAGGTGATATATCTCATCTGCATGTCCCAAATATATGGCATGTCTTTATAAACGACGGAAGTGAGTAGAAGCATTCTGCTTCATGAACAGGGTAGTTAGTGAGAGTGTCAACTGGTAAAGGACGTAACGGGAAGCGAACAGCCCCCACGACCCGGGCCGAGCGCCACGACCCGGGCGAGAGTCAGTTATTCTTTAACCCAAACTTAACTTCCTCATTAAGGGGCGACCTCATTGGTGAACCTGCTAGAAGCATCTCAGCCAATAGCATTCGCTGATGGGGGGCAGCCTCCAAAAGTATCAGGAGTGAACACACGCTCACGACAGAGCAGATCGCCAACTATAATTAAATATCATCCTTTTCGGTCACTTTGATAAATAAAGAAGTAATCCTGTCTTCATAAGAATAAAGCATAGTTCTCCTCCTTCGGCCCTACAACGTCGTTTGTGTCTTCAATTCATCACGTATTCAAAGTCGACACAACCAAGCTCGACTGCCCGGACGCGTACAGCCCGGACGCGGTCAAGTTAGTGCCGCCCCGGATGACTCGGTCAGAGGCACGTGCCGTGAATGAAACGCCAAATTGAACAAAGATCTCATAAGCTTAGCAATCACTCGCATCTCAGATTGTTTCCTTTTATGGGAGGATCAAGTTATTACATAGCATATTGGTCGCGCTTATACAGCCTTACATAGTTCGGGCTGGTATCCGGGTTTGTTTGCCAATGTTTTGGCAGTGGAACGCTTTAACACGCAATTTATATTCTCAATAAATAGGTAGACGCTCGCGATTTATTACAAAATCCAAAGGAATCGAAGTAATTGAACGACGCGATCACACGCGAAAAAGAACAGCCCGATTCCATTTGTTTCTCAATGCGAAATCTCCTATCGAAATCCATTCGGCCTGCGCACTATTTACAAGGGCGGATTAATTCACAATAAATCAAATGCAAACCACATTTCGCTGAGGGTAACATTACGCAGGCAACAAATCTTGGCCTTTGTGGACAAACTGAGCAGCCGGTTATGTCTGTGTTGGGAAAGAGGGTTAGTTTTTGTTGTCAGGGAGCCGTGATGGCAGACGGCAAACAGAACAAGGCGAGGCGAATGGGCTTCCTCTTGAGTAAATAACCTCTCTGCTTGAGCCACGTGCACATGTTGCCTCATCATAACTCGCAGACACCAAATTCCGCCAGTTTTACATCTTTCTATAATGCGTGGAATTAATGAAATGAGTTGTTCGAGTAGTTGGCAGGGCCTGGCTCTTCGTCGTCGCTGAGTGAATACCTGTATGGCAAATTGGTAATAACCGATATGGCTCGCGGACAGGGCAACTCGACGCGCAGACGGGCGCCAACATTGGGGCGCCCTCACATTGAATTAGGACATCGCTGGGACATGAAAGCCAAGCCAAAGCCTGGAGAAGATCTTCGCCAGGCAACTCGATGGGTTTTGTCTCCGCAGACAATAAACTATTTTTACCGCAATAACGAAGTAATTCGAAAATCTGATAACTAAGACGTCACGGCAACCCCCTCCCCCCCCCTGTTATTTTCAATCGCCCTCTGATATGACGAATCATTGCTTCAAGTGCGCTTCAAGTTGAATGTAACTTGCTCTCGTCGCGGCAATATCCATCTGTCTCTATGTTCCGGGAAACGATTGACTAGAAGCTGATCCATTGTTCTCCTCCAGCTAGCACCTGCCGGATAATAGCACGTCATAGCGGCCCAATTGGTATTTGGAACCCCGAAAAACAACCCGGGTCGCAAGAGGGCGCTCAGTGTAGTCGATTAGAAGAGAATCGGGTGGGGTGAGGGCGTGCAGTTAATGAGTCCGGTTAATGGGGTAGCTTATTTGAGAAAGGCGAGCGAATTGTCAAAGTAACAGACGCGAAAGGAAACACTGGAAGAATCAACAATGGGTCGCAATGACGTCAGAGGTTAACGGGTACAGGAAGTCGGCACGTTGATGGACACACAGGGACGCGCCGGGAGAGACGGCACCAGGCGGCGCATCTGAAACGACTTTCACACGTGTGTCGGAGTTACGGGTGAACTGTCACTTCACAATGCAATAGTCATAAAACCATGGGATACGCTAATTCCTTATTTCAAGCGCACCCTGTGTATGACATATAATTAGCACATATCCAAAATTAAACTAGAAACAAGTTCGCACTGACTGAACTCAAAAGCAAATCTGCCCAAGATGTGGACTAAAATAGATTGAGCAGACAGATTTGCTTCACCCAACTGAGTCTATATAGGATAAAACGCTAGCAATCGTCAAGTTTTAACCAGTTTGTTCCTGAGGCATTTCCTATTATTTCACTATCGAAGGACCCCATCGGCGCCTACGATAGACATTCTAATTGTGAAATGGCATTAGACGGAGGAGTGACTGTTTAAGGCATTGTATGACCAGTTAATGGGATAACACGAGCAACAACGTGCTCGGGCAACCCTGGTGGCCACTCGACGCCAGCTTCCGGTGACAGGGGAGGAATGAACTGGACGTCCCACACAGAGACGTCGACCTAGCGACTAGATTGGACACGGGTGTTCTTCTCTAGCTTCTGTCCCTCAACACAGGTGCACAGAGAAGACCATGAGGATCCACTGATTAGGATCAAAAACCACAATAACTAAATCAAATTCGTAGTATGTGATCTTCATGATGGCGGGATCATAATGGTCTCGACCGAGTGCCTGAGTCTAAGAGTATACACGGATAATTTCATGGGTAATTAATCCGCCTGGACTCAATCGTGAAACCACGGCACACCATCCCAACCACAGCCACTAACACTCCCCATCCCAACCACTAACATTCCCCATCCCAACCACAGCCACTAACACTCCCCATCCCAACCACTAACATTCACCATCCCAACCACAGCCACTAACACTCCCCATCCCAACCACTAACATTCACCATCCCAACCACAGCCACTAACACTCCCCATCCCAACCACTAACATTCCCCATCCCAACCACAGCCCCTAACACTCCCCATCCCAACCACAGCCACAAACACTCCCCATCCCAACCACAGCCACTAACACTCCCCATCCCAACCACTAACATTCCCCATCCCAACCACAGCCACTAACACTCCCCATCCCAACCACTAACATTCCCCATCCCAACCACAGCCACAAACACTCCCCATCCCAACCACAGCCACTAACACTCCCCATCCCAACCACTAACACTCCCCATCCCAACCACAGCCACTAACTCTCCCCATCCCAACCACTAACATTCCCCATCCCAACCACAGCAACTAACATTCCCCATCCCAGCCACTAACATTCCCTATCCCAACCACAGCCACTAACACTCCCCATCCCATCCCAACCACAGCCACTAACACTCCCCATCCCAACCACTAACACTCCCCATCCCAACCACTAACATTCCCCATCCCAACCACAGCCACTAACATTCCCCATCCCAACCACAGCCACTAACACTCCCCATCCCAACCACTAACACACCCAATCCCAACCACAGCCCCTAACACTCCCCATCCCAACCACAGCCACTAACACTCCCCATCCCAACCACAGCCACTAACACTCCCCATCCCAACCACAGCCACTAACATTCCCCATCCCAACCACTAACACACTCCATCCCAAGTACAAACCATCCCAACCACTAACATTCCCCATTCCAACCACAGACACTAACACTCCAACCACAGCCACTAACACTGCCCATTCCTGGGCATATAAGCGTCTCTGGACCGGAACTTGATTGAAACAGATCGTCCGGACGTAGTATGTGGAGGATAAGGCCGTCATCATCCTCGTGGTGTGTGGAGGATAAGGCCGTCATCATCCTCGTGGTGTGTGGAGGATAAGGCCGTCATCATCCTCGTGGTGTGTGGAGGATAAGGCCGTCATCGCCCTCGTGGTATGTGGAGGATAAGGCCGTCATCATCCTCGTGGTGTGTGGAGGATAAGGCCGTCATCATCCTCGTGGTGTGTGGGGGATAAGGCCGTCATCATCCTCATGGTGTGTGGAGGATAAGGCCGTCATCGCCCTCGTGGTGTGTGGAGGATAAGGCCGTCATCATCCTCGTGGTGTGTGGAGGATAAGGCCGTCATCGCCCTCGTGGTGTGTGGAGGATATGGCAACATTTCAAAACTTCCTTGTAAGAACTACATGGAAGTTGTAACTCGGCATCTGTGTTGGGATGACAGGAATGAGCCGTCAGGTTTTATGGCGGAAACGAAATGTCGCGCATGCGTGGACGAACAAAACGCGAAAAAGAAACCTAGCGTTAAGTGATTGACAATTGGGGCGAGTTGGGAGTCGAGAGAGGTTATAGCCTGGGGGCGGGGGGGGGGGGGGGGGGGGGGGGGGGGTACTTGGTTTGTGAAGTCGTGGAGATCCATGAACTTGGGTTTAATCTATATGTCTCATTCAACAAATAGTGCTTCTATCATGGCCGGCGAGATGATGGTCGTTACTGCGAACTAACGCGTGAGTTAGTGGAGAGCCGTAATGGCATTACCGTAGCTACGTCAGTTGAAGCCCGTATATTAGCGGGCCCCAGCAATAGCAGTAAAGTAAGAGGCTATACAGAACGTAAACTGCTCCATCTACACCTCCCATCAGCAGGCACTCTCACTAGCAGCCTCTGTAACAGCCGACCTGTGAAGCATCGCCGACAGGGCCGTGTATCACACCGCCAGCGCCAACCCGATCACTTCAATTAAATTACACGCCGCCAAAACTTGATGCAATCCACCCCATACAATGTTAAGCTATCACGGTCAAACCACTCAACTTAAGCTGATGGAAACAATTGGCCGTAAAAGGTTGCATTCAAGGAGCACCAATAGATCCTAATAAGGCGATATGGGTGGAGTCCATCCTCTGTGCCATTTCTCCTGCAAGAAACACCACAGCCAAGCGCATAACACCCACAAATGACACATAACCTAGCTGAGGCAAAACTCCCCGCCAGATGATCCCAAATCCAGATTGATACCAACATAAAGTAAAAAAAATCCCCCGATTGAGGGTAGTGCGCCCCCTGGGGGGTTGAATGAAGCAGTGAGCGTTGGCGGGTGAGCGGCCCGCGTAGAGCAGGCATTAGCATGCCGTGAGCGAGAAACACGCGAGATTGGCCGATGTTCCTTAAAGCGCAATAATAGGGTCAGCTTTGATTAGAACTACTGTTGTTTTGTCAGCTTTAAACCTCGATGCTGAACATACTACACAAACGGAGAAGACAACTTTTCCCCTGAATAAATGTGTAAGAACGGGACGCAGGGCAGACGAGGCGAGGGAAGGACGCGACATCAGCCACAGTCGTAGATGGTCGGCCGTCATAATGTAGCTTCCGGTTACGGCATCCCGCAGTGTGGGCCTAGAATCGAGGTCAACGCTCAGATAGCGTGGACATGAATATAACATGAGGTTGAGGGGCCCATGGTAATGTAGAATGTGGCAAGTTGGTGGGGGTATGGTGAGTGTCAAGATAGATAGTAGCAGAAATAGGAAGGCTGGAGAGGTGGTTGTGTTTGGGAGACCCCGACGAGCATTCTCAATAGGAAGGCTGGAGAGGTGGTTGTGTTTAGAAGACCCCGACGAGCATTCTCAATAGGAAGGCGGGAGAGGTGGTTGTGTTTAGAAGACCCCGACGAGCATTCTCAATAGGAGGGCGGGAGAGGTGGTTGTGTTGAGGAGACCCTGACGAGCATTCTCAATAGGAAGGAGGGAGAGGTGGTTTTGTTGAGGAGACCCTGACGAGCATTCTCAATAGGAAGGCGGGAGAGGTGGTTGTGTTAAGGAGACCCTAACGAGCATTCTCAATAGGAAGGCGGGAGAGGTGGTTGTGTTTAGGAGACCCCGACGAGCATTCCCAATAGGAAGGCGGGAGAGGTGGTTGTGTTTAGGAGACCCCGACGAGCATTCTCAATAGGAAGGCGGGAGATGTGGTTGTGTTTAGGAGACCCTGACGAGCATTCTCTGAGCCGAGGTTGTTACATATGACGGAGACCCCGGGGAGGGTACGGTTAGATGAGGGTGTTTAGGAGACCCCGGAGAGGGTAAGATTAGATGAGGGTGTTTAGGAGACGCTGGAGAGGGTAAGGTTAGATGAGGGTGTGGAGGAGACCCCAGGGAGGGTAAGGTTAGATGAGGGTGTGGAGCAGACCCCAGGGAGGGTAAGGTTAGATGAGGGTGTGGAGGAGACCCCAGGGAGGGTAAAGTTAGATGAGGGTGTGGAGGAGACCCCAGGGAGGGTAAAGTTAGATGAGGGTGTGGAGGAGACCCCAGGGAGGGTAAAGTTAGATGAGGGTGTTTAGGAGACCCCGGGGAGGGTAAAGTTAGATGAGGGTGTGGAGGAGACCCCGGGGAGGGTAAAGTTAGATGAGGGTGTGCAGCAGGTACGGTTAGATGAGGGTGTGCAGCAGACCCCGGGGTGGGTAAAGTTAGATGAGGGTGTGCAGCAGACCCCGGGGAGGGTAAAGTTAGATGAGGGTGTGCAGCAGACCCGGGGAGGGTAAAGTTAGATGAGGGTGTGCAGCAGACCCCGGGGAGGGTAAAGTTAGATGAGGGTGTGCAGCAGGTACGGGGTTGCAGCAGACCCCGGGGTGGGGGTAAAGTTAGATGAGGGTGTGCAGCAGACCCCGGGGTGGGTAAAGTTAGATGAGGGTGTGCAGCAGACCCCGGGGAGGGTAAAGTTAGATGAGGGTGTGCAGCAGACCCCGGGGAGGGTAAAGTTAGATGAGGGTGTGCAGCAGACCCCGGGGAGGGTAAAGTTAGATGAGGGTGTGCAGCAGCAGGTAAAGTTAGATGAGGGTGTGCAGCAGACCCGGGGGGTGGATGAGGGTGTAAGACCCCGGGGTGGGTTAGATGAGGGTGTGCAGCAGAGCAGACCCGGGAGTGGGTAAAGTTAGATGAGGGTGTGCAGCAGGTACGGTTAGATGAGGGTGTGCAGCAGACCCGGGGTGGGTAAAGTTAGATGAGGGTGTGCAGCAGACCCCGGAGTGGGTAAAGTTAGATGAGGGTGTGCAGCAGACCCCGGGGAGGGTAAAGTTAGATGAGGGTGTGCAGCAGACCCCGGGAAGGGTAAAGTTAGATGAGGGTGTGCAGCAGACCCCGGGGAGGGTAAGGTTAGATGAGGGTGTGCAGCAGACCCCGGGGAGGGTAAGGTTAGATGAGGGTGTGCAGCAGACCCCGGGGTGGGTAAAGTTAGATGAGGGTGTGCAGCAGACCCCGGGGAGGGTAAGGTTAGATGAGGGTGTGCAGCAGACCCCGGGGTGGGTAGGGTCAGACAAAGTTATCGTTTGATTTCCTGGTGTGATGCCAGGTAGCTCTGTGGCGAGGAGGAGGGCGCAGAGGGGCTCCATGAGGACCAGACTGACAGACGGACAGACTGACTGACAGACACACAGCTGATATACCATTCTGCTCACAAATTCGCATCATGAGACGTCGTTTGTTAAAGCCTGCCAAAAGAAGCGCATCAGCTGGGTACCACTTGCCCCACCAAGCGGCAATACTAAACCCAACCTGAAATGGATTCCACACCAGCCCTCGCTAATGTCAGAGGTGGAGCGCACTAGAATGAAGCCCCCCTCATGCTCAAGACGTATCCACGCTAAATAACACCATAAAGATCGAATTGATCTCGGCGCTGTGTGACAAGTCCATTTAGAGGACGCGCGATTTGCGGCGGTTTCAGAGATGACTTCACACGAGCGCTTTCTGCAGTTACTCCTGGGGACAGTTACATTCTATCCACTACAGTTATTGCTATCGAGTGTGCCCCCTCCCCCCGCCAATATTGCTATCGAGAGTGCCCCCGCATCCCCCCCCCACGCCAATAAGACCGGCGTTCCTTCATGAACATGTACTTATGACTCAACACAGCCACAGCAAGCGTTGCGCTGCGTTATGTATTCGGTGGGGTTTCAACGCACAAATCCATTACATTGAAGTTGCTTTGTTTTCTACCCCATATAACCGCCCCCCCCCCCCCCCCCCCCCCCCCCCCCCCCCCGGGGACCCTGTGCTATCACTGGCGGTTACAGACCTGTGCATATGAATCCCGTCCGGTGATATCGTGCGCTATAACACTATGTCTTCAGCAGCACTAAGATAAGATGGCGGTCCACGATAACTCGACGTGGTTTTCAACACAATCCACTCCTACATTTGAAAAACCCCGAGAAGGAAAGCGAACAGGAGATCGGGTCGGACAGCGCGTTGTCACAGTAGATAAGCAAGTAGTTCCGACATTGGTTACCAAACCCATACATCTCAAAACTCCCAGCAACTCCCTGGTCAACGAACGTAAAATATACATCTCTAACACAAAAGGGCACACATAGAAATGTCATGCGCTAAAAGCTTAAAATGCCAGGCAACTATTTCCAATGCATATAATACCGGCTCATGGAATGGCAATCACAGGCGATGCTACCACTCGCCCAGAGAGCGTACATTTCCCGGGATCACCGGTAGGGTATGTAAACAATCCATTGAAAGCGACAAGACTAGTTAACAGGAAGCATACCCGTACATGGCTAAAACCAGCGGGACCCTTAATCCGTGACCTCAAATGACCCTGCTAAGGTCTGGAAGTACATAAGAACATCAGCAGCGCAATATCGCGAGGAGGCACAGCGTCAAGAGGAGACGAATACGTGCCTCTTCTCGGTCCATGCTAATAACGGTATTTCCCATACATTCCTTATAACATGTCGACTGATGTGATGAAAACTTACAGTAAGGCAAGTTCCAGGGGATTTGTTCAAGGAGAGAGCTAGGGTGAGTGTATCGCTCAGCGAGTCTGTGACAGGGAGAGAGTTAGGGTGAGAGCATCGCTCAGTGTGTCAGTGACAGGGGAGAGTTAGGGTGAGTGTATCGCTCAGTGTGTCAGTGACAGGGGAGAGTTAGGGTGAGTGTATCGCTCAGTGTGTCAGTGACAGGGGGAGAGTTAGGGTGAGTGTATCTATCAGTGTGTCTGTCAGGGAGAGAGTTAGTGTGAGTGTATCACTCAGTGTGTCAGTGACAGGGAGAGAGTTAGGGCGAGTGTATCGCTCAGTGAGTCTGTGACAGGGGGAGAGTTAGGGTGAGTGTATCGCTCAGTGTGTCAGTGACAGAGAGAGAGTTAGTGTGAGTGTATCTATCAGTGTGTCTGTGACAGGGAGAGAGTTAGTGTGAGTGTATCACTCAGTGTGTCAGTGACAGGGGGAGAGTTAGGGTGAGTGTATCGCTCAGTGTGTCAGTGACAGGGGAGAGTTAGGGTGAGTGTATCGCTCAGTGTGTCAGTGACAGGGGAGAGTTAGGGTGAGTGTATCTATCAGTGTGTCTGTGACAGGGAGAGAGTTAGTGTGAGTGTATCACTCAGTGTGTCAGTGACAGGGAGAGAGTTAGGGCGAGTGTATCGCTCAGTGAGTCTGTGACAGGGGGAGAGTTAGGGTGAGTGTATCACTCAGTGTGTCAGTGACAGGGGGAGAGTTAGGGTGAGTGTATCGCTCAGTGTGTCTGTGACAGGGAGAGAGTTAGTGTGAGTGTATCACTCAGTGTGTCAGTGACAGGGGGAGAGTTAGGGTGAGTGTATCGCTCAGTGTGTCAGTGACAGGGGAGAGTTAGGGTGAGTGTATCGCTCAGTGTGTCAGTGACAGGGGAGAGTTAGGGTGAGTGTATCTATCAGTGTGTCTGTGACAGGGAGAGAGTTAGTGTGAGTGTATCACTCAGTGTGTCAGTGACAGGGGGAGAGTTAGGGTGAGTGTATCACTCAGTGTGTCAGTGACAGGGGGAGAGTTAGGGTGAGTGTATCGCTCAGTGTGTCAGTGACAGGGGGAGAGTTAGGGTGAGTGTATCACTCAGTATGTCAGTGAGAGGGACAGAGTTAGGGTGAGTGTATCGTTCAGTGTGTCAGTGACAGGGGGAGAGTTAGGATGAGTGTATCGCTCAGTGTGTCAGTGACAGGGGGAGAGTTAGGATGAGTGTATCGCTCAGTGTGTCAGTGACGGGGAGAGTTAGGGTGAGTGTATCGCTCAGTGTGTCAGTGACGGGGAGAGTTAGGGTGAGTGTATCGCTCAGTGTGTCAGTGACAGGGGGAGAGTTAGGGTGAGTGTATCGCTCAGTGTGTCAGTGACAGGGGGAGAGTTAGGGTGAGTGTATCTATCAGTGTGTCTGTGACAGGGAGAGAGTTAGGGTGAGTGTATCTATCAGTGTGTCTGTGACAGGGAGAGAGTTAGGGTGAGTGTATCGCTCAGTGTGTCAGTGACAGGGGAAAGTTAGGGTGAGTGTATCTATCAGTGTGTCAGTGACAGGGGGAGAGTTAGGGTGAGTGTATCTATCAGTGTGTCTGTGACAGGGAGAGAGTTAGGATGAGTGTATCTATCAGTGTGTCAGTGACAGGGGGAGAGTTAGGGTGAGTGTATCTATCAGTGTGTCAGTGACAGGGGGAGAGTTAGGGTTAGGTGTTGTATCTATCAGAGTGTGTCAGTGACAGTGTGTCAGACAGAGAGTTAGGGTTAGGGTGAGTGTATCTATCAGTGTGTCAGTGACAGGGGGAGAGTTAGGGTGAGTGTATCTATCAGTGTGTCTGTGACAGGGGGAGAGTTAGGGTGAGTGTATCTATCAGTGTGTCAGTGACAGGGGAGAGTTAGGGTGAGTGTATCTATCAGTGTGTCAGTGACAGGGAGAGAGTTAGGGTGAGTGTATCTATCAGTGTGTCAGTGACAGGGGGAGAGTTAGGGTGAGTGTATCGCTCAGTGTGTCAGTGACAGGGAGAGAGTTAGGGTGAGTGTATCTATCAGTGTGTCTGTGACAGGGAGAGAGTTAGGGTGAGTGTATCGCTCAGTGTGTCAGTGACAGGGAGAGAGTTAGGGTGAGTGTATCTATCAGTGTGTCAGTGACAGGGGGAGAGTTAGGGTGAGTGTATCTATCAGTGTGTCAGTGACAGGGGGAGAGTTAGGGTGAGTGTATCGCTCAGTGTGTCAGTGACAGGGAGAGAGTTAGGGTGAGTGTATCACTCAGTGTGTCTGTGACAGGGAGAGAGTTAGTGTGAGTGTATCTATCAGTGTGTCAGTGACAGGGAGAGAGTTAGGGTGAGTGTATCTATCAGTGTGTCAGTGACAGGGGGAGAGTTAGGGTGAGTGTATCGCTCAGTGTGTCAGTGACAGGGAGAGAGTTAGGGTGAGTGTATCTATCAGTGTGTCAGTGACAGGGGGAGAGTTAGGGTGAGTGTATCGCTCAGTGTGTCAGTGACAGGGAGAGAGTTAGGGTGAGTGCATCGCTCAGTGTGTCAGTGACAGGGAGAGAGTTAGGGTGAGTGTATCTATCAGTGTGTCAGTGACAGGGAGAGAGTTAGGGTGAGTGTATCTATCAGTGTGTCAGTGACAGGGGGAGAGTTAGGGTGAGTGTATCGCTCAGTGTGTCAGTGACAGGGAGAGAGTTAGGGTGAGTGTATCTATCAGTGTGTCAGTGACAGGGGGAGAGTTAGGGTGAGTGTATCGCTCAGTGTGTCAGTGACAGGGAGAGAGTAAGAGTGAGTGTACCGCTCAGTGTGTCAGAGACAGGCTCAGGTCATTTACACCTCTAAACTGACCCTCCCACAAATGAAGACAAATGTCACCTGTAACTGCCCACATCCAGGTACCTCACACCATCTGGTCCAGCCTACTTTACTTGCATATAAGGATAGGATGAGAAGAGTGGAGGGGGTGGGGCGTAGGGCGTAGGGCGACCAGTACCGTGTTAGTCTGAGTCCATATTACACTAGAGTTGTTCAAACTCGTTGGACCTCCTTCAGCATAGAGCGGCTGGCGATTGATGGCCGCAGCCAGTGTGACCTTGACCGCGCTATCAGCCGTCCACATCACGGCGGTCTGATTGATCATAGCAGCGGCAGCAACTCCACCATCAACAACAGCGTCACCATCATCAATATCACCATCAGCAGCGTCACCATCATCAACGTCACTATCAACAGCAGCGTCACCATCAGTAACGTCACCATCATCAACGTCACCATCAACAGCAGCGTCACCATCAGTAACGTCACCATCATCAACGTCAAAATCAACAGCAGCGTCACCATCATCAACAAAAGCCGCACACCGCATAAGCTACGTCAACGTCAAGAACGTCACCATCAACGTCATCAGTTGCATAAGCATCAAACGTCACCATGAGCGACGTCACCACCATCATCAGCAACGGTAACATCAACGTCATCATCACCTTATGGAACGTCACCTCCTCCACCATCATCATCATCATAAGCAGCAACAGCAGCAGCAGCAGCAGGTGCGGCCTGGTTTGCTGACATTGTATATACAGATCCCGGACTACCAGAAGCATCATTGTCCGAGTTGACAAGCATTTCATGAAGCGCGTTGCGTCGTGTTTGCGGACGTGTCAGTGAATAAATAAACCAATGCCACACTCGCACAAACCCACACACAATCAACGACTATTCCATCGCCAGCAGGGCAAGTGGACAGGGAAGTGGGCTGTACTGGGTAAAGGCAGGGAGACAGAGATGAAGGGTGCTCTTAATGAATCGCCCGAGCGGGATCTGACCGTGTAAGGGACTGGCCGAGGGTCAGAGCGGCAAGTATGCCGATGCATGAATCTTGTCTAATCAGTGCGCCTGTCTCACTGTGAAGAGAAGGCCATCTGTCAGTGTAGTTGACCCCACAGATAACGTCCTATATCTCACCCAACTCGCTGCCATACATACATACCCAGGGCTACTCAACGTTCATTATCAAACACCACCTGCTAAACGAAAAGCCCTTTCCTCTTTTGGATTCTGACAGGGATTCGGTGAGACGTATTTACTACGAAGACTGACTGTATCAATGTATTGTAAACTAGAGTTGGGGAAGGTAAGGTAAGGTAAGGGTATATCTAACGACACACCAACACTACTGTGTGATATGGAGATTACAGGAGACCACATTACCTTATAGCATCAACCACACCCTCATCAAAGGACCACATTACCTTATAGCATCAACCACACCCTCCCCAAAGGACCACATTACCTTATAGGCATCAACCACACCCTCCCCAAAGGACCACATTACCTTATAGCATCAACCACACCCTCCCCAAAGGACCACATTACCTGATAGCATCAACCCACCCTCCCCAAAGGACCACATTACCTTATGGCATCAACCACATCCTCCCCAAAGGACCACATTACCTTATAGCATCAACCACACCCTCCCCAAAGGACCACATTACCTTATAGCATCAACCACATCCTCCCCGAAGGACCACATTACCTTATAACATCAACCACATCCTTCTCAAAGGACCACATTACCTTATAGTATCAACCACACCCACCCCAAAGGACCACATTAATTTATGGCATCAACCACACCCTCCCCAAAGGACCACATTACCTTATGGCATCAACCACACCCTCCCCAAAGGACCACATTACCTTATAGCATCAACCACACCCTCCCCAAAGGACCACATTACCTTGTAGCATCAACAACACCCTCCCCAAAGGACCACATTACCTTATAGCATCAACCACACCCTCCCCAAAGGACCACATTACCTTATAGCATCAACCACACCCTCCCCAAAGGACCACATTACCTTATAGCATCAACCACACCCTCCCCAAAGGACCACATTACCTTATGGCATCAACCACATCCTACCCAAAGGACCACATTACCTTATAGCATCAACCACACCCTCCCCAAAGGACCACATTACCTTATAGCATCAACCACATCCTCCCCAAAGGACCACATTACCTTATGGCATCAACCACATCCTCCCCAAAAGACCGCATTACCCTATAGCATCAACCACATCCTTTCTATAGGACCCTATTTCTCTGGTCCAACAATCCGATGTCCCCCGCTCGACCACAGTATGACCGACCATTACAGGGCGGCCATATGATAGATGGTCAGCTAATGAACTAATGGTTAGCTGGGATTGGCTGCATGGGGATACAAATAGGATGTCCAATCAGAAGAGCTCACAAGAGGATGAGGTCGTTTATCGTGATTACCAGCTCGGTGATATTGACGAGGAGAGAGACGGTGACCTCACTTGTCGCCTGCATCAGGTTTACTTAGGTACATAGGCGTGAAATCACTCATCCACCACACTGTACAACACGCTCATCCACCACACTGTACAACACGCTCATCCACCACACTGTACAACAGGCTCATCCACCACACTGTACAACACGCTCATCCACCACACTGTACAACACGCTCACCCACCACACTGTACAACACGCTCACCCGCCACAGTGGTACATCATATCCTGTATATAGACCACGACCCACCTCACGCCTAGTCACCAGCGACCCACCTCACGCCCAATCACCAGCGACCCACCTCACGCCTAGTCACCAGCGACCCACCTCATGCCCAATCACCAGCGACCAACCTCACGCCTAGTCACCAGCGACGCACCTCACGCCCAGTATACCGCTGTTTTTTACGACATTAACTTTACATCTTGGCATATCGATATTGCACTGTCAACTTAAGAAAACCTTACATGACAAAGAAGACGCGGGGGATCAACACCATTCAATACCGCCTAATTCATGGACAAAAAATATCGAGATTGGCCAATTGAACTTGGGGTACTTGGGGTACCAGCGTTTGTCAGGTCAGGGTAAGGGAAGCGGGGTGGAGGTGGGGGTGGAGGTTTGGGGTGGAGAATAGAACGCGATAATAGGTTGGTTATTGCGAACTGTCAAAACTGAACGATCTGTGTCCGGAAAGCGAGAATTGGTGCAGGAGAAACCTCAGCACTCTTGTTACTCTCGTAGTCTGGTGAGAGTCTGGTATTCCCCGCGTAACATTGTGCGTGGTAACTGCGTCAGTTTTTCTATTGCTTAATAGATCAGGCATAAATGGGATTTGTTGGTGGAGAGAGCTGGAGATGACGGACGGAGAGCGCCTGTACGGACGACACGCAGGGTGGTGGTGTGAGGCAGACACTGGAGTATGGCTGTGAGAGCGCCCCTCACGGCGACGGAGTGAACCAGATCACTAGAACAAGTTACTCCAGTTCTATATTAAGGGGTTGTCTCAAAGAACGCGGATTTGGAACAAATGATCATCACATCCCCCAATGATTACATCTTTGTTAATTAAAAATTTCATGTATAAATTAATTGACAGCTGATAGGAAATATGGTAGCCTACTCGGTCCTTTTGTCGGTTAACTCCTAACAATTTCCATCCTAAACTCACAGGGATAGTGCGTTGATAAAGAAGCCTTGATATGCTGTGGTCATTGAAAGCGTGTCTCTTCTGAACAATGAGTGTCCCCAACATCGACGTCGAATTGAGCGTTCAGTCGAAACATCGACGCCCAACTCAACACATTTTCGTGGCCGAGCAAATGGAGCGATCATAACGTTTACACGTTATGATTTCACAGCTTGCAACAGCGTAACACTTATCACCACCCTAAAACTGACGCAACTTATGTCGTGACTGAATGGGGCGCCTAATCAAATAAGCCCAATATCTGACTCGACATCACTAACCGGAAGCTGGCGTGGATACGGGGCAGCAGGCAGTAGCTTATGGACGGATGTTTTGTAATGAAATTCACGTAACTAACCACGATTAATGTGGATTATAAAGTCAGCATCAGTAAATACATCAGCTGTTAGCACGTCGGCTCAGTGAAGTGAACATTGCAAGCAACTAGCACCAAATGAAAACGTTTGTTACTGCTTGAATTCACTCCCTACATCACAGACAGACCACGCCTCTCATAATGGACAGAAAATCTACTTCGGTCTGAAACAACAAATCAGGACCTGGCTGATCTTCCACTTCCACTAAGCGACACCCAAGGTGAAAACGGATACACTGCTCACAGTTAAAGGCAAAATCCAAATGAAAATATTCTAACAAGAATTCACCGAGTGATTGCCTTTCTGGCTTTCAGGAGGACATTGGCTGCCCATTCACTGGGAGGCAGCAGTCAGCCTGGTCTGCGTAGAGCGACACTTATAAAAAGAGCCTGATTTGAGACACAGCTATTTGTGCAGCGTACGAGTCAACAGTGCTTTGTGACGCAGCCATTCCAACAATTAATCCCCTAACAGTATCCGTCCTCCTCCGCGTCAACATCGCATTCTATGAAAGCATCACTCCA
This sequence comes from Urechis unicinctus, assembly GCA_034190875.2. Lineage (NCBI taxonomy): Eukaryota > Metazoa > Annelida > Polychaeta > Xenopneusta > Urechidae > Urechis > Urechis unicinctus. The sequence continues at coordinate 3,925,914 of CM067353.1, read as the reverse complement.
TTCATTGATTCCCTTCTATACATTTCAGCTTGAGGAACGTCGCTGCCGTCACATCAGCCTTGAGAAAGTCTGTAATTAAATAGAATCTCAAACAGCGCGAGTCCAATCTCCCCCCCCCCCCCAAAACCACCACCCCGAGGCGTCCACTGAGAGAGCTTGGGCAGCTACTTCATGATATTCATCACAACAAATGGCGCGCCATTTAACGTTATGATACAAGGTATTGTTTTGTTGTGGACTGGCGACCATGCACACGGATATATTGCGGTAGGTATTTATTTTTAGATTGTCTACCTCAACCAGCCCTACCTACGTATATCATGCAAGGGGCTAATCTACGCTTCACTAGGGTGGCCACTTACTGTCAGGAGACTCGGGGCCCATCACGGTGATCGTGTAATAGTCCGTGACGAGCGTTTGTCCCAACGTAAAGCCGTCGACGGAGGAGGGCGTACTGCAGCCGCTCTCTGTCGCCGTAGCGTCCGAATCGGAGGCCAGTTCCATCATAACGGATACGGGAGATAACGAACGTTATGACTATGTAGCCCAGGTTGTAATCATAACGTCACTGGAAGCCAGGCATGTTAGATGATAGTAAGTAAAGCAGTTATTCCGTTCTCACAATGGTTTACCACCACAGTACATTGATTAGTAAGTTTCTATGAATAAATATAAGCACACAATGTCAAGAGTTCAAAATAAGTCATGTATGTTGAGATAGAAAAGGCGAAATGTATTGATAAATATTGATAATCAAAGTGAGGTTAAGGAGCCAACTAGTGAAAAACAATGAAGAAAGCAAACGAAGAAAAATTATAATTGTCCGCGAAATCAAGGAAGTTCCTCATATTACAACAGTTAAGACGGTAAATTATGAGCGCATAAAGCGATAATGATGTCACTATATGACATGTTACATTCCATGGAAATATCTCACAGGTTCACAGGATGCCCATCAAGCTGCCAAAAAGCATACGCCCAAGACATCATTATTCACGAAAGTATCATAACGTCTGCATGCAAATCATAATGTCACAACAGCCTCAATCAGCACGAGTATCCGAATCTCTAACCAGCCAACGGAGGCGACGCCCGGAATGTAGCAAGAAAAATACAACAAGCATAAACAGATGAAACTTTATCTCGGGTGTAACACAAAAGATTAATTCATTTTATAAAACTCCAATAAAGCAATGATAATCACAGACAACAAGCCACAGCCGGCAACACGATCGAAGTGACCAATCTCAGCTAACGCGCCGCGACCCCCGTTACACAGGTGTCGCCTACCACGATGGCATAAGGGTGTGAAATATGCAAACACCCCACAGGGAAAGAAAAAAACACGTGGAAATAATGAGGGTGATAAAGCATTGCGGCGTCAGGCGGGCAGGTGCGAGCGGCACAGATACCTGTATGGAGTAATAAGCTTACCTGGAGCGGGCGAGCGCGCCATGACTGGCCGGAGGGGCGTCTGCTGTGTCGCGCCAAGATGTCTACCTCATAGGACGAGAGCACCTACAAAACAACGTCACCAGCAATGAGACTCCTTGTCTGTGTCAATAGCCACGGCAGCAGGGAAATATCACGAGATAAAGGCCCACGAAGGGTGTGCAATATTTAAAAGGTTGAGAGATTGCTAAGTGGGGTTGTAGCCGCCTGGGTGGTGGGGATGTCGGCGCCTGGGTGGTGGGGTTGTCGGCGCTATCGATAGAACTACACGCCGCCATTGTCAGCCATACACTGTATGTAAAGTGGACGGGACGAGTGATGGAGACAGGGTACGTCAGGTGGACGGGACGAGTGATGGAGACAATACACGCCAGGTGGACGGGACGAGTGATGGAGACAGGACACGCTGGGTGGACGGGACGAGTGATGGAGACAGGACACGCCAGGTGGACGGGACGAATGGAGACAGGACATGCCAGGTGGACGGGACGAGTGATGGAGACAGGAACCGCCAGGTGGACGGGACGAATGGAGACAGGACATGCCAGGTGGACGAGACGAGTGATGGAGACATGTTATTGTGTACAGCAAGCAACTCGTTCGTACACCACGCAACATGTTATTGTGTACAACAAACAACTCGTTCGTACACCACGCAACATGTTATTGTGTACAGCAAGCAACTGGTGTGAACAGAAAATGACACTCGAGTAAAACTTGCATATCATGGGTACAAGATGCAGCTGTTTCGTGTACACCCAAAACAACACGAATATAATTTACAGATCTAATGTAAAACTAACAATATATTCCTACCATTAACAAGTCTTCCATGTACAACTTACAGATATCGAGTAAAACTTACAGCTACAGCGGTAAGTTAGCATTGTACAACATTAAGCATAGGACGGTTGAGATGGGGAAGCTCGAGACAGCCGTTTATCCCACGGTGACTCGACCAATTAACAGTCAATTCATGCTATTGATTCGCCCCAGTAAAACATCGGCTTCGTCTAATCCTATCAATGTGTGGACCAGATGATAGCTGCTGCTGCTGCTGCTGCTGTAACTAGGAGGCAGTGGAGCGTTAAGACTGCCAGGGCCTGGGTTACAGCATCGCCTGTCTGTAGACTTCGTCAGTAATGAAAGCAAGCTGGTCGGCCCTCTCTAAACCACCCCAACACTGGTCACATTGAGACGACTTGTGTATACCAGTATGTTCCAGAGAACGATAGCTGACAGATACAAAGATTACACAGCTGCCCCTAACATCATCCCCTGAGCTTGGTGATGCAGAGGTTATGGATCAAATCAATGTTGATCGCATCCTGTTTACTACGTAACCTGTGAATCTGATGGTAGAATAGAGAGGGATGGGTTGTAAGGAGGGACCATTAACTCACCATTAACTAGAATAGAGAGGGGTGGGTTGTAAGGAGGGTCCATTAACTCACCATTAACTAGAATAGAGAGAGGGATGGGATGTAAGGAGGGTCCATTAACTCACTATTAACTAGAATAGAGAGGGATGAGTTGTAAGGAGGGTCCATTGACTCACCATTAACTAGAATAGAGAGGGATGAGTTGTAATGAGGGTCCATTAACTAGAATAGAGAGAGGGGTGAGTTGTAAGGAGGGTCCATTAACTCACCATTAACTAGAATAGAGAGAGGGATGAGTTGTAAGGAGGGTCCATTAACTCACCATTAACTAGAATAGAGAGAGGGATGAGTTGTTGTAAGGAGGGTCCATTAACTCACCATTTACTAGAATAGAGAGAGGGATGAGTTGTAAGGAGGGTCCATTAACTCACCATTAACTAGAATAGAGAGAGGGGTGAGTTGTAAGGAGGGTCCATTAACTCACCATTAACTAGAATAGAGAGAGGGATGAGTTGTAAGGAGGGTCCATTAACTCACCATTAACTAGAATAGAGAGAGGGATGGGATGAGTTGTTTAACTAGTAAGGAGAGGGTCCATTAACTCACCATTTACTAGAATAGAGAGAGGGATGAGTTGTAAAGGAGGGTCCATTAACTCACCATTAACTAGAATAGAGAGGGATGAGTTGTTGTAAGGAGGGTCCATTAACTCACCATTAACTAGAATAGAGAGAGGGATGAGTTGTAAGGAGGGTCCATTAACTCACCATTAACTAGAATAGAGAGAGGGATGGGTTGTAAGGAGGGTCCATTAACTCACCATTAACTAGAATAGAGAGGGATGAGTTGTAAGGAGGGTCCATTAACTCACCATTAACTAGAATAGAGAGAGGGATGAGTTGTAAGGAGGGTCCATTAACTCACCATTTACTAGAATAGAGAGGGAGAGTTGTAATGAGGGATTAGTTGAGTTGTAAGGAGGGTCCATTAACTCACCATTAACTAGAATAGAGAGAGGGATGAGTTGTAAGGAGGGTCCATTAACTCACCATTAACTAGAATAGAGAGAGGGATGAGTTGTTGTAAGGAGGGTCCATTAACTCACCATTTACTAGAATAGAGAGAGGGATGAGTTGTAAGGAGGGTCCATTAACTCACCATTAACTAGAATAGAGAGAGGGATGGGTTGTAAGGAGGGTCCATTAACTCACCATTAACTAGAATCAAGAGGGATGAGTTGTAAAGAGGGTCCATTAACTCACCATTAACTAGAATAGAGAGAGGGATGAGTTGTAAGGAGGGTCCATTAACTCACCATTTACTAGAATAGAGAGAGGGATGAGTTGTAAGGAGGGTCCATTAACTAGAATAGAGAGAGGGATGAGTTGTAAGGAGGGTCCATTAACTCACCATTAACTAGAATAGAGAGAGGGATGAGTTGTAAGTAGGGTCCATTAACTCACCATTAACTAGAATAGAGAGAGGGATGAGTTGTAAGGAGGGTCCATTAACTCACCATTAACTAGAATAGAGAGAGGGATGAGTTGTAAAGGAGGGTCCATTAACTCACCATTAACTAGAATAGAGAGAGGGATGAGTTGTAAGGAGGGTCCATTAACTCACCATTTACTAGAATAGAGAGAGGGATGAGTTGTAAGGAGGGTCCATTAACTTAACTCACCATTAACTCACCATTAACTAGAATAGAGAGGGGATGAGTTTGTAAGGAGGGTCCATTAACTCACCATTAACTAGAATAGAGAGGGATGAGTTGTAAGGAGGGTCCATTAACTCACCATTAACTAGAATAGAGAGAGGGATGAGTTGTAAGGAGGGTCCATTAACTCACCATTAACTAGAATAGAGAGGGATGAGTTGTTGTAAGGAGGGCCCATTAACTCACCATTAACTAGAATAGAGAGGATGATGAGTTGTAAGGAGGGTCCATTAACTCACCATTACTAGAATAGAGAGAGGGATGAGTTGTAAGGAGGGTCCATTAACTCACCATTAACTAGAATAGAGAGAGGGATGAGTTGTAAGGAGGGTCAATTAACTCACCATTAACTAGAATAGAGAGAGGGATGGGTTGTAAGGAGGGTCCATTAACTCACCATTAACTAGAATAGAGAGGGATGAGTTGTAAGGAGGGTCCATTAACTCACCATTAACTAGAATAGAGAGAGGGATGAGTTGTAAGGAGGGTCCATTAACTCACCATTTACTAGAATAGAGAGAGGGATGAGCTGTAAGGAGGGTCCATTAACTCACCATTAACTAGAATAGAGAGAGGGATGAGTTGTAAGGAGGGTCCATTAACTCACCATTAACAAGAATAGAGAGGGATGAGTTGCAAGGAGGGTCCATTAACTCACCATTAACTAGAATAGAGAGAGGGATGAGTTGTAAGGAGGGTCCATTAACTCACCATTAACTAGAATAGAGAGGGATGAGTTGTAATGAGGGTCCATCAACTAGAATAGAGAGAGGGGTGAGTTGTAAGGAGGGTCCATTAACTCACCATTAACTAGAATAGAGAGAGGGATGATTTGTAAAGAGGGTCCATTAACTCACCATTAACTAGAATAGAGAGGGATGAGTTGTAAGGAGGGTCCATTAACTAGAATAGAGAGAGGGATGAGTTGTAAGGAGGGTCCATTAACTCACCATTAACTAGAATAGAGAGAGCGATGATTTGTAAGGAGGGTCCATTAACTCACCATTTACTAGAATAGAGAGAGGCATGAGTTGTATGGAGGGTCCATTAACTCACCATTAACTAGAATAGAGAGGGATGAGTTGTAAGGAGGGTCCATTAACTAGAATAGAGAGAGGGGTGAGTTGTAAGGAGGGTCCATTAACTCACCATTAACTAGAATAGAGAGAGGGATGAGTTGTAAGGAGGGTCCATTAACTCACCATTAACTAGAATAGAGAGAGGGATGAGTTGTAATGAGGGTCCATTAACTCACCATTAACTAGAATAGAGAGGGATGAGTAGTAAGGAGGGCCCATTAACTCACCATTAACTAGAATAGAGAGAGGGATGAGTTGTAAGGAGGGTCCATTAACTCACCATTTACTAGAATAGAGAGAGGCATGAGTTGTAAGGAGGGTCCATTAACTCACCATTAACTAGAATAGAGAGAGGGATGAGTTGTAAGTAGGGTCCATTAACTCACCATTAACTAGAATAGAGAGAGGGATGAGTTGTAAGGAGGGTCCATTAACTCACCAGCATGATGTTCGGGCATGCAAAATACATAAACATTAATGCTAATGAATTCATCTGAAAAGACCCATTGTATGTTTTCATCCTCCCCGACCCAAACTGCCTGGTAACAGGACAACATCAGCCTCAAAACCCTCTGCATTCGCTCGCCTTGTCAAAGAAGCTGTTCAGCCCCATATCGGGCACTCACGGATCATTTTGTTTTAACGCAGACATAAATAATGCCATCTTTTAATTTGTGCCACAATGTTTACTTGATCGAAAATCATGTTGATAAATTTGCAACATTATTGTTTGACTGGAAATATTCATGATGTACTGTATAAACCTGTTTTGTTTAGTTATGTCGTTCCATCGATAACGGTGCCTCCCTAAAACCATGAACCACACGACTGTTAGCTGTAAATCATAACGCGCTCTGAATTTACCTCGCTATCGATGTGTATACTTCCGCTTTGGTGACAAAATGTAGTTTTCATCAAATCTTCACTCATTAAAGTTGTGGGAATCATTGCGCACGAAGTAAGGATCTATTTTCTGAGACCACAGCGCCGCGTTGCGACTGAAAACTTTTGGTTTCCAAGGTGCGGTTGTCATGCAGCTTGCTAGGCAACCTCGTTACAAATATGAGGCTGAACAGTCTCTGTAATGTATGATGGGGAACACTTAGTGAAGACATCGTATCCTCCACCAGAAAGCGTGACGACCTCACCCCGCGGTGCACGCTGTAATCACGACATCAATAGGATTACCGGTAATGGTCGCTAACTGATCACGCACTTAGTGACCCGGGCCATATCAACAAACCCGACACCATATAAGGCAATCAGTGGGATGTCTGACTGGGATCGTTAATCCACGAAGGAGGGCGATTCTTATTGCTCCATAACGACCCCCACCCCCACTCCATCCACGCACCCCGCCTCAACTTTCCCGAAGAGTACCTACGTGAACATAAACAAATGACCAGCTGAGCATATATTGAGCGCTTTATGATAAAGACGGTCGTTGATATTGTGTTCGGGCGCGGTAATCCTCCCGATACAGACACTAGGGCAACGAAGTGATGACGTCATCATCCCATCCGACCCCATGTTACCTCCACAGAAAGGTGTCAAAACAGCCAGACTGGCCCCTACAGCATGGATATACAAGATGAAGATAACTTGCATTTGTTTAACGCTTCTAACGGATGAATCATCGGAATATGACAGCACGGATCATTCACTTTCCCAGGATGACCGTGTCAACGTGATATTCGTGGCCGCCGAGATAAAGTCTCCCAGACATGACTAGAAAGTTGCAAATAGCTCCTGTGAAGGCCGATGTCAATGATGTGACGTCACAGTTTTTAGCCCCGGGGTTGGACGCTGGTAAAGTACAGCGGAGGTCATAACATCAGCGGGTCGGTTGCAACGCCGTCACACTATAACCTCCTGTAAGGCGGCGGGGGAGACACTGCCGTCACCATATAACCTCCTGTAAGGCGGCGGGGGAGACATCGCGGTCACAAGATAACCTCCTGTAAGGCGGCAGGGGAGTCACTGCCGTCACAAGATAACCTCCTGTAAGAGAATTGACTGGTGATAATAATTGAGTTTGAACATCAGTTAACGAGGGACAAACGGGTCGTCAATAATGGAAAACAGGGGACAGGCTGATAGAGGCCAGAGGCCGAGTGAAGAGAGGACGGAGATAATGGAAAACAGGGGACAGGCTGATAGAGGCCAGAGGCCGAGAGAAGAGAGGACGGAGATAATGGAAAACAGGGGACAGGCTGATAGAGGCCAGAGGCCGAGAGAAGAGAGGACGGAGATAATGGAAAACAGGGGACAGGCTGATAGAGGCCAGAGGCCGAGTGAAGAGAGGACGGAGATAATGGAAAACAGGGGAAAGGCTGATAGAGGCCAGAGGCCGAGTGAAGAGAGGACGGAGATAATGGAAAACAGGGGACAGGCTGATAGAGGCCAGAGGCCGAGAGAAGAGAGGACGGAGATAATGGAAAACAGGGGACAGGCTGATAGAGGCCAGAGGCCGAGAGAAGAGAGGACGGAGATAATGGAAAACAGGGGACAGGCTGATAGAGGCCAGAGGCCGAGAGAGAAGAGAGGACGGAGATAATGGAAAACAGGGGACAGGCTGATAGAGGCCAGAGGCCGAGTGAAGAGAGGACGGAGATAATGGAAAACAGGGGACAGACTGATAGAGGCCAGAGGCCGAGAGAAGAGAGGACGGAGATAATGGAAAACAGGGGACAGGCTGATAGAGGCCAGAGGCCGAGAGAAGAGAGGACGGAGATAATGGAAAACAGGGGACAGGCTGATAGAGGCCAGAGGCCGAGTGAAGAGAGGACGGAGATAATGGAAATCGCATCGACGAGAACACTTGAAAGGCTACAGCACACCAGTCGGGGACGTTCATATACCATCAAGTTCTACCTTCTCCTCACTCAGAAATGAGTGAATGAGTGGTTGATTGAGTGAGTGGTTGATTGAGTGAGCGGTTGATTGAGTGAGCGGTTGATTGAGTGAGCGGTTGATTGAGTGAGTGGTTGAGTGAGTGGTTGAATGAGTGAGTGAGCGGTTGAGTGAGTGGTTGAGTGTGTGTGCGCGTGTGTGTGAGTGGTTGAGCGAGTGAGTGGTTGAGTGAGTAACTGAGTTAGTGAGTGAGTGAGTGGTTGAGGAGTGAGGGAGTGAGTGAGCGAGCTTGTGGGTGGGTGAGCAAGTGATGTAGTGGTTGAGTGAGTGAGTGAGTGAGTGAGTGAGTGAGTAAGTGAGTGAATGAGTGGTTGAATAGGTGAGTGAGCAAGCATGGTAGTGGTGAGTGAGTGAGTGAGTGAGTGAGTGAGTGAGTGAGTGAGTGAGTGAGTGAGTGAGTGAGTGAGAGGTTGAATAGGTGAGTGAGCAAGCCTGGTAGTGAGTGAGTGAGTGAGTGAGTGAGTGAGTGAGTGAGTGAGTGAGTGAGTGAGTGAGTGAGTGGTTGAATGAGTGAGTGAGTGGTTAAGTGAGTGAGTGGTTAAGTGAGTGAGTGAGCGAGCATGTGGGTGGGTGAGCGAGTGAGTGACTGAGGAGTGAGTGAATGAGTAACTGAGTTAGTGAGTGGTTGAGGAGTGAGTGAGTTAGTGCGTGAGTAAGTAAGTGAGCGAGCTTGTGGGTGAGTGAGCAAGTGATGTAGTGGTTGAGTGAGTGCGTGAGTGAGCTAGTGAGTGAGTGAGTGAGTGCGTGAGTGAGTGAGTGAGTGAGTGAGTGAGTGAGTGAGTGAGTGAGTGAGTGAGTGAGTGAGTGAGTGAGTGAGTGAGTGCGTGAGTGAGTGAGTGACGTGAGTGAGTGAGAGTGAGTGAGTGAGTGAGTGAGTGAGTGAGTGAGTGAGTGAGTGAGTGAGTGAGTGAGTGAGTGAGTGAGTGAGTGAGTGAGTGAGTGAGTGAGTGAGTGAGTGAGTGAGTGAGTGAGTGAGTGAGTGAGTGAGTGAGTGAGTGAGTGAGTTTGAGTGTGAGTGAGTGAGTGTGACGTGAGTGAGTGAGTGAGTGGTTGAGTGAGTGAGTGAGTGAGTGAGTGAGTGAGTGAGTGAGTGAGTGAGTGAGTGAGTGAGTGAGTGAGTGAGCGAGCGAGCGAGCCTAATCACACAGCTACACACCGCGTCCGTTCACCAGCTAATATGGTGCTGACTCAGCTCACGGACGATCAATTGTTTGTGGTATGTGTCATGGAGATTCCAGGAAAGACGCGCTAATCCGGACAGCCCAGTCCTGCGCCATCACAAACAATATCATATATTACATCTCTCCCTCGGACAGATCAACATTTCAGGTTGACTCATAGCTACATTAGGTCCCATTAGGCCGAGGACGAAGTGCGTGTGGGGACCCGTTGGTCACTCAGATAGCCACGAGAGACGATCAGGCTATATATACACCTGTCCCAGTGCCACTGGCTGCATGGAACTCCCTTCAGAATTTACCTGGGGTTAAGGCGGGCTACCCCACGGTAAACCCAAGGGTATTAAATAGCCCAGACTCGTTTATACCCGGGGGAATATTTTGAGCTGGGTCAGACTATACTCGGCCTGATCCAGATTACCTGGGTCAGACTATACCCGGCCTGATCCAAATTACCTGGGTCAGACTTTACCCGGCCAACCAGATTACCTGGGTCAGACTATACCCGGCCTGATCCAGATTACCTGGGTCAGACTTTACCCGGCCTACCAGATTACCTGGGTCAGACTATACCCGGCCTGATCCAGATTACCTGGGTCAGACTTTACCCGGCCTAATCCAGATTACCTGGGTCAGAGTATACCCGGCCTACCAGATTACCTGGGTCAGACTATACCCGGCCTGATCCAGATTACCTGGGTCAGATTTTACCCGGCCTCATCCAGATTACCTGGGTCAGACTATACCCGGCCTCATCCAGATTACCTGGGTCAGACTATACCTGGCCTCATCCAGATTACCTGGGTCAGACTATACCCGGCCTCATCCAGATTACCTGGGTCAGACTATACCTGGCCTCATCCAGATTACCTGGGTCAGAGTATACCCGGCCTCATCCAGATTACCTGGGTCAGAGTATACCCGGCCTCATCCAGATTACCTGGGTCAGAGTATACCCGGCCTCATTCAGATTACCTGGGTCAGAGTATACCCGGCCTCATCCAGATTACCTGGGTCAGAGTATACCCGGCCTCATCCAGATTACCTGGGTCAGAGTATACCCGGCCTCATCCAGATTACCTGGGTCAGAGTATACCCGGCCTCATCCAGATTACATTGCCTTGTGTTTTTCATCAAGTCTTTATGTCTTTGTCCATAGTTGCTTCCCATCAGAATGACGTCACTAATGACGTCACTAATAGGACGCTTGATGAAGCCATTCTCCGACACCATCTTTTGTTTTGCTTGCTTTCTAAATATTAGAACAACAAAGTCATTGGGTAACCTCCTAAATGATAGAAATCCTATTCGTCTGCGTTGTTGATGATATAATTCATCAGTATTAGCTTTGGCATCAATAAAACAACGTAGACAGGAGAACCTGCCAGCCTTGTTAACCAGGATGACAATGGAAGTGTGCATATTGCTTGTGGTGTGGATACCAAGGTTAGACAAGCAGAGTAGAGGCTGCAGAATCCTGCCAGCTTAAGTCTCTACAATGTCTTATATAAGGAGCGAATGTCGGATGATTTTCAGGCTGTTACCCATGCTTAGATGTATGGTATGGTTTGTTGAATCATTGCTCAAAGCTCACAGCATATAAACCAGTTGAAATTGTGTATTGTAGAGAATTAGGTTGCCGTCAGCATATAAGAAACTATAACACCGGCCATGCAGAAGGTATATCTCGGTCTATAACACCGGCCGGGCAGGGGGTATATCTCAGTCTATAACACCGGCCGGGCAGGGGGTATATCTCGGCCTATAACACCGGCCGGGCAGGGGGTATATCTCGGCCTATAACACCGGCCAGGCAGGGGGTATATCTCGGCCTATAACACCGGCCGGGCAGGGGGTATATCTTGGTCTATAACACCGGCCGGGCAGGGGTTATATCTCGGTCTATAACACCGGCCAGGCAGGGGGTATATCTCGGCCTATAACACCGGCCGGGCAGGGGTTATATCTCGGTCTATAACACCGGCCGGGCAGGGGTTATATCTCGGTCTATAACACCGGCCGGGCAGGGGTTATATCTCGGTCTATAACACCGGCCGGGCAGGGGCTATATCTCGGTCTATAACACCGGCCCGATAGTTGTTCGTCTCCATGATTCAAACAACTATCGGCTTCAATAATGAATGAAATAATAACGAGCAGACGTCCTCATACATAAAATGACTCGGCATATCCTGACTTGACCACCTGACAAGGAATAATAATGACCTGACATGGAATAACAACTCCAGTCCGCTTCAAGACTACTCCATGTCCAAGGTTAATAGCGTAACTTCGGCGATTTCATATGTCCACCTCTCTAGAATCACGGAGCACTGACCAGTGGCTAGCTAGGACCCTGACGTAAGTTGAGAGCGCACACAGCTCATCATACAGGCGGTGAAGCGAGACATGCTGCAGGTCGCGTTTCTCATCCCGGAGGACAAGCGGCCAGGAGGAAGGAGACAGAGGGTCGACACGGCTCACAGGACTCGATCATGCTCCGGTACACGCGGAGTAAGGGGACAGAGGGTCGACACGGATCGCAGAACACGATCCTGCTCCGGTACACGCGTACATGGCGAGTACGCTCATTGTACGCGATGTATAGAGCTCGCGCTTGAACCTGACCATTATGATACCACCATCACGCTCACATACTGTATTATCATAAAGAAGTCTTCTATCAAACAGTACTAATATTAGCTTTGCGGTAGAAACTTGAAGCACAAGCGCCTGTGGCTTCACTAATCAGAATCACATTAAGGGCCGCGGTCAGTATACCTTGAGTGAGGTGACGAGGTAGTGGTTGGGTGGAGGGTGGTGTGGAGGGGTAGGGGTGGGGGGGTGAGTTGATCAGCATACAACATAGGCGAGATCAATCGCTAAACACGTTTGGCAACAAGACTGTAAGCTAAGTCTGTAAGCGCAGGCGCCTCTGCCAAGAAGGTCCATTCTAAAGACGGCAACAAATAGCGTACGCGATTGAGTGGAGGTCTGTGTGAAGAGCGTCACCGGTCCCTGGCAGGGGTATCACCAGTTCCTGGCAGGGGTGTCACCAGTCCCTGGAAGGGGTGTCACCAGTCCCTGGCAGGGGTGTCACTGTCACTGACAGGGGTATCACCGGTCCCTAGCAGGGGTGTCACTGGCCCCTGGCAAGGGTATCACTGACCCCTGGCAGGGGTTTCACCGGCTCCTGGCAGGAGTATCACGGTCGCTGACAGGGATGTCGCCAGTCCCTGGAAGAGGTGTCAGCAGTCCCTGGCAGGGATGTCACAGTCGCTGACAGGGATGTCACCAGTCCCTGGAAGAGGTGTCACCAGTCCCTGGCAGGGGTATCACCGGTCTCTGGCAGGCGTGAAATGTGAAGTGGGGAACGCGGTAGACTTACAGGAGGTCTGTTACGATGAAGTGATTATACAATGAGTACGGCGACAAGACGTCATCTTACAGTGGGGACCCCGCCAGTGACGCCCTCCCATCTCACGCTGAATACACGCGGGTCCTAGTGGACTGACAGGACCGGGTGGATAACGTCACGTCCGTCAGACGCTCACTCCAGCGTCCCACAACAATCTGCTTGTCTGGCCGGACGTGTCATCAACATACCTCTCACACTCAGTGTCCGCAAACATCGAGATGCGACCCTATATACCGTTAGAGAATACCTGTCTGTAACGGACATTTTAGAACAGTCCCATGCGTTTCCGTAATGTTACCGTAGCTTGGGGTTACTGTCACCACTCTAGAGGGCAGTGAAGGTGTCCAATTAGCTGTCCCTCGCCATCTGAGTGTGGCATATTTTTATAACATCATCCCTTGCAATAAAAGTGGATGGCACGTTAGTTATGTAACATCAGGTTCTGTGGATGGCACGTACGCAGCGTATTAATTTCACTGGTGGAAAAATGAGCTATCTAATAACACCACAAAACGTTGCAGTACCAACTTTGTGGTAGAGAGAATGCCCGATGCCAAAGTAGTGAGAGAATTTATTCTCTGTTGGTTTATCTGATATTAGCCTCCAGCATCCCTTAACACACACGTTATGTGCAACACCGTGCATCCAGGCGAAGACCGCGACCCAGCACATCGACAGCGACCCCCTACATCGACAGCGACCCGAAATCACTCAACAATGGAATAGACAATTCTTCCCAAACAACCAGGCGTGAAGACGAGAAGCTGGCCCCGGAGGACAGCCATACGATCATCGACTTTTAATTATTCAAAGATCTGCCAACACGTGCTTCTTTACTGGCCAGGACCACGTGATACAATCAGACACAGAGTCAATGTTGACAGCAAACGCGGTGTAGGCGAGAACCCGCGCGCGTCTGATCATCCGCTGACTGCTGCTGCTGTTGCTATAGCATCGCCCCCACCTGTTAATCAGTATTACCCTCATAAAAAGCGAGATTGATATACACTTTGCCTGAGAGCACAGCGCATCACGAAAGTCACTATATTAGATAAGCTGATGGCACGTAAGAGTGTCTAATATGAGAGCGCCATTGGGACAACGATCTCATTATCAGAGCCGCGTCAGGACCAGGGTCTCATTATCAGAGCCGCGTCAGGACCAGGGTCTCATTATCAGAGCCGCGTCAGGATCAGGGTCTCATTATCAGAGCCGCGTCAGGACCAGGGTCTCATTATCAGAGCCGCGTCAGGATCAGGGTCTCATTATAAGAGACCATGGTCTCATTATCAGAGCCCCGTCAGGACCAGGGTCTCATTATCAGAGCCGCGTCAGGACCAGGGTCTCATTATCAGAGCCGCGTCAGGATCAGGGTCTCATTATAAGAGACCATGGTCTCATTATCAGAGCCCCGTCAGGATCAGGGTCTCATTATAAGAGCCCCGTCAGGACCAGGGTCTCATTATCAGAGCCGCGTCAGGATCAGGGTCTCATTATAATTTGGGAAGCGGTAAAAAGTCAGAAACACAGCAACATGTTTGTTTACAAGTTCAAGACCACATGCACTGCGCATGCACAGAAAGACGACGACTCATGCTAAGCCCGGGGGGGGGGGGGGGCACTTAAGTGTAAAGATATAGTATACATGTGCCGCACGAATGGGGTGGTTTTTTCGACATCTCGACTTTTACGACGGGTTAGACATTCGCATAATACCTTGTACGATGGAGTATACTTTTTCTCATTCTCAACGAGTACAACGGGTACGGGTTTTCGCGATTTGTTCGGAAACGAACTATCGATGGCATTTATTGAAGAATAGTGTCGAGTGGTGGAAAGTTTTTTGGAGCGAAAGGTCTATTTTTTGTAAAGGCTCTTGATATATGTTATTTTCTAGGTGCGAAATATAGCCCTTCAACCCAAACGAGAACACGCCGACTGTGTTTGACGAACTCTTCGTAACGGTATAAATTCATGTTACCGTTACACCGGAGCTAGAAGCAACAGAGATGGTGACGAGCTGCATTTATCATTGCGGACTGATAAGAAACAGACTTACATCGGAAAACATTAGTCAAAGTTGCCTTTTCCAGTACGTCCACAGTATCATTCATCTATTCGATTGCAGACATGCCAACCAATATAACAGAAAAGTTATTGACTTGAGCGAGGATCCTGGCCTGCAACAAATACGGCACAAGCCGGGAGAATATATGTGTACGAACAGAAACAAATGACACCCAGTGTTAATAAAGGCTATATTCTACGAGGGTACAGTGTCGCTATTCCAGACATTCGCCAGTACAAAGAAACTAGCATTCAAGTGGTGTCGTCACCCAGCCTTTAAATTGAAGTTGAGATGTTGTTGTACTTCATACACAGGATAAGTAGAACTTGGCGCAATGATATATATCGAGATGATAGGCTGTAAGGGGGTTACCAGATGCTGCGTCATGCGCGGTGACAGCCTCCATGTAGCTCTACCACAACCTTCTTATCATCTCCGCCGTCCTAATCTGGGTGTTGGGAATCCACATCCATCACGGATTACGGGAACGGTAGGACCGGAAGACGGCAGGGCCGTAAGAGGAGACGATAGGACCGGAAGAGAAGACGGTAGGATCGGAAGAGGAGACGATAGGACCGGAAGAGGAGACGGTAGGACCGGAAGAGGAGACGATAGGACCGGAAGAGGAGACGATAGGACCGGAAAACGGCAGGACCGGAAGAGGAGACGGTAGGAGCGGAAGAGGAGACGATAGGACCGGAAGAGGAGACGATAGGACCGGAAGAGGAGATGATAGGACGGGAAGAGGAGAAGATAGGACTGGAAGAGGAGACGGAAGGACCGGAAGAGGAGACGGTAGGACTGGAAAAATAGACGATAGGACCAGAAGAGGAGACAGAAGGACCGGAAGAGTAGACCGTAGGACCGGAAGACGGTAGGACCGGAAGACGAGACGGTAGGACCGGAAGAGGAGACGGAAGGACCGGAAGAGGAGACGATAGGACCGGAAGACGGTAGGACCGGAAGACGGCAGGACCGGAAGAGGAGACGGTAGGACCGTAAGAGGAGACGGTAGGACTGGAAAAAGAGACGATAGGACCGGAAGAGGAGACGGTAGGACCGGAAGAGGAGACGATAGGACCGGAAGACGTTAGGACCGGAAGAGGAGACGGAAGGACCGGAAGAGGAGATGGTAGGAAGAGGAGATGTTGGTGACCCGACGGAGAAGTCAACCAGAGCCCGACCTGCTTCTTACATCACGAGATTCCCGAGGCTCAATGCTGATGCGAACGGTTTACGACCCAAACGTAGTGGGTTCGAACCCCAATGTGTGCCACGATCGCCAGGACCGTCAGAAATGAAATCAAGGCTTTTTAATCAAATTTAACGTAAGGAATTCTTCATGCGAACGATACCATGTAAAACTGACCCGCGGCATTACCACCATTTACGCCTAAGTATCGTCCCAAGGGTCGAGTGTGGACTAATGTAAAAACAGGGAAACCGTCAGGGAAATCTTATCAAGATAG
Organism: Urechis unicinctus; assembly: GCA_034190875.2. Taxonomy (NCBI): domain Eukaryota; kingdom Metazoa; phylum Annelida; class Polychaeta; order Xenopneusta; family Urechidae; genus Urechis; species Urechis unicinctus. The sequence goes on along the minus strand of CM067353.1, from coordinate 3,909,238 downwards.
AATCTTTCCATTATTCATTGTCCAATCCTTCACATTAACCACGTGTAGCGACCCTTGCAATGAAGCTGGACTGGTATAACACGAGTACCGCCAGAGATGACTGCCGGCCGCCATCTTCACCAGTACCAGCCTCACAACTAATACACCTGCATCCTTTAACTTCACCACATGGCTCATTATAACCTCACAACCCAGTATTCTATCGCCAAAAACACAGAAACCCACAACAACCATTGCCATCATCGATTTCAAATAAACCCCCGCAAGTGGAAAGCTAAGCTGCAAATTTCATCCATAAAACCCGCTCGTTGGAACTCGATCTCGCGCCTCTCACCCTGAAAACACCGATCACGTGACTCACACAGCAACTCAGTGACGTCACAGCTGAAATCTCCATGGTCCCGTCTGTCTTGGCGAGGCCCTCTCACGCTTGCATTCAGCGGGGTCCATTCGTCTGATTGCATATACATGTTAGCCCAGGACATTCTACCCCTGCGTCAACTGACTCGGGGGATTTGCTTTGGTATGGAAGCCGCCTACTCTGCTAATTTCACACCTTGTTTGGGATCACCGTGTGAGTACGGTCCGGCGTAATCGTTCATTCTTAGTGAAGCCTACACGCCCGTTAGATCATATGACACGGAGTATAGTTAGCAACATGTACATATGTTGAATAATTTAAGCCTCATCAATTCTATGTGCACGGTACATACTCATTAAGTTCAAACGAGGTGTTTGCACGTTGCATGATGTGATTGTGTTGGTGTGGAGCCCTGCATAGATATAGCGCTGGTTATTGGTGGTGTCACATTGGAACGACGCTTTGGTCGCAGGGATTGTCGAGTGACACTCCAGCGGATATGATTGAAGACCGTTTAAACCGTTCCTTCCACGAGAGACGCTGCCCTGAAGTAAGAACGCCATGATAGCGCGAGAATAAGAACTTATTTTCAGGAATTAAAAAATATGGAATCAATATCTGTGGTGAGTTTGAGCGCCGGAAACGCGATGAGACGCGTCTTATGTCGCGATGAGACGCGAGCGGCGACGCACAGGGCGGCAAATGAATGTCGGGCACACTCAGCACACTGCTAAAACACAGCTTCAACAAGTGATTACAGATAACCAGACTAAATGAACAATCAATTATTATCAGAAGGAAAACAGGATGCAAGCTCGGCCAATTGATTTTCTCTTTCCAATAAGAGCGACAGGCGGCAGTTATAAGGGCGATACAATGGCTGCGTCAGGTTACATAGGCAACTCAACACAGGAAATGGGAAATAGTTAAGAGGACAAGGACTACAATGCAAATAAAGCTGGAATGGGAGACAAACACTTGCTTCTAACGAGAAGAAGATAAACAGCGCGGCGATCTTCTAACTCGACAGTTGCGGGTGGATCTATCATTCATAATTGGTAGGGGCGCGCGCGGCTACATGGCTAGTGATATGTGGCACCTGGGTAACTAGTTGATGCTTTTACCTACGAGTGGACGGTTTAGGGAATGAACTCGATACAACCACCCATCACACCGCCGTCCTATGTGTTTAATGCAAGCATGGCTGGCACTGGTGCAGTCATTACACGTCTCGTCCAGTAGATTGGATTTGGGTTTTTATTGTGGTGTGGATTGTAAAGCGAAAGAGCAACTAACCTCATCAGTAACCCTGTGTCTTTGTATAAGATACGCTACATTGTATACATTGCCCTGTCCGTACCTTGATGCACTGCCCCCCTCCCCCCCCCCCCCCATTACACACTAGAGGCCTTGTGATGAAACGGGAACAACCACACTATACATCTGCCCATGTTTACAGCGTTCCATCTGCTCGGTTTTCCTCATTACCGAAGATACAATGTCATCTCTAAAACTCCCTAACCTGCGCGCATGTCACCATTCATCATCGATGAACGCCACCAGCGAGCTGACTCACTTATCGCTCAGACCGTGCTGCAGCCAAGAACGCATTTTTATCTTTCTATAAATCAGAAATAGTTTCAATTTCTTTTCATACAATAGAAATGTGTTTTTTCATTTCATTCCCAAAAGGACGGCCCATGCGCAGATAACCATGGCAATAACGGCAATGGGGTCACGTGATCTCTATATAACACAGCCCACACACATGACCGCCTACGGAAACTTATTCAACACCTGGATAACCATCTTTATTACTTAATCAAACAAAACGTGAGATGTATGGGTATTTAATATATGTACACAATAGCACTCATTGATTGGTTTAAAAACCACACACTGAAGACCCACGTCATCCAGGGAACGTGGGTTGTATATCGCGTACAGAGTACGGCTATAACAGACACTTTATTTGGAGCAGTAGCCAGTCGTCGTCGATGATGATGATGATGATGATGATGATGATGATGATGATGATGATGATGATGGACTTCAGTGGATTTAAACACGGGCAGTGTCTTTAATTTAACAAACGCTATTGAATCTGGCATCGTTGTTACAATTATAGCCATCCTCTATAGGAATATAGGTATCAGCACGGACTCGGTGAGACTATGGGTGCCGCTCGGAAGCCTGACATCGGGAACCGGGTGGTCATTTGTGTAATGTTGCGTGGCCAGGTGAGATTGTCATTCGGAGGTCACTTGGTGGCTGTATTCTGAGGCTCAGAGATCTACGAACAGGTCATTTAGGGAACTAACTCTACAAAACGTATTTCTGCCCGCGCCGTTTTCCTGTACCAGCCAATGAGAACTTGCTTCAGATCGCTGATCAGACCGGCAGCTCGCTTCATACACATGAAATCAGACAAGCCAAAGACAGGCGCATAAATAGGCGCCCATACACTCAGAGGCATACACACACACGCACGCACGCACATACAGACACACACGCACACACAGACGCACAGAAGACAATAGCCCAAGTTCTCCCGCCAATAAACCCATTCCCTACAAGAAGGTTTACAACACCAGCTACTGGTCAACATTCGTCCATTACCCCCTATATAAGTCTCGTTATTTACTGGCGGAAGCGGCGATTGTGGACAGCCCGGTCGCTTCTCCGCACCAGTCACGGTCAGCCGGACCAGATAGACCATATGGCCAAACACACCCATTTACGGTGTGGGGGGGGGGGGGGGGGGCAATCACTCCGTAACGTGCTGTATATGAGGTCAATATTCAGTTAGACTCGACAAATTCCCACATAGGATGATTTGTAAGAATATGACCTAGTCGTGCGGACGTATTAATCTAACTCTATAGAGACTAGGGCCAGTGTTTGACGAGGGCGGGGCGTATCGGCGGAGGAGCAGCAACCAGGTGCTGGCTGCTCTTTTAATCAAAATACCTGGAAAACGAAGCTAACCCACCTGGGAGACCGATTCAGTGTCAGGTATTCCGGGATTAGCAGAACGAGGCTGTTACATATCCGGGGATACTTGATCCAGAACGAGACGAGACACAACGCGATGTTATCCTGTTTCCGGCGTGGTGTAACACGGCCGGAAAGCTATGTCATTGTACCGCTTGTTTTTGATGCCAGCGGCGGGTTAACCAGGAAACAAGGGCCTATTGGAGGTCGCCAGTGATGCTATAACGTGATCGGCTTACTATAGACAACCGCCCCAGGCTGCGTCCACAGCAACTGGACGCTCGCTGGTGATGTTTCGATCGGAATACCGCGGCCAATTCACGTCTGTGAGAAAGGCGGAAAAGCACGGTGCAGTCCTCTGAGGGGCAGTCACGTGAAATAGCTTGGTGCGGATGGAGGGTTGACGTGGGACGCAGCAACCCTCTGAACTCCCTTGTTTGGCCACTGCGTTTCCTTAAGATGAGGGGGTTCGGCGATAAAGCCGGGTCCGCGTACCAGACTGCCGGGAGGGGGCATTAGGGTTTTGGGGCTGGCACTTAGATCGATGACGCTCAGCGGCGCTCCAACCAGCAGCAGCAGCAGCAGCAGCAAAGAACCCCAGTCCACCCTACCCCCCCCCCCCCCATATCTACTGTGCGCCACAGCATTCTGTGCTTTGGCAGTAAAAACATTATATGTGTATACATAATAGATGCCTATTGCATTCATGCATTGCACAGCATAATACGTCGGTCGAATGTGGTGGTGACACATTTAGTGTTTCTACGAAGTAAACCATCCCGTTAAGAGGGCAGTGACATTCTTGTCGACCCTATAGCCATCAAATAGACAGCTTAATCACAATGACACACTTCAGGTGAAGCTGGTTGAGACGGTCATTGCACTTGATAAATAACTTCATACTGAATTAAGTAAACGTCGCTGACCAAATGACGCGCGGCTTTAATCTACCGCGTGTCTCGATTAGGATGCCAAGAAAGTCGGAATAGAAGAGGCGGTATACATGGGCTGACCTCAACTAGCAGAAGATCGGCTGATTCCAAATAAGGAGAATTCCATATCCAATGGGACCACACGCAGTTTAAAGGGACTAGTATGACTTTATGCAAACCAAAACAATAAGGTGGGATCTATGAAGCATACACTCCAAGGAAGGTCGCCTTCTGGCTAGGTCAATGCTGCTCTTTAAATAGTGCCATATATGGAGGGGGAAAATCAGCGAATGTTTCTTTTTCGAAAGAGTCGGCATAATAAACCGGCAGCCGTGGCGGTGTTATGGTGACCTCAAGTCATGGCCACCTGGATCCTGTAAAGATAAGTCGAAAAAACCCCAAAAAACTCCAATAACAAATGAATGGGCAGTAGACTCAACGGATAATGTACAACTCACTGTGTCACCAATACACCACATCAGACTGAGACATATTAGCAGTTGACGTTAAAGGCGCAGATTACCAGACCGGAAGTCAGGAAAAAGGATATGACGCAGGTGTAGTAAGCTAAGCGGACGCCAGTCTAGGACTACCATCAGCTTCAGTAGCGGCCTACCTCGTGTCAAGCCAAATCTGGTAGAGTGGTCAATTATGAAATAATTCTTCAACTTATCATCATTCATCTGAAACAGATAAACCGTTATCTTTTCTTTCCTCTCATTTGTTGCTCACTTAGCTGTTGACGAGGCTGATGAGCGCTAACCTAGTCAAGGAAGCAGTACCTAAATAGTGCGCATTGTGGTCTTCGACGAAATAGCGATAGCTCAGGCGGCCGAGAAGCGTTGACATTTATTTCTTCTAAAATTGTGATTATAATGAGAAATACTGACGATCTCATTATATCAATGAACACGGTAAGGTATTTTAGAGTTCCCAGGGCTGGTTCATATTTGGATGTCTTTCACTGTATGTCAGTGAGGTTAACGTTTGTAAGTCCACTTGTGTTTACTTGGCATAGTCCCAGGCTGAACGGAGATACAGAGGCTGATAGGACTGGGCTAACGACAGTCGTATATTTCGCAAAACGATTCGTGGTCTGTTGTGATGGTAGGAACTTGTAAGTATTCAGATGGGCGTTACTTGTGGACGTCCCTTACAACCGCCATCAGTGTGCCAAACACTCGGCTCAGTGATCTCATCAGAATTCATACAATTAATCCGGGAAGGAATATTTGCACTACTTTCTTCAGCGTGATATCACTGAAAACCACGAGCACTTGCGTCACAATTACGATTTCCCGACGGAGCGTCGACGAGAAACCACGGTAAAACCTTGAAACTCCAGCAGCAAGTGGTCAGTTTTAGGGCAGATAGTGACGTCAGCGTCGCCCGGGCATGCTGGACCCAATCGTTCTTATTGTGAAGAATAGCGCAACCTGCCGAGCCATAAATCTTCATCCTCGGCGACATGACAACTGCTTATGACTCCACACATACTCTTATCTACATTACACAGACGTTCTCTCACCTAACGCCACATCCATCTGTCGTAAATTACCGAGAAATAGTCGAGTTTGGTCGCGGAAATAGCCGACAAACTGCACACATCATTCCGAGTAACCAGAGGCCGTTCTCGATAAGAATGTACGAGTCGGCGGTTTGGTAGGACAAATGAGTTATTTGTTCACAAATGAGGTCAGCGGCCATGAGCATAAAGTATACATAGCACATTTTCATACAGTAACACTGTTATTTGGTATATAAAGGTCTACACAGAACATCCACAAGACGCACCCATGGTCACCGATTGTGACGTCACGAGTCGGGCGGAGCAGACGACTTTCGGGACTAGGTTGCTCATAATTCCATATGTAATGTCAGCAGTAGACAGCCGCTCGTCTCGCACAGCAACTTCAGCTGGATTGGGTTAATATCAACCTGCGCAGTAGCTGATGCGCACGGATATTGGGACGCATCATTCAATTTGAGTATTATCAGGAAGGTGATGAAATAGGCTAAGCTTGATACACAACGTTAATGGCGGAGAGAAGGATAATGTCTGCCATAAGGAGAGATTACTTGTTCGACAAGAAAACCGTCAATTGTCGATGGTGAAAGCCGTGGTCGCTTCTTTATCATTGAAAAAACCTACACCACCCAACAACCCAACCACGGAACTCCACCCCCCCCCCCCCCTTCCCAAGTCAACGTTCATTTACAGGCCATGTTCAAACTTGGTATCCAGGATGCGCACCGAGGGAAATTCAGTGAGGATATATATTTGGTACCAAGATGGCATTATGATCAATAAATGTTCTATATTGAGTGGTCGTGGAAGAGGTGGGTCCGTGATGGGAGGCCTATATTAGCTGGTGCACAAGTTAGGGTGATAGGTGTCGCCACTGGACACAGCCCGCCACTAACACAGCTATACCCGACCGGGGCATTCCTCACATATACCATACGTGACACCGGCTTATTTTCATGCCACTCGATAACAGCAGTTGGTCTGTTATATTAGTTCCTATGACATGTCCGCTATGCGTTGCTATGGGCACTATTGAAATACACCCACGATCCTCCGCCAAACCCCAGTGAATGTCACAGCAAGCAGTGGTAGGAGGCCAGCTTACATCGAGGTCCCTACAGCAAGATCATCTCAACCCCCCCCCACCCCCGCGCCACAATCACAACCACCCCCCCCCCACCACATCGCGTCCCATCCATACATGCTGACATCGTCCCATGCATCATTTCACGTGTTGTACATGCAGAATGTACAACTTGCATGTGAACAGGACGCATCCAGAATATACTACTTGTATTCTGTATATGGACACGGATAGACACACGTACTCGCCACGTCCTATGTACTTGCTGGTTACCATACAATGCCCCATCGCCCCGCCACCCCCCCCCCCCCCCCCCCTTACAGAATATCCCCGCTGGTCCAACCAAGCGTTAATACGAGGCCATACACCCTTGCCACTAACTGGGTGAATCATGTCGCTGACCTGGCTGTGTCAGCGATGATGAGGTACAAGACTCGGTCAACTTATGGGAGATGAAATATCTCGTTCATCAGACAATCAGCTTACTTGGCCCTCACCTACATACTAAACACTATAAAGCAACAAACTGTGTTACCACTGAGCCCCTAGTAGCCGGTGGACCATCTTGTCCAGGAATAGGGTCAACTATTGATTTAAACCTCCAACCAAATTAATAGGAAAACTTTCACAAGAAAATGGCCGACCAAGGAAACCAGTACAATAATCATCAATTATGCACACTTCAATTTCCCACTGCAACAGTTTCAATTTTTTTTAATTTCTTAAAAACGTTTGACACAATGATCCAAAGTATTCATGAGAATGATCATTAGTAAGCAGATGATGAAAACCATGGTTTAAAAATGACCACTTTTATCAGAGAATGATCAACTTTATCAGGAAAACGATCACTAATATTGGAAAATGATCACTATTGTCAGAGAATGATCATTATTGTCAGAGAATGATCACTATTGTCAGAGAATGATCACTATTGTCAGAGAATGATCACTATTGTCAGAGAATGATTACTATTATCAGAGAATGATCACCATTATCTCAAAATGATTGCCGGTCATCATAGAAAACTTAAATATAATCTTGATCAAACAAAGCTTGTATGAACTTTGCGATGATCCATGAGACTCGTTAAAACTGTCTGTAACGAGATGGAGACGGTCCCCAGTAATGAAGGGAGTGTTTGCTATCTCATGTGAGTAGAAGGTGATTCAAGCAGCAGAATGGGGGATTTCAAAACCATGAGCAACTTGACTGATGAAGTGTGCCATAGCAGACACCACCTACACGAGCCATACATGTCCATGAAGTGTGCCATAGCAGACACCACCTACACGAGCCATACATGTCCATGAAGTGTGCCATAGCAGACACCACCTACACGAGCCATACATGTCCATGAAGTGTGCCATAGCAGACACTACCTACACGAGCCATACATGTCCATGAAGTGTGCCATAGCAGACACCACCTACACGAGCCATACATGGCGATGAAGTGCCATAGCAGACACCACCTACACGAGCCATACATGTCCATGAAGTGTGCCATAGCAGACACCACCTACACGAGCCATACATGTCCATGAAGTGTGCCATAGCAGACACCACCTACACGAGCCATACATGGCGATGAAGTGTGCCATAGCAGACACCACCTACACGAGCCATACATGTCCATGAAGTGTGCCATAGCAGACACCACCTACACGAGCCATACATGTCCATGAAGTGTGCCATAGCAGACACCACCTACACGAGCCATACATGTCCATGAAGTGTGCCATAGCAGACACCACCTACACGAGCCATACATGTCCATGAAGTCCTATAAGCTGTAAAGTGAATTGCCATGGGAGACAATGAATAGCCAAGATGTGGTTTAGACTAATCAAGCAGGGTACGACCGATTGACTGGAGAGAATTAGCCTCAGTCTAGTGTATGCCAGATAACATCCAGATGAGAATTCAAACGGACTGATCCGTCCGCAATGCTGCGGTCAATGTTGATATTGTCTTAGACAGCGGAAGCTAGGGTATTTACCGATTGTGGGGATTTAAAAGACCTCTCCCTTGTCCCAATCCCTTCTGTCTCTCTCTTTCTCTCACTACCTCTCTCTATCCCATCCTTATTAAACAAGCCTCAAAAGAAGAAAGCACAAATATAGCACGTGTGGTAAAAAAGGCGGTTGCTTTAGTGCAGCTAACGACCTGCAACGATCAGATCAGCATAAAGTAAACCACATCACACTGGCTAATGAAAACGTATGGTTGTATTACTACCAACATAGGCAGTGTTTTAGACTAATTCAATGGTCAATTAGTGATTTCAATTTGTTCGAGTGACCTGTCATTTACTAAGAGTATCATTAAGCAGGATGGTGCGATGATAACTGGCTAACAAAGAGTATCATTAAGGAGGATGGTGCGATAACTGGCTAACAAAGAGTATCATTAAGGAGGATGGTGCGATGATAACTGGCTAACAAAGATTATCATTAAGGAGGATGGTGCGATGATAACTGGCTGACAAAGAGTATCAATAAGGAGTATGGTGCGATGATAACTGGCTAACAAAGAGTATCATTAAGAAGAGATTCGTAATAGCAACTGGCAAACAAAGTGTGTCATTGAGTAGGACGGGCTGGCGATGCCTGCAGGACAGTAGTAGGACGGGCTGGCGATGCCTGCAGGACGGTATATGTATATACTACCCTCCGACTAGGGTTACATGGGATAACGTTAACCAACATACAAAGAGCTTCATAAAGTAGGGTGTGGTGGTGATACTGGCAAATTAAGATTCATAAGGGAGGGTGGTATGATGTTAACTGACCAAAAAGAGATTCATTAAGGAGGGTAGCATCCACAACAGAGGGAGTGTTAGGGTGGCAGTGTGTGTTAGGGTGGCAGTGAGTGTTAGGGTGGCAGTGTGTGTTAGGGTGGCAGTGTGTGTTAGGGTGGCAGTGTGTTAGGGTGACAGTGTGTGTTAGGGTGACAGTGTGTTTTAGGGTGGCAGTGCATTAACCCTACCCTGACCACACACAAATGGAGTGCCTTTCCATAAAGCTACCTCATCACAAGATGTTGTACCTGCCCTATACCGCATGCAGTCACATGGTACGTACATTGATGTGAGTCATTGGGCCATAATATACTGTTAATCTTCCCATGTCATTTGCTGACATAGACATAATTTGACCTCATCAGACACTCTAGATCGGCAGCTGATGGATGAGGTGTCAGTCAAAGGAATTTCCACCTCAAAGCGATGTCTACCATTTTTGAGATCTATAAAGTGTATAGGAGCTAGCACACTATGTGTAACACACAACTTCTCACACAAAGGCACTAATTCAGCAAATTGAAATCTTGTTAGGGCTTCCTGTGAGATTTAGTGTAAGATTCTAACGGGGCAACTACACAAACCGAGGTGGCATCAGTATATGTGTGAAAACCCACTTCCACTGTTGCCCACTTCCTAGCGAATCAGTACAGACTGGCCTGGAAGATGTGCTAACTGTTATCAGCTACCAGCTTACTACGTACAGGAAGGAGTCAGGCAACCCATTCAAAGACTTTAAGTCCCAACTGGTGTGAAGCACTCAAATTTGTCACCAGGTATTTGGATGGTAATGAACAATTTGCACTCATTCTCAGGAGTGATATATTCATCTGACTTGTATTGTGATAACAATTGGAGTCAGGATGGCATCCTCATTAATCACACTTGACACCATGTTGATCTGTTCCGTTAGGCAGCTGAGGGAACGTGCAGTCTGCGCCATATGAATCACATAACATTATGTATGACAAAGTGGGTCACAACATATGCCTATGTGACCATTGTGGTAAAGCCAGGCACTTATACATTTGCGGCGAACGCACAATAATAAAGGTATATATACACAATGAAATATTCACTTGAGAGCTTCAGTGAAACATTCAAGCAGGATTTGGTTGATAGCCTTGTTTGTCCTATATCATGATGCAGTGGTGGTGGGGGGGTTCCTGCATGACCGCTGGGGTTATCCAGTTTAAATTCACACTTTCAACTTCCATAAACTGTAATTTTTGCACTGCTTGGAAGTTTTTGCCAGATGACACACTGAGACGGCCATTTGGACCCACTCCATGCACACCTAGTGAACCCACTCTATGCACACCTAGTGAACCCACTCCATGCACACCTAGTGAAGCCACTCCATGCACACCTAGTGAAGCCACTCCATGCACACCTAGTAAACCCACTCCATGCACACCTAGTGAACGATGAGCAAACATAAAGCACATTAACAACTGTTTTCCACACCAGAGATTCACCAAAATTGATATCTAGTTGGCAATTCTCAAAGAACGTCATCGCAAAGGATTACACCTTTTGGCACCACGAGGTAACTTGACTGGCTCAGGATACATGTTGTTCTCTAAAAGTATAACCTTTCATAGTATGCTTCAACTAGCTGCCCAAGATAAATACTGCTCTGTTTGATAACGCTTTTCATTTAAACAGCGTCATAATAATTTAATGATGGTGACCCAGCTTCGTCTCTTGACAAAATAAGGTCCCAGTCGATGTCTATTTTATACCTTCTGTAAAATGATAAAGATATGTTTGAGGATTGTAAGAATAATGACAACTAGAGGGGTGGCATACATTGAACATGGTCACTTGGAGCATCGTCTGCCTCACGCTATCACTTTTTGGTAAATTTTTGTTCTGCTCCGTTGGCTGGCGCATGAAGCTCACAAATTGCAATTTGATAAAATATCATATCGACGAGTCATTAAGGGCTGGGCGCGCTCAGGTGGGGATGATGGCTGTAGGGAGGCGGTGTGCTGTACCAAGGTGGGCGACGGCAAGACACTAGCCGGTCGGCGTGAAGATGGCGTTACTAGCCAACGGCTTGATGGCCCCCTAGGGGTGAAGGGGTGGGGGATTATGGACAGGGTTGGGGCGTGGGCCCTGATGCTGCCTAATAAATAAATTATGTCACGCAAATGATACAATATCTTTTGTGGAAAAAAATAACTGACACCACTGTAATCTAGCACTATGGGACGTCTGGTATATGAAAATATCAGCGTCCGGCCGGGGCTACCCTGTAATCCTGTTCAGCAGAACATACCTGCTTACAATCAAGGATCCTGAAGTCAATGTGGCTGTTTTAAAACATTTGAGACCTGATAATCGTAGAAGCCGCGAAATTGACTGTGTGTAGAGCAAATCATTTGCACAAGATTACTCAACCATGTTAATGTAGCAAACCGTCGGAATACAGACACTGGGAAGTTTACTGCGTGTACTGTAAATGTAATTGTAAATCAGGCGGACAGATACACAGAAACCGTATCGACGGGAGTCCATATTATCGCTCAAAGAAACACTTTATGGTGTGATGTTCGTCCAACGCGGAACGAATGCGAAACAGGAATGACGAAAGGAATAGCTTACCCACAATGCGATGGAAAGGAATAGCTTACCCACAATGCGATGGAGAGAGAGATTCGGTCATCTGTCCTTTCCGGACTCAAAATTACCAGCAATATATTTAGTCCGTAGACATAATTATTTTCGTCCTGAACTTCCGGAAACGAATCATAAGTGACCCAAATAGCCATGGCAGGGGAAAATGTGTTTATTAAGGAGGAGAGGGAGAGTGGCAGTGAGGCGAGTGAGAACAACCAGGGGAATCCCCTGTCGGAGGAAGGGGACGATGTGTTCCCTCCCAGCCAACAGACCTCAAAGTTCACAGAGGCCCAGGACGAGCTCATTGCATCCTACTTCGAGGACCTTCCGGCCTTTTATGATATGACAAACCCCGACTACAAGAACAAGGTAAAGAAGAACGCCATGCTGAAGGAATTTGCTGACGAGATGGGATTGGCGCGTGAGTATACTTTAAAGTTTATGTGACCATTGTTTTATTTCAAGCTTACCAATAATTTTCCTGCCAGTCATTATTTTGGTGTGTTTTGAAATGAACTCTTTTTTTTTCTTACATTGTTTTCTTTCCATCTGCTTACAGCCTCCAAAATCATGACGCGGTTTCGGACGATGCGCACAGATTACTTCAAGTTGAGGGGCAAGCAACAGAAAGGGAAGTCTGGCAAGGGACAGACTAGGCTGACTCCACTCCAGGAATTCAAGCTCAAGCGGTACGAGTTCTTGGCGCCACACTACAGGGGCAGGACCAAGTCCTCAGTGCTTGGTTCGGTAAGCATCTGCAAAGATTGTTGTCTCTTTAGTCAATATTTTATGTTCTTAAATATACACTATTTGACATTGTTTCCCTTCCATTTGCTAACACTTGTCCTTGCTGATGCTTCAGGTCGCGCAGCCCGAGTCCAGCTCCGACGAGGCAGATGAAGAAGTGGTGTCCTCCATCCGGGTTTGGGAGAACTTGCCTTCGAGTGGGAGGGGGAGCAAGCGTCAGGACAGCGATTCATCCCTTCCCACCCCCAAGAAGAGCAAGAAGAAAGAGCCCAGGAAGGACCTGACCGAGGTACTGGCAGAGCTGCTGAGTGACTCCATGAAGGTGCTGAGGCAGTCTCAAGTTGCTGTGGCCAAGGTATTATAAATATGTTTTCATTGCACTGCTATTTTAGTGAAAGAAGTTGTGCATTGATATTCCTTGATGCATAATTTTCACAGACAGTCTTCCATGTGTTTATGTTGCAGGCTTCTACCAGTTCTTGCCCCAGCACCCGTGGCCTTTCGGAGCGCGAGGCCTGGGCTGAGTGGATGTCGAGCATTCACCAGGACATCCCCCCAGAGCTGTGGAGGGCCTACCAGCAGGAGACATTCCTCGTGGCCATGCGCTTTGTGAGCCAGCAGCACCAGGAGCAGGCTGTGATGCCTCAGCAGCAGCAGCCTGCGGCCAACCTCCACGCCCCCCAGCCGCACCAGCAGCAACAGACGGCTCAGAGACTAGTATGTAAACCTTTATAATGAATATTCTTATCATGTTGTAATATATCATTACTTTTTTTTATGTCTATTACTATTAATATTTCATTGTTTTTGTTCTGTGTTTGTCTGCCACAGACTCCGCCACCTGTCAGGTCTGCCCCTCTCCTGACCAGCAGCTGTCAGGACACAGGGTGCTCAGCCAGGCCATGGCCACCCTCCACGCCAGCACCTCCAGTGCCGGAGGGATGAACTTCAGCCCCTGGCTTGGTTTGGACTCCAAGACATAGACCCCGACTACCACCGGTCTAAAAGACTTGATTTCAGAGGTCCTGGCTGGTCTCACCTGCTGGGACAGTGGAGAGCAGGTCCCAGGAGGATAGCCAGGAGGGTGAGGACTAGAGCTTGGTGAAGTCAAAAGGTTGCACACGGGTTTTTCTTTAAATGGCCCCATCTATAACAGCTGATATCAGAGCCTGACAATTGTTTGAAAACATTCTGTGACTCCGAGACAATTTCCTGACCGTGTCACGGTGAAGAACGTTCCATCTGTCAGCCACATATCTTAGAAGCCCGAAATTTCATTCAGATGGGATGGTCAAAAAACAAGGAAGTCAACACCTCAAAGAGGACAATATTGTCCATAGACATGTCACTTTCTTCTTAGTTGGATTTCAGGCAATTCAACTTCTTCCTTATATAAAAGCCCACCAGCAGCAACAAGGATTTGTACCCTAATTCAGTATGACTTTTTATCATTATCAGAGAGTGTGGGTATGCTACTGAACACATACTTCACTAGACACATGACCAAATCAAATGTCTGGGCCTTTTCTGACTTCCCAGTTGCTACTACCACTTGTATTGACCGACTGTAATCGATGCAGATTCTGTCTAATGTGTAATTGAAGGTGGGCATGTAACCTTCTGTCTCAACACTTAAGGCAGTATAAGCTTTGTAGCAGTGCAGAGGGATTGTTCCCAAAAGGGGTGCTAGTACATGAATGAGTTCATGTTTCCGTATTTTCTCCATGTTGACATCACGCCCATCTTGGTAGTTAACAAGGAGCCGGATGTGGAACACCGCCGCTGACGGGTGGCATGACTTGCTAAGCAGTGCTCTTTTTATTCGTCTTTATCTCATAAGGAGGCATTATTCTTTTTAATTGAATCACTGAATTTATTCTGTCCTGAATAAATGTAATAAATGGTTCCACAAAAGCATTGAGTTGACTGGCTGTCCTGATAGGCAATCAGACATGCAGGTGGGATAACAGCAGTGGCTGTATCCTGGGAAGTTTTTATCAGCCGTGTCAAGTGTTGCTAAGGACACCTTTGTTTCGTCAATTAAACCAAACAAGGCATTCTTATGTACAGTGTCCTGTCTGGCTCTGCGTAGATGACAATGTGTGTCTCCTCTATGAGTAGATTGTACATCATCTTTGCTTCAGCTGAAATATGGGAGCTAAGATTGACTTTAGGATGCCAGTGCTGTTAACCATGTGCTCATCATGATTGCTGACTTTTGGTGTTCTAATATATTGCCAGTAAATTCTGTTAACCAATCTGTGCACAAAAGTGTAATTAACCTCATCCTGTATACCTAAGCCCTTTTGAAAATCTTATAATTCAAAATTAGAATTTGGGAAATAAAATCTCTTCCAGGAATCAGATCTCACTGAGGTATCAGTCTCACACAGACTTCAGGCTCAGAAATAAGCCTTACATTCGTACTCCTTGGAACAAATATTGAACCATCTTGATAAATGGGACTTAGTTAGGGCCTTGACATTGGTTCACGGGAACTTCTGAATAAACCAGTAAATCTCCTACCAACCTCGACTTACTCACTTTGAGATTCTACACGTTGTCCAAGTAAGTCATGTTGCCTAAGTGAACGCTACTTAAGACTAGTACCATATTGTGTTGCTGCCGAGTGAGTGTCATTACCCCATGCTGCAACCGTGGCTTAGACAAAACAAAAAGTCAACAAGGGAAACACTTTTGTGATGATACTTCCATGACTTCTGGAGCTAGTGGAATATCCTTCATTCCAGTCACAATGTCATGAAGTTCGGCATTTAACTGCCAAGAAATGAAATACCAATATATATCACCAATACAGGCCTAATACCTTCTACTCAGTTTCACTTATTTTGTTTCAATATAAGAATGAATATTATGACTATTGATTCTACTTCTACTATTGGCATTACGCCAGCTGTGTTAGTTGCATTGCAACCATGGTCAACATCAATGGGTATGAGCTTTTAAATTCATGAGGATATCAATAATTATCATAATCATATTCTTTGTCCCAACAATGGTAGATATATACATTAAATAAAAATAACATCATTGAGGACAAATTATCGGCCATTTTGAATTAACCCATTTGTGCACATGGACCTCAACGGAGCATGAACTCTCATGAATGTGAGTGAATAAAAATATCGCCTCCACTTTTTAACAGCCTGCAGTGATGGGGTCAAAACATGTCAATTCTGTCATAGTTACTGAATGAGCATGCCTAAATCATGCAATATGTGGAAAGAAGACATATCATGAAACCAGTGTGTCGCTTCTATTTTAATGTAGCCTTCTCCGGGTTTTTACTACGATCGATTAAAAAACAGCGTTTTAGCGCAATCTCGGCGCTGACGCCCCCGAGATATTCCAGTGGAGTGATTATTTTGTTTAATTTTGGTTTAGATACAAAAAAACCAACGTATCAAAATTTAAATAATGAATGTTGATGCTTTTTGTGAGAAACGGATAATTCAAACATACGGACGTTATATTCGTCTACCGTGGCTGACAACATCAAAAGCGCTCAGAGCTGCGGAGTCTAGATCAAATGATCCAGCAACAGACAAACTGTGTCTCTGTGGTTCGTATATATACCGTCTTTTCGTTTTTCGTTTATCAAAACCAAGAACTAAAAACGAAAAACAAGGGCTAAAAGCGTACCCCGTCGTGCAAGGCATAATGTGAATGTAAAACCCGTCGAACAAGGTCAAAAATGGCGAAAAAGTGAACCCTGTCGTGCTAGGTATTATGCAAACGTATGACCCCGTCGTACGTCGTAAGCAGGATTAAATTGTCCGACAAATCTCCGAATCTGATCAGCTGGTCAGAATATATACATATGTATATATATATATATATATATATATATATATATATATATATATATATATATATATATATATATATATATATATATATATATATATATATATATATATATATATATATATATATATATATATATATATATATATATATATATATATTACTATATATATATATATAGAGCTTTAGGTATCTCTCTGTATATATATATATATATATATATATAGATATATATATATATATATATATATATATATATATATATATATATGTATATATAGATATATGCATCAATGTATATATGTTCATATATAAGCATAAATATATCCAAATATGCATGTATTTTAATATACATTTTAATATATATATATTATATATATATATATATATATATATATATATATATATATATATATATATAAACATCTATATATATATTTATGGATGCATATATTTATATATTTATATATATAAATAGTAAAATACATGTATATGTATATATATATTCATATATATATATATATATGTATATATAGAGATATATGCATAAATGTATATATGTTCATATTGTAAAGCTAGACTTTCTTGGCTTTTCTTGCTTATGCACGCTCTTCGTTATAGTACTGTTACTCACTGCCTGTAGTTGCTGGAGTGGGGACTAATCAGAGGAAATTAACGCGAGTCCTGGAGTAGAGATGCTTATTTGGTTTATTAAATTTCAACAATGAAGCTCCCTGGAATCTCGCGGTCCGAATCGTTTCTCTGACTAGATGAATCTCCCCATGAATGACCCATCTGTGGACCTTATAAAGGGTCCACATGATAGGCCAGGCTAAAACAATCCCCACGTGACACGACGAGTCCACTTGGAGGGTGCTTGCTTGCTGTGAGGATTGCTGAAATCAGGGTTACACCCCTCCCAAAGAGTGGTTTGATGTAACCCGGGCTCTCGTGCTGATAATTAAAGGGGGAGGCTTTTTAAGAACGTATGAGCCAAAATAGTATTATAACAATATATATGCATACATATATCTAAATATACATATATATAAATATATATATATATATATATATATATATATATATATATATATATATATATATATATATATATATATATATATATATATATATATATATATATATATATATATAATAACCAACCAACATATCCAGCCGCTTGTATCAGTACAAACACCGCCGACTGCAGCGCCACTTGTTTTTCGTTTGATAAAACGAAAAACGAATCGGTTTGGTGTTATCCGTCTTTCGTTGTCGCACATGAAAAACGGTTTACTGTCTAGCCCTTGTTTTTCGTTTTTGGTTCCTGGCTTTGATAAACGAAAAACGAAAAGACGGTATATACACGGACCGTTCTTGGTGGTATATAAGCTGAGTTCTTTTCAGCACTGAAGGGCTGAGTAGGTATGTGTTGGTGATAGCGGGTGTGTTAGGATTTTCTGGCCGGAGTGATGTGAAATGGTTGGAAGTGCATTAGTAGTTGGTGAGTTTGTGACTTGGTGGCGGGTGTGTTGTGACTTAGTGTGCTGTGACATCGTCGCGGGTGTGTTGAGAATAGGTGGGTTGTAACTTGGTGGCGGATGTGTTGCGTTTTGGTGGCGTGTGTTGAGATTTGGTTTACTGTGACTTGTTACTAATTTTAAAATGTATATCAGGGAAATCAAATAGTTTTTTTTGTGAGGTTACTCACTGCCTGTGGTTGCTGGAGTGGGGACTAGCCAGAGAAATAACGCGAGTCCTGGAGTAGAGATGCTTATTGGGTTCATTAAGTTTCAACAATGAAGCTCCCTGGAATATCGATCTAAATCTTGTCCCTAACTAGATGATCTCCCCGTCTGTGTGTGTGTGTGTGCATCGAATTATAGTCGTGTTTAGCAACTAGGCTATGTACGACTAGCAGTGAGTGTGTAACTCTGAGGGTGGTCACTGCCAGGGAGCACGTCGTCCTCAGAGGATCTTTTACATCCCTTTTCAGAGATGGGACCGCCATTTGTACGTGATCATCCGAGTCACTAGTAACCAGTCAGGTTGTCACACCTTGGAGTCGAACCCACAGCCTGTGGGTCGAAAAGTGAGGCAGTAAACCACAAAGCCACTGGGACCGGCTCTCCTCGTCTGACCCATGTGTGCTCCTTATAAAGGGTCCGCGGTCAGCTGGCTTGCTTTCCCGTGACCCTTGACCGGTCCACACGATCGGCCAGGCTAAAACAATCCTCGCGTGACACGACGGGTCCACTTGTAGGGTGGACCCGCTTACAAGTCAATGCCATCAGGATTGCTACTATCAGGGTTACAGGGCTGTCTAATAATCAAGGAGGGACTTTTTTAAAACGTATGAGCCAGAATAGTATTATAACAAGTGCCAGAAATAAATGAAGTCGTTGGCATCAGCAAAGGGGAACCCAACAGTATGAAGCCTTCATTGGCACACTATTTACGTATTCAGTAGCAATATCCCCCCCCCCCACCCCCACCCCCCAATATCACGAACCCCTTTGAACAGTGCAACAGGCTACATCCTACATGAGATGTGGTCACGTGACAGCTGCTACATTTCTGGCTGCTGAGTCAGTCCACATAGAGAGGAGAAACTGCCAATTGGAGTTGACCAACAGGGCACTGCATTGGCCGCATCTACCGTGAATGAGGCGTTGTTACAATCAAAAGTGGTCAAAACTGTCTCTGAAGCGGACTGCAAAGAGAGAGTCATGTGTGAGGGTTCTTACTGCTAAATAGTCCAACAAGCCTTAGTTAGAGACCCTGCAACAGAAGCAAGCCAGCACCTGTTGGTGGGCAAGAAGGCGAGGCATATTCTGGTAGATAACATTGATGGCAAAGACGAACAAGTAGCTTACCCAGGGAAGGTGGTGTCTCCGGTTCCTGTTCAGTTAGTCAACATCCCTCGACTCTGGGGGTTCGCTTCTCTCCACCGCCTCAGCCAGAGGTGCCAGTTAGGGTGTGGGGGCTCAGGGGAATGGGGACCTACACTAGGATTCAGTGATTGATTTAACATTGTGTATGATGAGAATGATGCTGTTTACACATACCACCGACTGGATGAGGACATCTCCAAAGGTGATCTGGAAATATTGGTCAGCTGAAAATATAGCTTGTGCGGCAACATCAGACAGGTGTCTGTTGGATTGGTGTAAGTATGCGGTGTTGGGTTAATGCAGATTTTCTTACCTTAATGCTATTGTAAATACTCACTTGTGCACTTTTTTATTTATTACTGGTAGTGTTTTTTTCATTTTTGACTCTCTTTTAAAATCCTACCTGTTTTGATATCTCTATGTTAATGATGGCTTCATCAAAATAAAAGTTAAATACGTCTGTAAATACATCTAGAAGTCATTGGGGTGGGGGGGGGTGGGGGTGAAAAATAGTATAAAACAGAAAAAAATAAAGAACTGTCAGATTTGATCATTTCAGGGGTTTGTTATAACCACCGATGTGGTTATTGAATAGAGGTATGTGTAATGATATTTCTACAATATTCCATGATATGTTGTGCTTGTGTCGGAGTCAACCATCGCGAGTGAGTTGCGGCAAGTGACAGAGCGGATCAAGAAGAATAAAGGCGTCAGGCTGCAGAGCGAACGCATGTGAGCCGGCCACAGCGAGCGCCACCGTCGCGCTGGCTGGTCGCGGTTTGCGTACAAAAATCTCCGCACCTGCTCAACTTCAAACCCCCGTAACTTTTGAACCAAGATAAAAATTGCGTTGTTGAGCCACAAATCCAGTGGTAATTTTTAATGGCGCGACTTAAACAATCACTAGCATATTTTTTTGGATTTATAACCTTCTTTTTCAAAGCGTAAAATTTTGATGTCGATAAATCATCGATGAATTCGTTTTTTCAACACTTTTGAGCCTCCAGACTTCAACGGAAATAAAATAAGTCACACAGAAAATGCCAGGTTAAGCCGCAGATATGCAATAATTAAGGGCACGATATCGACTTTCGTCCACTCATTAATATCATTCTAACTTGATAAATAAAAAATTAAAATAAACATAAAATATATGTCACCCGTTCATCATTAAGTCCCTGTCGTCAAACTGCATACAACATCTACAGAGCAGTCACATCTATGTTGTGTCAAAATCTCGTTTTTCTGCCATCAATGAACGAATGGCGTAGAACGAGAAGAGAAGAAACCCAAGGCACACGAAGCCAAATGAAGCGATGACGAGATAGCCGAAGATTTCCGGATCCGGAAGTAGTATGACAAGCAGTGACTTGAGGAGATCCATGGACTGGTTGAGGGAGTTCTGCACACCGTTAACGACTCCTCTCACGGTGTCGTCTGGTTTCTCCAGCAGGAGCTGGGTCACCGTCAAGTCCGACATCCACAGACCTACGTGCAAACAAGCGAGCTGAGCAACTATTCGGGAATTCTTACATTAGATAATCGTCACATCTTTAGCAATAATAATAAACATACCTAAACTGAAATTCTATTTTGGTAAGCAGAATATTGCATGTGACCAAACAGTATTTGCATCTAACACAAAAGAGATGTTATAACTGACCGAAGCGAGCGGCGACAATACCCCCCATGAGTAACCCAATTGACCAATAAGATGACGGCACATCCGGACACTTGACAACTGTCGTCAATGGGATCGTGTTGTTTTCTAAGATATAGTCAGAAATTCTGTCTGACAGCAATTGTGACTCTAACTCCAAACTGTACAGGCTTGAATCATCTTGGCCAGCAAAGACACTTTTTACGCAGGTCAGGTTGAGTTGGCCTTGACCTTCGAGAAAATAATTAGGTTCAAACGGGGATCCTGGTGCGAAGACGGACAGGACACATGGAACCAGGCAAACCAACTCCAACAGGAAAGACAACATTCCTGTTCTTTCTATGCCAAGACGTTTACGAAACACAGGCATGCATAAAGTGCCGATAATTCCACATGTAGCGCCAGCACTCTGCAGAATGCCGATCACAGACTCCGTGAGTCCCTCTTCTTTGGCGAAACCTGAAATTCATGACATACCGTGACCTGCTTATGAACTTCCCGAAACCTGAAAGAAGTCGCTGCATCATTAAGTGATTGCTTTTGTGGGTCATATATATATATATATATATATATATATATATATATATATATATATATATATATATATATATATATATATATATATATATATATATATATATATATATATATAATATATATATATATATATATATGTATATATATATATAGAATATATATCCACACCCACATATATATCTCTATATAATCTCTATATATATATCTATCTCTCTCTCTTTCTTTCTCTCTCTCTTTATCTCTCTTCTCTCTCTCTCTCTCTCTCTCTCTCTCTCTCTCTCTCTCTCTCTCTCTCTCTCTCTCTCTCTCTCTCTCTCTCTCTCTCTCTCTCTCTCTCTCTCTCTCTCTCTCTCTCTCTCTCTCTCTCTCTCTCTCTCTCTCTCTCTCTCTCTCTCTCTCTCTCTCTCTCTCTCTCTCTCTCTCTCTCTCTCTCTCTATATCTATCTCTCTCTCTCTCTATGCGGCCGCGCCCCCCTGGTTATATTGTCAAAGCCTAGTACAGTCATGTAGAGCGTTGATAAACTGAACCCGGCCAGCACAATGCTCTGCTGCATATACGTCTTCCAGCCGCGTCCGAGAACCAAAAAGTGCTCCAGGAACAATTCGCAGCAGTCGGGCTCTTCTGTGATATTCGAGGGCGCCTTGTCACGTGGTACAGGTATGGTGGCGCCACTATGTGGAGCACGTGGTCTGGTCATACTGAGGTCCAAGCTTCCAGAAAGGTGGTCGTATTTAGCAGAAGTGCTGCCCGACAGCAGACCTTGATTCTCTTCGGCTATTCCGTGGTTTTCCAATGAATAAAAGTAAATTAAACGTCGCAATTAATTGTCGATGTATGCTTATGTATAAAGTAGTTGATAGCAATCACTGGTTATACAAACACACAGCTTACGATGAGGTTTGGAATGTTTAATTTCCAGTTCAGGGACGGAGCAGTACACCTTGTAAAGCAAACAGTATTCGGCTACCATGCTCATTACGTTCCAACAGGCGATAAAGACGGCACCGATGAACATACTGCCATACGTTATGATCTGACCAGTCATAACGGGCGCTATCAGCTTTGTTGTTAGGTCGATTCTTCTCAGTAATGCTGACATACCTGTATTACATACATAGTTTTATAATTGCTTGTACCATCCTTCTCTCGCCATCCAACAACTGTAATTGTTAAAGTACAAAACTAACCGACGCAATAGCGAGTATTGTAAACCTACGCGATTCAAACTTGTAGGACTGAGAAGGGGCAGATAAACTCGACATTGAAAATACTAAATATTAAAGGCTGTTAACTAGTTGCATTTATAGGATGTGGTTTACAATATCGTCAGCCTTTTACTCAAATTGTGAAATGGGAAGATATTTGCTGTGACTAGCCTCTCGCATCCATACAAGTTTAAGTCTTGGCACATAAAAACCTGACTGATAATGAAAGATACATGCATATTAAGGACACATAAGATTGTCACAGCTTTGTTGTAAATGTGGTACTTTCGTTACCAGTCACTTCTTAGTAACAAACATCTACTCTATAGGATGGTTAATATAATGTCCATATAATGATGTATGTATATACTTGTTTATCCTCAGGGCTTGTTAACTGAGAACGCATTGACCACCTACTTGTCAGAGCGTCCTGGTCACCACATATGACAACAATCCAATCCCTCTCCACAGCGATGGTTCGGCCTACACTGGCCACGTCGCCTATGACAGCGAAGAGGATGATGATGATCTGACATAGTGTCATCAGCCAGCCTCCCCAAGTCGTCCTTACCTCGTCCTCGTACAAGACAGTCAGACATACCGTGATGGCGCTACAAGCCACGCCCAGGTTCTGCACCACAATCGCGGTCCGCACCACTAGAAGGCACCATAGTTCTCGTCAAAAGTTTAATATGGCATTATTACCAGTGATTAGAATCATAGTTCAACGAAGAGATCATTCATGGATATATGTACCAGGTTATGATGGGATGATATCTTTGGAAGAAAGGAAGTGAGACCAAAAGCTTGCAAGGTAACAAGGATGGAAAGGTTGATATATGATGGTGGTGGTGGTGGATGATGATGATGATGATGATGATGATGATGATGATGATGATGATTATGGTGGTGGTGGAGGTGATGATGATGATGAAGATGATATTACGCACGACTATGGTTCCAACGACGATTATGATAATAAAAAGAATGCTGCCAACAATTATACCCAAGAAAGCTATGGTAATACATTACAACTTTTTATGATAGAATTTATTCATATTTAAATATTAACTGTAAAAATGTACATTTGGTATTCTGTGGTAGAAGTTACGGACAGAAAGTAACGGACAGGAAGTGACGGACAGGAGGTCACGGACAGGAAGTGACGGACTGGAAGTGACGGAGAGGAAGTAACGGACAGGAAGCAACGGACAGGAAGCGACGGACAGGAGGTCACGGGCAGGAAGTGACGGACTGGAAGTGACGGACAGGAAGTAACGGACAGGAAGTCACGGACAGGAAGTAACAGATTGGAATCAGGAGACCAGTAGCAACATGAAATCCCACTCCATGGGTTGTTCTTTCAACATCTTGTCGACATCATCAGGTAGTCTATTCCTTGTGCTGGTTATGACTTACTTCTGCTCTTCTCAACTTTGATGATACATAAGGAAGTTTTAATCAAATCTTGGTGTCCTCCAGTTCGGGCTTATATTCGGTCTTGAAAGTCGCCTTGGATTTTGGACTCGGTGTCTACCGAAGTTAGGATCGTGCATTGTAATTAGCGAGACTGATATCGAAACACCCATGCGACACTTATGATGATGATGATGATGACGATGATGATGATGATGATGATAATGATGATGACGATGATGATGATAATTAATACGCTGATGATAATGGTCACGACCACAATGTTGATGACGACGACGACGGCGGCGTAACCTACCCCTAAGTCTGGGATACTTGTCGACCCAGCTGCCTACTAGAGCTCCGAGCAGGAGTATAGTACCACCCGATGTGAATGTGTAGATGGCAGTGAGACGGAGTGAACCTGGGTTGAGGGCGATGAGGAACATGCCCGTGGCGAACTGCCACATGCGGTCTCCCTACACACAACATCATGGGTACTTGGACACGCATAACCGTACATGCATCAACGCGAGTGAGAGAGTGGGAGGGTGAGATAGAAAGAGAGGTGGAGTGAAAGAGAGGGTGAGAGAGAGAGATGGAGTTAAAGAGAGAGGGGAGAGAGAGAGAAAGAGTGAGAGAGAGAAAGAGAGGGAAAGAGAGAGAGAGAGAGAGCTCGAGCCTCGAGAGAGGGTGCGAGGGTCCGATCGCGCGCGAGAGTGGAGTGCCCGCGCGCGAGCGGAAAGAGAGCGCGCGTGCGAGAGAGCGCGAAAGCCCCTCGTGAGCGAGCGGCCGAGCGGGCCCTCGCGAGTGCGCGCGTGAGCGCGCGCGGGCGTTCCCGCGCGCGAGAGGGGCGCGCGAGCGCCCGCTTGTGCGCGCGCGCCCGCGCGGGCCCGCGCGCGCGCGCGCGCGAGTGCGCCCGCGCGCTCGTCGCGGGTCCGCTCGCGCTCGCCGTGGCGTGCCGCGCGGGGGCTCGCGCGCTCGCCGCGCGCGCGTTGCGTGCCGCGCGCGCCCGCCGCGGCGTTGCGCGCGAGCGCGCGCCCGCGCGCGCGCGCGCGCCTCGCGCGCCCGCGCGCGCGCGTGCTCCGCGCGCTCGCGCGCGCGCTCTCTGCGCGCTCTGCGCCCGCCCGCGCTCTGGTGCGCGCGCGCGCGGGCGCGTGCGCGCGCGCGCGCTCGCGCTCGCGCGCGCGCGCGCGCGCGCCCGCGCGCGCGCGCGCCTGCGCCTGCGCGCGCCGCCCGGGGTCGCGCGCGCGCGCGGTCGCGCCGCGCTGCGCCGCGCGCGCGCGCTCGCGCGCGCGCGCGCGCGCGCGCGCGCGCGCGCGCGCGCGGCGCCTCGCCTGCTCCTGCGCCTGCGCCCGCGGGTTCGCGCGCGCGCTGCGCGCGCGTGCGCCGCGCGCGCGCGCGCGCGCGCGCGCGCGCGCGCGCGCGCTCGCGCGCGCGCGCGCGCGCCGCGCGCGCGCGCGCGCGCGCGCGCGCGCGCGCGAGCGAGCCGAGTAAGAGAGATAGATATCTTCCTACTCGGATTACAACTCACCCATGCCGACAGTGTGTGACTGATGTACAACAGTGCGTTTGTACTGCACATCCAACTTCCAAGTCGCCCTGCAAACAACCAGCAGATTAACGCATACTCGTTCTGACTTCTTTCAACTCGAAGCTCAATTTGAATGGTAGTCTGTTTCAAGAAAAATGGAACTAACCACAACAGTTAGATCGTGATCTCGATGAGTTAGAGCCACCCGGTGTGGTCTTCTCCTTCCCATTCTGACCTCCTTGGGTTGGTGATGACATGTTCTAGTCGAGTTCTAGTAGAACAGTTCGGTCGTATAATCCACGGCCTTGTCACGTTGTTATTGCATTGAGTGATTGACCGGATTTTCAATCAGGCCATCGTTGCAGATTACAGATCATGGTCGCCGAAATCATGAAAAGGGTGCGGGGTGGGGTGTGGGGGGGGGCTACTTAATCAAGATATCGAGACTGCACCTAGGAAGAAGTGGCATCTATAAGTCGTAATCCAACTTTTCGGCTCATGAAAATTAGCAAAAACGTTATGTTCCTTTTGCTTTGCCGATCGATCCTGTCGTTGTTGTATCGCCCCTTCAACCAGCATCAATGGATAATTCGCGGAGACAAGGGCACTCAAGGACGACACCAGTGGGAGAGCTTTACCAACGACTTAACATCGTGCAGTGAGCGGCACAGAGAACACACACCGAATGCTGATTTCATCAATAAATCAGAGTCGACAGAGGTGCTTGTATTAAACACAACGCTTTATAGATGTTCTTAATAACCAAAGAATTTCGTTTGCGCTCATTCTGTAAAGTAGTAATGCGCTCATGAGCAGTCTAGCTTGTATACAACCGATAGGTGGCATCTCAGGAAGACAGCAAACGACGCTGGACCTTCATTCGGTGGTAAATAAAATTCACGTTGGACTTTAGTAACTAAAATCAACGAGAACCCAGTAATGAGTGTTTGATGAAATGGGGTTAAAGTCCATTTGATCTGGCGCGTGTTACGCTGACTAGAGTGCGCTGTTTTGTCAGGTAGACACGACAGTCATCCTCTCGCTGACGTCACCGCACGTGTCTGAGTTCAAGTCAAAATGGACAGTACTGGTCCGTTATGATTATTGTAAAACTACGCTGTGGAAAGATGACAATTTGTAAGATTCCTACAGCAATATCCATACGTTTTCCTGCCCAAAAACGTTCACATACACTCATGCAAAAGAATCATGCCTGATCTGACGGAATTCAAACTCGTGAAACATGCGAGAAAAATATGCGACTGGACAGTTTCAAATAAATTTTACTTTAAATCACTATCATCATGTGAAATAAATTGAACATAACAAATGGCTTTTAAATAACAAAATCGCATTAGAATTGATCAACTGATTGAATTTGAATAAATATATGATTATTTTACGGTAATGTACAGATTTATTACCGAGCTAATACTGAATACGAAAAATGTAATATTTACACACCTGATATTTAATGTTGTAGATTATTATATAGTTAGCTGCGATTCGTTACGGGTCAAGATCATGTACATGGCCAAAAAGGGATCATTTCTTGATAGTATGTACCGGTCAAGATCATACTTTTAAGGATCATCTTTAGTATGTATCGCAATCATCAGTTAAATATCCAGGCTCGAAACCACGATGACGAGCTGAAGCGAACCTTTCTGAGCGTGAAAAGTGCGAGAGTTTCTTCCTGCGGGCGGATGACTCTTGCAATTGAGGAACGTTCCTCTCTCTCACTTGTGAGAAGATGGAGGAAAGGTGCGCATTCAGAGTGGTTACGTATAGTTACAAATAAAACAAAACGAAGAAGGCGAAGATGAAATTTATATTGGTACCGATGTGTGTAAATAGAACGATGGTTGAAAAGGTATGTGTCTAGGATGTATCTGACTTCCGGTTCGCCTACTGAATTATTGAACTAAGTATTCGTCGCCTCACTTCTTATTTCGAGAGTAATTGGATTATACACGGAAACCATCCGTATAAACAAGTATATTAAATTGATAGTTAATATGTATAACATGACAGATCCATGGTTTGTTTATTATTATGACCGTTTATGGATAATCGAAACTTTTTTCTGTTATATATAACGTTATGTGCGCAAGCTGAAATGTTCGTGTTCATAACGTTATGATGGTTAAAGTTCACATTTGTCACTTTCCTTTATCATGACGGTTTACCTGTTTACACCTGTATGGGAAAGCGTCTCGGTTGACCTGTTTTGTGTTTGATCATTAATTTGTTTCAGTATTGCTCAGACACACTTTCAAGGATTTCGGTACGCAGTTTTGACCTTGACCCAAAACTAACGTCAAGGTCATCGGATAAGTGAAAAACTAGTATCTCAAATAACTCCGTTAATAATGGTCGAATTGTTACATAATTTACATCATCGTGTAGCTCATTCTAACTGCAAACTTTTTCTAATTACATATTGGACCATCTAACCAACGGTTTCCCAAGCGCCCCAGGTCGAAAAATCGTGGTATCGGTCAGAATGACAACATAAGTTTCATGAATATTTTGAGCGCCTATAAAACCGTCAATACATGTCCGATAATGATAAAAATTGGGTCACATGTGCTCCATGACAGCTTAAGTCGGATCCATAGATTCCATGAATGTCGATGACGTCACTTCCGGTCACGAAAGCATCAAAGTTTTCAAAAAATGACACAAGTTCAATGCTCAATACGTCCATGCTTTAGAATTAAATTTCAATACAGTTAACATATTCTTAATGTGTAATGTAACTGTAAACTTTTTCTAAATATACTTAGTTGTAAATAATGCATCGTAAAAAAAATCGTAGCATGTCGAAAATTTCTGGTAGCCAAAATCTCTAAACTTATTAATTTCGCAATAGATTCATTAATTATGGTCCGATCGTAACAAAATTTACATTTTATGAAAGCTGATGGAATTACCAAACTTTCATAATTGACATATGCAATCAATATATTTGTCCTTTTCAAAGCGCGTTGAGTTGAAAAAACAAATTTCACTCTGTAAATTTTCGTCAAATTTTCGATTGCTAATAAAATCGTAAATATCAGTTCAATGGTGATAAAAATGAAATCAGATGTTGACATAAACAGCGCGAATCTAATCCGCAAAATTTATTGATATCGGTTGCGTCACTTCCGGTTTCGAACGAATCAAAGTTAAAAAGTTCGTCCGTCGTGAATGGTCGTATCGTGAATTTGTCTACACTCGAAGGAAGCCCATTCAATTCTGAACATAGGACTCAAATTGTCTGATCTGAATGCCCAACAGTTTTCTCACAAAGTAAGCTTGAAGTACAGCGGGTGTCACTTCTGCTGGCTCTTCACACAGTCTCCGTGTCGAAGTTAAAAAGTGACTGAAGTCGGAAGTTATAGCTTCGTTCGTCCGTCGTGAAAGTTCATATCTGGAATTTGTGTGCGCTCGAAGGAAGCCCATTCAATTCTTAGCATAGGTGTAAAATATTATGCTCGTAATATATGATAGATTTCTCATAAAGTAAACTTGAAGTACATCGGGATTCACTTCTGTTGGCTCTCCACTGGATTGTTAACAACAGCCCACCTCACGGGCGGCACAAAGGTCGCCTTTGTTTTGTGTTTGGCCCACAGGTCGTGGCATGTATGGCAGGCCGCAGTACTATTTAATAAAATATGCTGGCCCCGTAAAATGAATGTATTGCAGGCCGCGGTACTATTTAATATTATATGCTGGACCAGTAAAATGAATATTGTGTTTATGATGATAATGATGATCACTTTTGAGTGTATATTGAAATTTTAAAAAGTTTCTGACACTGTTCGCCAAGTTCACCCATGTCCTCATGGGCATCTCGTATGTTTGTTTGGTTTGTTTGGATGTAAGTAACACTTTTTTTGTTTCGCGATACAGGTCGCAATTTTTGAAAATGCATTAACACCCCGATATGTTGAATACTACTGGGTCGATTTTGAAAATTTAAACATGAATTTGAAGGTTACTTTTTGAGTAACATTTCGTACCCAATATAACAGCAGGAATTTTGCGTAGTTTTCTCACGAATCGCAGGTAAAACTTCAAAAAACAGCTAAAATTGGTAATTTTTTTTCGATCGCTTATAAAATCGACAATATTCGTTCCAGGTCACAAAACGTGGGTAAAATGTTACCATGGAGAGCGTGTACCGAGTGATGATTCTTTTGGGGAAGTCGCTGATGTCATTTCCGGTCACGAACGAGTGGAAGTTAAAAATTGACTAAAATCTTAAGTTATCGCGTCGTTTCTCTGTCACGAATGGTCGTATTTTCAATTGGTTTGCTCGAGAAGGAAGCCCATTCAATTCTGAACAAAGTGTATAATTTTCTTCTCTAAATACCCAACAGTTTTCTCACAAAAGGAGTTCGAAGTACAGTGGGTGTCATTTCTGCTGGCTCTTCACTGTAGCCGCCCTGTCGCGCAGAACAAAGGAATCCGCAGGGCGCGGCCACCTGCGAGAATCAGGTCAAGTCGCAGTGCCTCTCGCGCTACACAAGAAAGAAGCCCATGGGCACATGGGAGAATTTGGCGGACGAAAGCAATAAATTAGGCTACAAGGAACGGTAAACTTTTTCAAAATCGCACCGTAGGTTAAGATGATATCAAGGATTGAAAAATTCACAACGTGACCTTGACCTTAATATGAGGTCAAGGTCAAAAGAAAACCTCTCGGTTCTGCGCATCATTGGTCCCAACCATTAAAAAAAAAATTGCGACCTGTATCGCGAAATAAAAAAAGTGTTACATACATCCAAACATCCAAACTAACAAACTTACAAACCGGGCCGATCGCCATAACTTGGCGTTCCAAAAACGCCAAGTTAATAAGATGACATCGTTGATGCTACTATGTTAGCTCATCTTCCAGCTAGGACTGATAAATTAAAGAGTGCACCTCATTAATGTTGTCATATATGGAATGTGAGGTGAATGCTATATTGTCCTCGTCATTGTATTTAAAGCAGAATGTCTTATAATTTATATCTTTAATCTTCCCCACGTTGTAATATCTCACCTCGCACCACATTCCAGTGTATTCGAGTCATGTACTCTTTAGTGATCACCCTCAACTGAAGAGTTTTTTTATGTCTTGGTCGATCAGCTTTATTTCAGGATCGTTAACCACAAATATCGTTGCTGAAAAGCATTCAAAGTTAGTATGCACTTAACCGCTTTATTGCCTACCTTATGGGCGACGCTTGATACCAGCCCGTGTTTTACGATGTGTGCTAGTTTTGTCAACATCAAACATTCCTGAATATTTCCAATGAGGTCAAAAGATTTCATGTAGACATAAACCGACTGATTATATCAGGGATCACTGCTCCATTGCATTTGATAGTATGTGTTCTTGAGTAAGTTATAGTATGTCGGCACGTTAGAGCAGTTGAAGGTTCTGGTCAACATTACAGCGAAAAAATATATTGTTTGTGCAGCCTACCATTCTCGCTCTGGCCATATAATGGATGCAAGTGACAGCTAAAAAAGTCGTTCCCCCAAGTATTTATTATTCAGCTACGGTTCATTCAATGGATCGTAACAACATCAACTTGATCATGGGTAAAATGCAATATACAGTGCTGTAATATAGCGTGTAATCTATACTCACTACAACATACACATCTGTATATTTACTGTAGGCCAGGTGCCATATCCTCTACACCAAGAATTAGTCAAACAACCAATCATTAAATGCTCACCACTTTTCTTACACAGGGCAGGACGTGGGAGTATTGACGTAAGGTATTACTCAAGAAAAGAACTGTACCCACGGTACAATTGCAACCAAGGCAACCACTGTACCCAGGGTTACAATCGTATCAATGGTCACAATTGCACCAAGGGTTACAAATTTTATCAGGGTAATAACTATATCTAGAGTTATAACTCGACCAAGCAAAAATACAAATATATCCTTCTTCACCAGAGTCACAACCGTAACAAGTGTAAAAACTGTACGGAGGGTAGCATCTGTTTAAAGTGGTAACTGTACCTGATGCACCAATTTTATTTAATGTAATGAGTATGTCAAGAGCAACAACTGCACAACAACAATATACAATGTAATACCTGCACCAAGGGTAACAACTGTACACAATAATATAACTGTGCCGAGTATAGCATGTCCGAGCGCAAAGGCTGTACCAGTGATACTGTACTTGTTATTTTTGCTATTTAGATGCATATTGTGTGATGTGTATTAGCAGTGGAAAGGATATTTGAAACGAAAATTTTCCTGCTCTCATTAATCATAATGACGTCAACCCAGTATAAACATGCAATTTTGTTTATTACAAAGTAGCGTCACCTCGCAATGGCTGCGTGTTAGTATTAGGAAATCGATCATTGCAGAGCCACTTGGAGTGGATCCTGTTAGCATAGCTATCAACTCTTGGATAAAGTTCCCTGAATTAAGGGTCACTTGAGAATACAAATATTCAGTGCACTGCTTATACGACATTGAGTGTAGTTTAGCATACATTGATTGAGTTAGAAGAGTTGCTGAAGTGCCATTAAAATTTCTTCATTTTTATTTATTTGAAAAGAAATTACTGGCGACAATCTGAAGTGCCATTAGCCATGCATCTCCGGTTGAAAAGTTTTATTGAACCATTAAAACCAGTGTATTACTTTAAGGAAAGAAGCTAAATACACTTTTGTAAACTTTATTTTGTCTCTCGATACCGGTCGCAATTTTTAACATGATTTCGAATTTAAAAAACAAATTAGCATGTGTAATTCATGCGCAGCACCCACAGGTTTGATTTTGAACTTTTTTGTTTCTAAAGAATTTTTGTCTTGTGATACAGATAGCATTTTTCAACATATTGTAAAAATATTTTTTTTGTTTGGATGTTTGTAAGCATTTTTTTGTTTCGCGATTCAGGTCGCAATTTTTGAAATTGTCCAATTTTTTCTTCACCCATCGTTTGGCGTCACTGATGCGCAGAACCGGGAAATTTTGTTTTGACCTTGAACAAAAATTAAGGTCAAGGTTATCAAATAAGTGAAAAACTAGTATCTCCTGTAACTCCGTTAATAATGGTCGGATCGTTAGAAAATTTACACCATCGTGTAGCTCATTCAAATTGCAAACTTTTTCTAATGACATATGTGGCAATCGCACCGACGGTTTTTCCAAGCGCCTAAGGTCGAAAAATCGTGGTATCAGTCCAAATGGCCTCTCGCGCTACACTTACAAGAGGCTCATGGGTACATGGGGAAACTTTGAGGCCCATTGGTACATGGGGGAACTTGGCGAGCTTGATCAGGAAAAATTCATATCAGACAGTTTATTCATCTTATTGTATATATTTCATTAAAATACATATTATTTAAGCCTATCTCAATTGCTAACTTTAAAAATAGAAAGTTGCACCATTCGTCCACAACAAATTATAATCCATGATATCTTAGGTAATTTTTGGCCGATTTTGGTCAATTATGTCCCGATTCTTAAATTTTTCCAATTATTTTGATGAAGTTCGCCAAGTTCCCCCATGTACCCATGGGCCTCTTGTTTCAGTATTGCTCAGACACACTTTCAAGGATTTCGGTACACAGTACGAGGATATCGCTGACAAATAGACAGCTGAGATAAATCGAGCCATATATGGTGTCAGGTGTGATCAGACAATTATCTCACCTAGTGGTGTAAACACCATTATCTCCGACCGAGTCTGATGGGGCAGTGATTATATCCCAATTATCGATCGGCCCTTTAAACTTACAAATCTCATGAATAAATAAAACCTAGGATGGTATCGATGGTACTGTGTTTGTGATATATGATATTAGAATGACAATATGGATGTCCTCCGGTTCTTTACCTTAATCATCGCGTTAACCGTGACCAACGTACTCGGCCAAACCTGTGACATCTTCTCTGGATGGGACGGTGAGTAGATTATGAATTTATGGGACGCAAGGAGACGATTGAACATTGAAGCATTATATATGTAATTAAATTGGAATGCGAGGCTGTTGGAATTGGCAGGATCGTTTGATTTGTCAACTCCTTGTTGAAGGAAGGCCATTTGTTGTCATTATTGAATTTATTACTCCATAAAATTGAACAGACATTTCATTGAATTTGTACGAGTTTATAGCACAGATTAATATTAGTCGTTGTCATATGCTGATTAAAGTAGGGTCT
The DNA here is from genome assembly GCA_034190875.2 of Urechis unicinctus. Lineage (NCBI taxonomy): Eukaryota > Metazoa > Annelida > Polychaeta > Xenopneusta > Urechidae > Urechis > Urechis unicinctus. Next base: position 3,874,911 of record CM067353.1, on the reverse strand, counting down.
GCAATGGCCTATTTGATGCTGACCCAGTGTGAACCGTTGCTTACATCATTTGTTTTTCATCATCACAGACTATCTAGCAGAATGGGAGAACTTGTATTACCTGAAGGCGCGTTCCATGTATCCCTATCTTGAACGCTACTGCGACATTAGCGTGCCTCGAGCACAGCTGTACACCGGTTTCAACCCGGGCATAGAGTTTGATGTACCTTTTTATGGAGCTGTTTACAAAGGGCTGTGGGTCAGTATGAAATATGCATGCTGTCATAATTGGATGTTAATTGATGTGTGTATGAACATTGCATTGGAGCTGCTATGATTGGGTGTCAGATAAGAACGTTATGATTCCTGCAGGTGTCCCACCGTGGTTTTGTCGCACTTGGTAAAGATGCTGCTATAGACATTGTACCTTATGTCTTCCGGGAGAGCTGGCCCAACAACTTATACCCTTCATTCGGGCAAACGGACACTCCGTTCATCGCTCCATTCTATGCTGAGGCAGACTTCGCCATCGAGACTAACAATGATCCTGCCCGCATGTTTTACCGTGTGCTTGATCCCAGGTCAACCAGTGCAGCTAACCTGCTGAGCATTACCAAGGGGATGCTCGAGAGGATTAGCAGTGATGTCAGGGCAGCGGTTATCGGAGCAGAGCACTTTGTTGGGCAGTATGGCATTATCATCACCTGGCATGAAGTGGGCTTCTTGGCAAGGACATGTACAATTTATCCCGTGGACAAATGTCAGGTTAATGTACTTTCCCTTTGTCTTGTTATTTCACACCTTGGCTGGTGAAATTGTCATGCTTGATGCACCTGAGAAATGGCTCAATTAGTGTTCACTTTGTTGTGCAATATTGACATAATTTGTATCCACTGTATTGCAGTTTCTATGTGCACTAGCTTGCAGGGTTGTGCAATTAGTGGTATGTGTGTTGACAGAGGAACACATATCAAATGGCTCTGATCACCGATGGTACGTCTACATACACTGTGTTTAACTTCTATAACATGACGTGGGTGGGAAGTGCAGCATCACAGAAGTGCAACGCCAACAGCGGGGCCAGCTTTGGGGCTCCTGATTGCAAGGCTGCTCATGTAAACAACTAGGCTTATTTACATATCATTATAACTGATCTCAATTGCATTTGACTAAACAGTAAAGAAGCTAAGTTAAGTCGACATTATATGTATTTCCATTATATCATTGGAACATTAAAACCATTGGCCTCAAGCAACTCTTATATCAATGATAGTGTAGTACATGACCTTTATAAACATGCTGCAAACATGTTTTCCAAATCTATTTTTCAATATTGAGACAACTATACTGTGTGAGGGGAGCAGTGAAGTCATCCAAACAGACAATGTATTATGTACTGCGAGAACATAATATACACGGTGTATGTATACTCTTGTTTGTCTATAAGGTTGGATTTAATGCTGGGAAAGCTCGTGGCTTCACACCTCTCCCCTACTCTGGTACAGATAAAGTGGCCGAGTACGACACCCTGAGTGGCAGTAACATTCGAGGGCGGTGGTACTTTGATGTGACGGGAGAGGTTGTAAGGCATGGAGGCTGCACCAACGACACTAACCTAGGTAAGTTGGGTTCATCCAGTTTATAAAAAAGGCGTTTATATCTGACGGACAATATTACAAATGGATTTAACTTTGCCATCTCTGGTTCCTATGGTTGTTTCATGTGCCACATTTGATGTCTGATTCAATCAATCAATCAATGAAGCGAACAGTTATCGTAATCCATACTTGCTCACAGGTAAAACCAATTGGCCGTTGGTGGTGGAGCCTCAGGGGGGCCCCATGTTGGGGGGTAACCTTGTAACGGTAGGAGGGCCGTGTTTCACAACCACCCCCAGGATATCGTTTGTAATTTCGGTGGCGTTACATCTCGCGGGATTCGAGATGGCTTGATGAGGGTGAGTTATTACTGTCTTATGTATCAGAGTGACTTTCAGTTTCCTCATGATTTCTACATCTGTTTAACATGTTTAATGATATCTGTATTATGTTTGTATGCCAGGCCCACTGTGTTGCCCCAAGGCAATTCCGGATTGGCTTGGTGGATCTGGAAGTATCTGTGCAGGGAGGAACTGCCTATTATTTCAAGAATAAATACCTAGTTGGTCAGTGCTTGACATCCAATGATTACCATCGATAAAATACCTTGATAACTCTTAGGATGTGTTATGGATGTTGATATTCAGGACAGAAACCAGAAATATACGACAAAAATCATGCCAAATAAAGTCACATATCTGGACAAATAAATCAATTCTAATTTTAAGCCAATATTTCCACTATTAAAATGGTTGTTTACATTTTTTATGAAGACTGCCATGTTGATGTATTTGATTCAGAGAGACAAGAGATGACCATCTCAGAAGGCTCAAGAGTGACCGCTGTGAGCGCCAATGGGGACTGGTTGAACCCGGCGAGTATTAGCCTTACCTGGGACCCCAGTGACTTGCCATCAGAGATCACCAACAGGGTCACAATCAAGTTGGTAGGATACAAAGAAAACAATCAAGAGGTTTGTTCAGCTGTCTGGAGGGACTCTCAGTGGCTCACTGACTAGATAACTGGCTCACTGACCAGATAAATGGCTCACTTACTAGATAACTGGCTTACTTACTTGATAACTGGCTAGAAAACTGGCCCACTGAATAGATAAATGGCTTACTTACTTGATAATTGGCCAGAAAACTGGCTCACTGAATAGATAACTGGCTCACTGAATAGATAACTGACTCACTGAATAGATAAATGGCTTACTTACTAGATAACTGGCTCACTGAATAGATAAATGGCTCACTAGATAACTGGCTCACTTACTAGATAACTGGCTCACTGAATAGATAACTGGCTCACTTACTAGATAACTGGCTCACTGACTAGGTAACTGGCTCACTGACTAGATAACTGGCTCACTTACTAGATAACTTGCTCACTGACTAGATAAATGGCTCACTGACTAGATAAATGGCTTACTTACTAGATAACTGGCTCACTGACTAGATAAATGGCTTACTTACTTGATAACTGGCTCACTTACTAGATAACTGGCTCACTGACTAGATAACTGGCTCACTTAATAGATAACTGGTTCACTGACTAGATAAATGGCTCACTGACTAGATAACTGACTTACTAGATAACTGGCTCACTGACTAACTAATGGTGTTGTTTTACTTGGTATGGCTGATTTTGTATATAAATTGTTGTTTGCAGTTGACCCTGTTGTTGTTGTTTACTGGGTGTGTGTTGTTAAACCCTGCTGTTGTTGTTTACTGGGTGGGTGTTGTTGACCCTGTTGTTGTTGTTTACTGGGTGGGTGTTGTTTACCCTGCTGTTGTTGTTTACTGGGTGGGTGTTGGTTACCCTGTTGTTGTTGTTTACTGGGTGGGTGTTGTTGACCCTGTTGTTGTTGTTTACTGGGTGGGTGTTGTTTACCCTGCTGTTGTTGTTTACTGGGTGGGTGTTGTTTACCCTGCTGTTGTTGTTTACCTTGTTGTTGGTGTTTACCCTGTGTCTGTTCCTCTGTTGTCAGACAGAGTGGAAGGAGCTGTACACAGTAACAGAGGATTACTCCAACCAGGGCAGCTATCAGTTAAGCACACAAGCTGGTATGTGTCGTGAACAGAATGACGCTCCTATCTGTTCACAGTTCTCTGTGGCTGCATTCAGGGTCAGCATCAATGAAGACAGATGGAACCCAGCCAGTCCAAGGTAAAACAGCGCCATGTACGGCCCTGTTAGCAAATGTACTCATATACTGCATTTACCTGTATGTCAGTTTCATGATTTTCAGGACTATTAATTTAATGTATAAATGCTAACTCAGCTTGTTTTCTGGGATCGAAAGTACTTAACAATTCTGTCCCATTTATTCATCTATTAAAAAATCTACTATATTTGTCACGAGCAAGTTTGTTGATGTGGTCTTTGTATATTGTGTGTAATGCGTCCAGAGCACTTTGGAGTGGGTTGATTCCCCTCGGATGGTTCACCAAGTCGGCCCTCGTCACAGCTCATGGTGAGGACTGGGCCAATGTCCTCTGCAAGGAATGGCATGGCACTGATGTACAGTCTTCTCCGTGGAGAGATGACTTTGATCCCTGTCCATGTGTACGCTCTCAGGCTCACGTTGACATTGGTCGGTTTGTGCCGGTGTTAGCCTGTAAGACGGACGACAGGGATGGGTTCTGTCAGGTCCATCAAAGAGCAGACTCCTGTTACCAGGCAACAAGAGTCGCGTAGGTTGCCAACTATGTTGTCTTTGGGACCTGTTTTGTAGGGTGAACTTTGGTATAATAAGGGCCATGTCCCAGTTAGCCGTAACTATACCATGAGTGCTAATGAATATTCATTATGTTTGGAGTTTCTTGATCTGGGGATGAATGTTAACCCCTTGATTTGTTCTTAATCTCATAAACCATAGTGATTGGATTGATATAAGTAAAAGCATTTGGCATTGGAGAAGCATTCTAACGGACGTAATATTTTACTGCAATCCTCTGTGGGCTTGTTTCAGTGCGATTGGAGGTGCTTCCATTTGCTGCTATGACAGTGATGACAACTTGATGTATGCGGGGGATTCGATTGAGGGCAGTTTCCTGGCACGCAGCAGCCCGTCTGGTCGGCCACCATGGGGGACAGCTCCCCACGTGCCCACTCTGAGTCACTGGATACACGATCTATTCCCATATTACCTCTGCTGCAAGTACCAGACTGATATGTATGATTGCTTCAGTCGTTACATGGTTGTTCGGCCGACTAAAGACTGCATTCATTACACCCCTCCAGGGATAGGTAGGAGAAAACAACTAATGCATGAAGTACTTTATCATGGACTATAAAATACATTTGATTATTGGTTCAGACTTTGTGTGAGAGATTGAATTTGAAACTTTGTATCAAGTATAGATCATATATAGTTACATCTGGTTGTTGAAGCTCATTCCTGCATATGATTTGATGTTGGTGTGAATGCTCTGTCTGCAGCGTTGGCTTATGGTGATCCTCATTTCATCACATTTGACCAGAACAAATACACCTTTAATGGGCATGGTGAGTTTTGGCTGATGAGGGTTACGGATCCAGATATCTATGGCAACCAAGTGTCATTCAGTCTGCAGGCAAGGATGGAACAGCCAGAGCCCCAGTCTTGTACGTGACCTCTCATGTGACCTCTCATGTAACCTCGTGACTGTTGTATTGAATTCATTAGTAGAGGTTTTTTTCCATTGAGCTCCTTCATAACAGAGCAGACATGGATGATGGCTTCTGATGTAACCATTCCATTGATCTAGTGTGATTTGATGACAGGGGGCTTCATCAACGGTACCATTATGACAGCAGCAGCTATGAAGGTCAACAACGGACCCCAAATCTCGTTGGACATCAACAAGGAGAGCACTCGTGAACATATCATGGTCAGAATCGATTCGCGTCTTCTCAACTTCTCCCAGTCCCACCTCCAATGGCAGGAGTTCGACGGTGATTACTTGTCTCACCTTTACTAGGATGGAGTAAAGGTTTCAATATAAGCGCTTCTGGATTTGTCATATGCATTAGTTATTTCACCTGTGATAACAATTAAAACAGGCTATTAACGTGTTTGTATGAATGCAGATATGATAATCATTAACAACGACCCCCCTGACGACTTGAAGTACAGTAATTTTACTGTATCTTTCCGTGTTGGAGTGGGTGTTACAGTTTCCTGGAATAATGGATTACTTCACTGTCACGTCACAGCATCATCAGAGTTTATGGCATGTTAAATCAGCTTTTATAAGTTTTTGATTAATCTGTCATGATACGTCATAACTGTTGATTGTCCTCTGAGCTTCTACCTAGCAAACTCGTTTCAGGTGTAGTCATTGGATTGTGTAGTGATCAAGACATCGTTGTCTTTGTTGGATATAAATGTCCAAGCCATTTTAGATCTTCAATTCCAATTTGTCTGACAGGAGAAAACTGGAGGCCTTCTCGGCACGTTTAACAATGATCCCGATGATGATTTCCATGTGAAACCTCCATCTGAAGAAATACTACCTCCAGATAGCCCTCCAGAGGATATCTTCACCAAGTTTGGATTGTCTTGTATGTCTGATAGCTGCTTCCATAGAACACTGATAGCTTTCATATATTTAACCAATATCAAACCAAATTAAGCTTAATTTATTTCTGGTTTTGTCTGCAGGGCGAGTTCTTGAGACGGAGACGTTATTCACCGCCTTGTACCGTGCTCGACTCAACCGTGACTATTATAACCCTGTTGGTTTCATACCTGACTTTGAGGCCAGCCCTCCCCCTGGTGGCTCTATTAATGAGGCAGATGTCAATAGTTTCTGTGGCTCCAGAAGTGAGTGCAGGTTTGATTACTTGATCGCGCAGAGCCGTGATATTGCGGAGGATACAGTGGCCTCAGCAGACTGGCACGAGGAGAGTGTAGAACTGGGAAAGGAAGGTGTGCCTCTCTTCTCATACTTCGCTTCTTGTTTGTCAAAAGACAGATTTATACACATAGAGATCACATTGTCATTATTTGTTCAAAGTGTTCAAATAACAGCAGTCTGTCAGGCAAGACTTTTCTTACAAGTAATAAAGAACATCAAAGTGTATCACTTTAGACCCATTGTAAGGTCTTGTTTGTTTATTTTTTCTGTTGTCTGACAGTCTTGACCTGTGGTTGGCTTGAGATACCCAATAGCATTAAGCGAGAACCTGTGAGCTACATGGTGGGCAGCGTAGTGACCATCACAGGGTGTCGCTTTGGATTCCAGCCAGAGGGATTAACCAAGTCATATACATGTCGAGCCAACTCGAACGGAACAGCAAGCTGGAGTCCTGGAATTGGTGTCAAATGTGTCTGTAAGTCTGAGCAATTTATGGTTTATTAACGCATTTACATGCTTCAATTGAAGGATCGGTGTTCTCTGACAAGGTGTTTGCATTACTGGAGTTTGTGCCAAATGGATGAATGTATTTAAGGGATAATGGAAAAAAGGATCATCAAAGTGTATCACTTTAGACCCATTGTAACGTCTTGTTTGTTTATTTTTTCTGTTGTCTGACAGTCTTGACCTGTGGTTGGCTTGAGATACCCAATAGCATTAAGCGAGAACCTGTGAGCTACATGGTGGGCAGCGTAGTGACCATCACAGGGTGTCGCTTTGGCTTCCAGCTAGAGGGATTAACCAAGTCATATACATGTCGAGCGAACTCGAACGGAACAGCAAGCTGGAGTCCTGGAATTGGTGTCAAATGTGTCTGTAAGTCTGAGCAATTTATGGTTTATTAACGCATATACATGCTTCAATTGAAGGATCGATGTTCTCTGACAAGGTGTTTGCATTACTGGAGTTTGTGCCAAACGGATGAATGTATTTAAGGGATAATGGAAAAAAGGATCATCAAAGTGTATCACTTTAGACCCATTGTAACGTCTTGTTTGTTTATTTTTTCTGTTGTCTGACAGTCTTGACCTGTGGTTGGCTTGAGATACCCAATAGCATTAAGCGAGAACCTGTGAGCTACATGGTGGGCAGCGTAGTGACCATCACAGGGTGTCGCTTTGGCTTCCAGCTAGAGGGATTAACCAAGTCATATACATGTCGAGCCAACTCGAACGGAACAGCAAGCTGGAGTCCTGGAATTGGTGTCAAATGTGTCTGTAAGTCTGAGCAATTTATGGTTTATTAACGCATTTACATGCTTCAATTGAAGGATCGGTGTTCTCTGACAAGGTGTTTGCATTACTGGAGTTTGTGCCAAACGGATGAATGTATTTAAGGGATAATGGAAAAAAGGATCATCAAAGTGTATCACTTTAGACCCATTGTAACGTCTTGTTTGTTTATTTTTTCTGTTGTCTGACAGTCTTGATCTGTGGTTGGCTTGAGATACCCAATAGCATTAAGCGAGAACCTGTGAGCTACATGGTGGGCAGCGTAGTGACCATCACAGGGTGTCGCTTTGGCTTCCAGCTAGAGGGATTAACCAAGTCATATACATGTCGAGCCAACTCGAACGGAACAGCAAGCTGGAGTCCTGGAATTGGTGTCAAATGTGTCTGTAAGTCTGAGCAATTTATGGTTTATTAACGCATTTACATGCTTCAATTGAAGGATCGGTGTTCTCTGACAAGGTGTTTTGCATTACTGGAGTTTGTGCCAAACGGATGAATGTATTTAAGGGATAATGGAAAAAAGGATCATCAAAGTGTATCACTTTAGACCCATTGTAACGTCTTGTTTGTTTATTTTTTCTGTTGTCTGACAGTCTTGACCTGTGGTTGGCTTGAGATACCCAATAGCATTAAGCGAGAACCTGTGAGCTACATGGTGGGCAGCGTAGTGACCATCACAGGGTGTCGCTTTGGCTTCCAGCTAGAGGGATTAACCAAGTCATATACATGTCGAGCCAACTCGAACGGAACAGCAAGCTGGAGTCCTGGAATTGGTGTCAAATGTGTCTGTAAGTCTGAGCAATTTATGGTTTATTAACGCATTTACATGCTTCAATTGAAGGATCGATGTTCTCTGACAAGGTGTTTGCATTACTGGAGTTTGTGCCAAACGGATGAATGTATTTAAGGGATAAAGCAATTTGACCTTGAATCCATTCAACACCCTAGACAACGTGTTGATAAAGGCTTTGAGTGGATGCTATATGGGAGGTTGTTCAAGTGGTCAATATACACACAAGTAAATCTAATGCTTTGAAAAAACAACACTTCCTTTCCATTGAGTAGCATTACTGGACAAGATCTTGTCTCTTGTTGAGTATCAGTACTGGACAAGGTCTTGTTGAGTATCAGTGCTGGACTACGTCTTGTTGAGTATCAGTACTGGACAAGGTCTTGTTGAGTATCAGTACTGGACAAGATCTTGTCTCTTGCTGAGTATCAGTACTGGACAAGATCTTGTCTTGTTGAGTAGTAGTACTGGATAACGTCTTGTTGAGTAGCAGTACTGGACAACGTCTTGTTGAGTAGCAGTACTGGACAAAGTCTTGTTGAGTATCAGTGATGGACTATGTCTTGTTGAGTATTAGTACTGGACAACGTCTTGTTGAGTATCAGTACTGGACAACGTCTTGTTGAGTATCAGTACTGGACTACGTCTTGTTGAGTACCAGTACTAGACAACGTCTAGTTGAGTAGCAGTACTGGACAAGGTCTTGTTGAGTATCAGTACTGGACAACGGCTTGTTGAGTATCAGTACTGGACAACGTCTTGTTTGACAGCGATGAGTTGGGAGTTGGCATCAGCTGATCTTCCTCTCCATGTGTGTGTGTGTGTGGCAACAGACACTGGTGGAGGTCTCACCACAGCAATGATCTCCATCATCGTAGTTCCCACCGTGGTCGGTGCCTGTCTTATTATCATCGGCCTTGTCTTCCTCTGCTTGTGGTATCGAAAGAGACGGAAAAAGAAAGAACAGGAAAGGAGAGAGAGAGGGAGATAGAGAGAGAGAGAGAGTGACACAGAGAGAGAGAGAGAGAGAGAGAGAGAGAGAGAGAGAGAGAGAGAGAGAGAGAGAGAGAGAGAGAGAGAGAGAGAGAGAGAGAGAGATAACTACTCGGATTACAACTCACCCATGTCGACAGTGTGTGACTGATATACAACAATGCGTTTGTACTGCACAACTTACTTCCAAGTCGTCCTGCAAACAACCAGCAGATTAACGCATACTCGTTCTGACTTCTTTCAACTCGAAGCTCAATTTTAATGGTAGTCTGTTTCAAGAAAAATGGAACTAACCACATAGTCCAGGAGCCCATGGAGTTTTGTTTAGCATTGTAAGTACAAAAGGTTTGAGGCATGCAACATGTTGATTAGGGTCAATGTACAATCAAATGGCCATTCTTAAGTTTCCACGCCTGTACCAACTCTAGGGGGAGCCACTCAAAATATCCCAAATTTAGATTTAATTAGCATAACTGAGTACATGTATGAAACCAATGATAAAATGTTCATTTTTAGGGTCTAAATAAAGATCCATCTTTCTTAACCCTCAACTCCTGTACTTAATCCATTTAAGAAAGCCACTAATTAGCGCTAATTAGCAATTTAATTAACATAATTGAGTACATCAACGAAACCTTCGCTAATGGATTTGGTAGGCTCACCCAACTAAGAAAAGTGGATTCTTAAGTGCCAAAACCTGTACCGTGACCCCTTAAGAAGGGGTCAAAGGGGAAGATCGAAAGAACTCGACAGTTTTGTGTTCAGGTACATAGATTTTAATTAAAATTCTAGTATCTATGATTTTTTTACTGAAAAGACAAACAATGAGAAACTACATCACTAGTGACTCATGCAACATACTGTAAGTTGTTGGACTTGCTGATCGATTTTGACCATAATAAAGGGTGATTGGGGTATACACACACATGAAGTGACTTCCTGAAATAGAGAGACTTGCATCTCCCATGCTAATGACTGAATTCTTGTCCCCTTAAAACATTTTGCAAAGAAACTTACATGCATGTTTTGATTGCATTGACAGACTATGGAGTAATATGCCAATTTCTGCTTTTCAGTTTGAAATTAAAATTCTCAATGATTCGAAATTTCAACCAACCAAAAAATGCAGAAATTCGCCTTATTTTCTTCATTGCAGGCCGAGCTGATTCCACAGTGTTGATTAGCAATGCACCATATTTTGAATATTAACCCAAACATTATCCAGTTACATACATGCTACATCGAATTTATTGTCTTTGAAAAATTTGGCTATATACATATTGTAGGCCTATGTCTTCGACAAACAGGAGAACTGGGCATGCAGTGCTCATCACCAGTACAGAGAAACATCTCAAGTGCTTCATCTACATAATTGTACTCATTTTAAGTTGGGTAAATAGTGTATATTTAAAGTAAGGTCTATGCCAAAAGACAATGATTGTGGCATACAAAGACAATGATTGTGGCATACAAAGTAACGAAAAGAATTATTCCATTTTCCCCAAATATCACTAGGAAGGCAAGCATGTTTATGAGTTCCTCAAGCTCGTCTTTTTCTTCGTATGTCTTCAGAAATGTCTTGAAATGCAGGATTTCAAAAGAAAGGGCCAATATTGGGTGGAGCCGTTTGCACCGATTAAAATGCTTGCCAGACAGAAAGCCATTCAATGAACCAGGGGCAAGAACATCTGTGTCTGTGAGCATGTCAGGTCCTCCAGAATCTGAGATGATCTTCCCAATGGCCTTAAAGAAGGCCATCTCAATATGAAATGTTCCAGGCATGACAAACACGTTATCGAATCTGGGTTTTTCTGTGGCCTGAATTTGCATTGCAGGTTTTGCAGCATTTAAGTCGTATGATACAACTGCAAACTGTTGCTCACACTCCTTTGCACATCTTTGGGCTGTGGTGAGGGTTTCCTGAATCACATCAAGACTGGTGATTGGCTGGCGTAAGTTCGGCAAGTAGCGGACCTCTTGCTTTGGTAAGTTGTCTTGGTACCTGCTGGCATTGAATCCGACCCACATTGGAATTTTGCCTACATTAAGAGCATGGCTCATCATCCAGACCAAATCTAAGTTTTTAGCAGCTGCACTGACATCTTGAAGGTTGTAAACATCTGTCTTTTTGTAGCTGAATACATTCATTTTTGGTTTCATCCTATAAGGAACAAGGAGTACATCTTCGGTCTCCAGCGACCTCTTCCTGTTCTTTCTGCTACCTGGTACTGACGGCAATTCTGTGTTGGCTTCAACAGGTTGGGCTATTTCAGATGCAGTTGGGATATTCTGATACATAATACCCATTGTGTCATGCAATGTATCTGCCCCGGATAAGGTGTTAGTCAGCTCGTCGAAATTGTCAAATGCAAGGCCCATAGGTTGCCCTTTAAGTGTGCCATCTGGACAGGCAAGCTGTCTCTCTTGTAGTTGCTCAGCAGTTTCAGTTTCTAACTCCTCCAGGCAGTTGTAATTTATGCAATGGCCAAACCGATTCAACACCTGCACAACCTTTTTGCTACCTGTGACAGATTTTATTGCAACTCCCAGAGCCACTTGCTTAGCAGGCTTGGCCGTACCCTTTCTGGCAATGAACAGTGCATCATCACAGGATGACCTAACCCGACGCATTGCTTGCTGTGTGCAATTCTTTGGATTTTGCCCACAATACAAGCTGGTGAAGAACGTTGAGAGCAGGGGTGGTGGGATTACATCGCCTTCTTTTAGGTCATCCAAAGAAGGATTTTCTGGCAAATCCTTCTTTGGTACACTGAGTATGTGCTTTCGGAGTATGAGTGCTGCCTTGGTTACTATACGTTCATCATCAGAGGCATAGTCATAGGCAACACGTACTGCATCGTCAGCTGTTTCAGAATTGTACAGGATCAATCCCAATTTTTTCCCAAAAGGAGAATGAAACTTAAGCTTGTTACCAAACCTTTTAGACAAGTTTCGCATGAGGTTTTGAGCAGTTCTGAGAGGTGTTTCTGAGGAGATTGCACATAAGTCCAAATACCTAGCATATACAGATGTCAGAAGTTCAGGTCTTTGGTTGACTATGATGGACTGTTCTACATATCCTTGAATGTCAAGAATTGCGGATGGACATGCATGCACATCTGTACAAGCGTCAACACTTTCCTTGACACTAGTTTTAGCTCTTGCAGCAGACATCAGGTACGCACTTTTACAGGAATGATGATATTTCACTTCTTTTGCAACAAGATCGATACCACTGATTTTCGACAGGATCTTTGAGTCATTCAAAGTCAAAGCCGCTTCCTGAATGCTTTGGCTAGCTTCGAGTGTTTCACAAGCACCAGCAACTTCATGCAGACCTTTCTTGCGTTTCTTTGAGTTTCCACAAAACAAACAGTTTGGTGGAAATATCCCTGAAGTTGATGGCTTTTCTTCAACTGAAGCAGAGCGTAGATGCTGAATCCTGCTCTTAGCAGTGTCAGCGTTATCTGAAGGAGTACTAGTAGTCGGAGCTGCTGTGAAGTTTTTGTAGCAGATGGAATGATAGCCATCTGTTTCTCCAGGTTGCTCAGGCAGATTAACAATAACACCATGGTACACTGAAGTCTCAAAGTTTCGTTTGTTACCTCGGATTACTTTAACGTCTTGTACCTTTGCCCACTGTTGCTCACCAAATGCTAAAACGTCGCAGCGAATCCGCTTGGCAGGGTTCTGCTGAGGCTGTGATTCGTTGTTGTGTCAGAACGTGTGGTTTCTGGTGTAGGAGTTCTGGGAAGCCATTCAGGATCAGTAGCGTTCTCCATGTTGAGGACCCTGAAAATGATGCCACGCATTCATTAGTCTTTTGGTACTGTAAAATCGTGCAGGTCCAACTGCTACAAACCTGGGACTCGGGGACGAGACCTGTATGTTTTAAAGGGTGACAGGCAGTACAATTCAGTAACAGCTGGCTACAGGGCCAACATACATAGCTACCCCTGCATCAGTGTGTAGAGGATGGCGGCAAGACCACAAGGCAGTTGTCACAGTATGAGGTATAAAACTGAATTACGGCATCATAAATGCAGTTTCCTGGTAATGTAATTATTTGTTTTTCAGGTCCCATTTCAGGGATGCTCCTTTACATGAAGCTTAACTTCTTGCATGCCTGTTAATTGGCCCCTGCATGTAGTCATTCCACGGGACAGGGGGAAGAGTAAGGGGCCTCAAATCAGAGACATTAGGCCTTGATGAAATATTACACATTATGTACTCACCTTTCACAACTGTTTAAAATCACAAATGGAGTTGGAAGTCTTCATCGTTATCTATCTAGGAAATTTGGCAAGAAAATTGCGGACACAGTTTCATAGGACACAATTGTTCTCCACATAAACCATCCAGATGCACTGACCACACATTTCCAATGTTTATCTTTAGCTGACACTGGCTCCAATACAGTATGGATTCATAATTATGCTACATTTAAGTCATCCTGACCCCCAGTCCTCTCACTGTTCATGCCTCTGTTACTCCAGTTTCAGCCCTGGCCAATCCCACGCCAATCGGTGAACTGACAGCCGGGGATACTAAATGTGTCCAATCAGAGCGCTCATCGCTCAATTACTGCATAAATATCAGAGTTGTACTAACAAGGGGAGGGCACCTCAAGATAAACAATGTTGCGATGGCCGTTGTAGAGTCATCATCGTGTAACATCATCACCATGGTACTTCTCCATTTGTTATTTATATATACTGCGCTCATTTCTGGGATTAGTGAGCGATATTTGTACATGGTTACGATGAAAACAGAATATTGTAATAAATGGATGTAATAGGTGGCTTTTGGTGGATATTTCATTGCATCTTTGAAGGTAGAAATTATGAAGGATGACATCGGGCCAGTGGACAAGAGCAATTTATGGATCAACAATAAAAGTTCACTGAATGGCTCGGGAATAGCCAGGGCTTGAACGGGAGTAACGTAGGCATGAACCGTGAGAGGTCTGGGGGTCAGGATGCATTTAAGTAGGTCATGAGATAATCTGTAGGCTTTGGTTTCAGTTACCACCCTGTTAACTAATCACAGGTTTTTCCTTTATTGAGAATGCGATGAGTAATACCAAGGGATAAAAACTGCTTGTACTAGCCCCTGCAAAGTTCTGATTTATAATGAAGCCACATGTAGGCCTACAAGTATGCTTCATATCCATAGGTTTACAATGTACAGATGGGGATCTAAAGACTTCTTAAGGGGTCACGGTACAGGTTTTGGCACTTAAGAATCCACTTTTCTTAGTTGGGTGAACCTACCAAATCCATTAGCGAAGGTTTCGTTGATGTACTCAATTATGCTAATTAAATTGCTAATTAGCACTAAATAGTGGCTTTCTTAAATGGATTAAGTACAGGAGTTGCAGGTTAAGAAAGATGGATCTTCATTTACAACCTAAAAATGAACATTTCAGCATTGGTTTCATACATGTACTCAGTTATGCTAATTATAGCCCTGGTTGAACTGACCCTTACCTTTGACCCCTTCTTAAGGGGTCACGGTACAGGTTTTGGCACTTAAGAATCCACTTTTCTTAGTTGGGTGAGCCTACCAAATCCATTAGCGAAGGTTTCGTTGATGTACTCAATTATGTTAATTAAATTGCTAATTAGCGCTAATTAGTGGCTTTCTTAAATGGATTAAGTACAGGAGTTGAGGGTTAAGAAAGATGGATCTTTATTTAGACCCTAAAAATGAACATTTTATCATTGGTTTCATACATGTACTCAGTTATGCTAATTAAATCTAAATTTGGGATATTTTGAGTGGCTCCCCCTAGAGTTGGTACAGGCGTGGAAACTTAAGAATGGCCACTTGATTGTACATTGACCCTAATCAACATGTTGCATGCCTCAAACCTTTTGTACTTACAATGCTAAACAAAACTCCATGGGCTCCTGGACTATGTGGTTAGTTCCATTTTTCTTGAAACAGACTACCATTAAAATTGAGCTTCGAGTTGAAAGAAGTCAGAACGAGTATGCGTTAATCTGCTGGTTGTTTGCAGGACGACTTGGAAGTAAGTTGTGCAGTACAAACGCATTGTTGTATATCAGTCACACACTGTCGACATGGGTGAGTTGTAATCCGAGTAGTTATCTCTCTCTCTCTCTCTCTCTCTCTCTCTCTCTCTCTCTCTCTCTCTCTCACTCTCTCTCTCTCTCTCTCTCCTCTCTCTCTCTCTCTCCTTTCCTGTTCTTTCTTTCCGTCCGTCTCTTTCGATACCACAAGCAGAGGAAGACAAGGCCGATGATAATAAGACAGGCACCGACCACGATGGGAACTACGATGATGGAGATCCTTGCTGCGGTGAGACCTCCACCAGTGTCTGTTGCCACACACACACACACATGGAGAGGAAGATCAGCTGATGCCAACTCCCAACTCATCGCTGTCAAACAAGACGTTGTCCAGTACTGATACTCAACAAGCCGTTGTCCAGTACTGATACTCAACAAGACCTTGTCCAGTACTGCTACTCAACAAGACGTTGTCTAGTACTGGTACTCAACAAGACGTAGTCCAGTACTGATACTCAACAAGAGACAAGATCTTGTCCAGTACTGATACTCAACAAGACGTTGTCCAGTACTGATACTCAACAAGACGTAGTCCAGCACTGATACTCAACAAGACCTTGTCCAGTACTGCTTCTCAACAAGACAAGATCTTGTCCAGTAATGCTACTCAATGGAAAGGAAGTGTTGTTTTCAAAGCATTAGATTTACTTGTGTGTATATTGACCACTTGAACAACCTCCCATATAGCATCCACTCAAAGCCTTTATCAACACGTTGTCTAGGGTGTTGAATGGATTCAAGGTCAAATTGCTTAATAATTAATAAATAATTTTTTTCCATTATCCCTTAAATACATTCATCCGTTTGGCACAAACTCCAGTAATGCAAACACCTTGTCAGAGAACACCGATCCTTCAATTGAAGCATGTATATGCGTTAATAAACCATAAATTGCTCAGACTTACAGACGCATTTGACACCAATTCCAGGACTCCAGCTTGCTGTTCCGTTCGAGTTGGCTCGACATGTATATGACTTGGTTAATCCCTCTGGCTGGAAGCCAAAGCGACACCCTGTGATGGTCACTACGCTGCCCACCATGTAGCTCACAGGTTCTCGCTTAATGCTATTGGGTATCTCAAGCCAACCACAGGTCAAGACTGTCAGACAACAGAAAAAATAAACAAACAAGACGTTACAATGGGTCTAAAGTGATACACTTTGATGATCCTTTTTTCCATTATCCCTTAAATACATTCATCCGTTTGGCACAAACTCCAGTAATGCAAACACCTTGTCAGAGAACACCGATCCTTCAATTGAAGCATGTTTATGCGTTAATAAACCATAAATTGATCAGACTTACAGACACATTTGACACCAATTCCAGGACTCCAGCTTGCTGTTCCGTTCGAGTTGGCTCGACATGTATATGACTTGGTTAATCCCTCTGGCTGGGAGCCAAAGCGACACCCTGTGATGGTCACTACGCTGCCCACCATGTAGCTCACAGGTTCTCGCTTAATGCTATTGGGTATCTCAAGCCAACCACAGGTCAAGACTGTCAGACAACAGAAAAAATAAACAAACAAGACCTTACAATGGGTCTAAAGTGATACATTTTGATGTTCTTTATTACTTGTAAGAAAAGTCTTGCCTGACAGACTGCTGTTATTTGAACACTTCGAACAAATAATGACAATGTGATCTCTATGTGTATAAATTTGTCTTTTGACAAACAAGAAGCGAAGTATGAGAAGAGAGGCACACCTTCCTTTCCCAGTTCTACACTCTCCTCGTGCCAGTCTGCTGAGGCCACTGTATCCTCCGCAATATCACGGCTCTGCGCGATCAAGTAATCAAACCTGCACTCACTTCTGGAGCCACAGAAACTATTGACATCTGCCTCATTAATAGAGCCACCAGGGGGAGGGCTGGCCTCAAAGACAGGTATGAAACCAACAGGGTTATAATAGTCACGGTTGAGTCGAGCACGGTACAAGGCGGTGAATAACGTCTCCGTCTCAAGAACTCGCCCTGCAGACAAAACCAGAAATAAATTAAGCTTAATTTGGTTTGATATTGGTTAAATATATGAAAGCTATCAGTGTTCTATGGAAGCAGCTATCAGACATACAAGACAATCCAAACTTGGTGAAGATATCCTCTGGAGGGCTATCTGGAGGTAGTATTTCTTCAGATGGAGGTTTCACATGGAAATCATCATCGGGATCATTGTTAAACGTGCCGAGAAGGCCTCCAGTTTTCTCCTGTCAGACAAATTGGAATTGAAGATCTAAAATGGCTTGGACATTTATATCCAACAAAGACAACGATGTCTTGATCACTACACAATCCAATGACTACACCTGAAACGAGTTTGCTAGGTAGAAGCTCAGAGGACAATCAACAGTTATGACGTATCATGACAGATTAATCAAAAACTTATAAAAGCTGATTTAACATGCCATAAACTCTGATGATGCTGTGACGTGACAGTGAAGTAATCCATTCTTCCAGGAAACTGTAACACCCACTCCAACACGGAAAGATACAGTAAAATTACTGTACTTCAAGTCGTAAGGGGGGTCGTTGTTAATGATTATCATATCTGCATTCATACAAACACGTTAATAGCCTGTTTTAATTGTTATCACAGGTGAAATAACTAATGCATATGACAAATCCAGAAGCGCTTATATTGAAACCTTTACTCCATCCTAGTAAAGGTGAGACAAGTAATCACCGTCAAACTCCTGCCATTGGAGGTGGGACTGGGAGAAGTTGAGAAGGCGCGAATCGATTCTGACCATGATATGTTCACGAGTGCTCTCCTTCTTGATGTCCAACGTGATTTGGGGTCCGTTGTTGACCTTCATAGCTGCTGCTGTCATTATGGTTCCGTTGATGAAGCCCCCTGTCATCAAATCACACCAGATCAATGGCAGGGTTACATCATCAGCCATCATCCATTTCTGCTCTGTTAGGAAGGAGCTCAATGGAAAAAACCCTCTACTAATGAATTCAATACAATAGTCACGAGGGTCACATGAGATGTCACGTACAAGACTGGGGCTCTGGCTGTTCCATCCTTGCCTGCAGACTGAATGACACTTGGTTGCCATAGATATCTGCATCCGTAACCCTCATCAGCCAAAACTCACCATGCCCATTAAAGGTGTATTTGTTCTGGTCAAATGTGATGAAATGAGGATCACCATAAGCCAAAGCTGCAGACAGAGCATTCACACCAACATCAAATCATATGCAGGAATGAGCTTCAACAACCATATGTAACTATATATGATCTATACTTGATACAAAGTTTCAAATTCAATCTCTCACACAAAGTCTGAACCAATAATCAAATGTATTTTATAGTCCATGATAAAGTACTTCATGCATTAGTTGTTTTCTCCTACCTATCCCTGGAGGGGTGTAATGAATGCAGTCTTTAGTCGGCCGAACAACCATGTAACGACTGAAGCAATCATACATATCAGTCTGGTACTTGCAGCAGAGGTAATATGGGAATAGATCGTGTATCCAGTGACTCAGAGTGGGCACGTGGGGAGCTGTCCCCCATGGTGGCCGACCAGACGGGCTGCTGCGTGCCAGGAAACTGCCCTCGATCGAATCCCCCGCATACATCAAGTTGTCATCACTGTCATAGCAGCAAATGGAAGCACCTCCAATCGCACTGAAACAAGCCCACAGAGGATTGCAGTAAAATATTACGTCCGTTAGAATGCTTCTCCAATGCCAAATGCTTTTACTTATATCAATCCAATCACTATGGTTTATGAGATTAAGAACAAATCAAGGGGTTAACATTCATCCCCAGATCAAGAAACTCCAAACATAATGAATATTCATTAGCACTCATGGTATAGTTACGGCTAACTGGGACATGGCCCTTATTATACCAAAGTTCACCCTACAAAACAGGTCTCTAAGACAACATAGTTGGCAACCTACGCGACTCTTGTTGCCTGGTTACAGGAGTCTGCTCCTTGATGGACCTGACAGAACCCATCCCTGTCGTCCGTCTTACAGGCTAACACCGACACAAACCGACCAATGTCAACGTGAGCCTGAGAGCGTACACATGGACAGGGATCAAAGTCATCTCTCCACGGAGAAGACTGTACATCAGTGCCATGCCATTCCTTGCAGAGGACATGGGCCCAGTCCTCACCATGAGCTGTGACGAGGGCCGACTTGGTGAACCATCCGAGGGGAATCAACCCACTCCAAAGTGCTCTGGACGCATTACACACAATATACAAATACCACATCAACAAACTTGCTCGTGACAAATATAGTAGATTTTTTAATGGATGAATAAATGGGACAAACTTGTTAAGTACTTTCGATCCCAGAAAACAAGCTGAGTTAGCATTTATACATTAAATTAATAGTCCTGAAAATCCTGAAACTGACATACAGGTAAATGCAGTATATGAGTACATTTGCTAACAGGGCCGTACATGGTGCTGTTTTACCTTGGACTGGCTGGGTTCCATCTGTATTCATTGATGCTGACCCTGAATGCAGCCACAGAGAACTGTGAACAGATAGGAGCGTCATTCTGTTCACGACACATACCAGCTTGTGTGCTTAACTGATAGCTGCCCTGGTTGGAGTAATCCTCTGTTACTGTGTACAGCTCCTTCCACTCTGTCTGACAACAGAGGAACAGCCACAGGGTAAACACCAACAACAAGGTAAACAACAACAGCAGGGTAAACAACACCCACCCAGTAAACAACAACAGCAGGGTAAACAACACCCACCCAGTAAACAACAACAACAGGGTCAACAACACCCACCCAGTAAACAACAACAACAGGGTAAACAACACCCACCCAGTAAACAACAACAGCAGGGTAAACAACACCCACCCAGTAAACAACAACAGGGTCAACAACACCCACCCAGTAAACAACAACAACAGGGTAAACAACACCCACCCAGTAAACAACAACAACAGGGTAAACAACACCCACCCAGTAAACAACAACAACAGGGTAAACAACACACACCCAGTAAACAACAACAACAGGGTAAACAACACACACCCAGTAAACAACAACAACAGGGTAAACAACACACACCCAGTAAACAACAACAACAGGGTCAACTGCAAACAACAATTTATATACAAAATCAGCCATACCAAGTAAAACATTAGTTAGTCAGTGAGCCAGTTATCTAGTAAGTCAGTTATCTAGTCAGTGAGCCATTTATCTAGTCAGTGAACCAGTTATCTATTAAGTGAGCCAGTTATCTAGTCAGTGAGCCAGTTATCTAGTAAGTGAGCCAGTTATCAAGTAAGTAAGCCATTTATCTAGTCAGTGAGCCAGTTATCTAGTAAGCCATTTATCTAGTCAGTGAGCCTTTTATCTAGTCAGTGAGCCAGTTATCTAGCAAGTGAGCCAGTTATCTAGTCAGTGAGCCAGTTACCTAGTCAGTGAGCCAGTTATCTAGTAAGTGAGCCAGTTATCTATTCAGTGAGCCAGTTATCTAGTAAGTGAGCCAGTTATCTAGTGAGCCAGTTATCTATTCAGTGAGCCAGTTATCTAGTAAGTAAGCCATTTATCTAGTCAGTGAGTCAGTTATCTATTCAGTGAGCCAGTTATCTATTCAGTGAGCCAGTTTTCTGGCCAGTTATCAAGTAAGTAAGCCATTTATCTATTCAGTGGGCCAGTTTTCTAGCCAGTTATCAAGTAAGTAAGCCAGTTATCTAGTAAGTGAGCCATTTATCTGGTCAGTGAGCCAGTTATCTAGTCAGTGAGCCACTGAGAGTCCCTCCAGACAGCTGAACAAACCTCTTGATTGTTTTCTTTGTATCCTACCAACTTGATTGTGACCCTGTTGGTGATCTCTGATGGCAAGTCACTGGGGTCCCAGGTAAGGCTAATACTCGCCGGGTTCAACCAGTCCCCATTGGCGCTCACAGCGGTCACTCTTGAGCCTTCTGAGATGGTCATCTCTTGTCTCTCTGAATCAAATACATCAACATGGCAGTCTTCATAAAAAATGTAAACAACCATTTTAATAGTGGAAATATTGGCTTAAAATTAGAATTGATTTATTTGTCCAGATATGTGACTTTATTTGGCATGATTCTTGTCGAATATTTCTGGTTTCTGTCCTGAATATCAACATCCATAACACATCCTAAGAGTTATCAAGGTATTTTATCGATGGTAATCATTGGATGTCAAGCACTGACCAACTAGGTATTTATTCTTGAAATAATAGGCAGTTCCTCCCTGCACAGATACTTCCAGATCCACCAAGCCAATCTGGAATTGCCTTGGGGCAACACAGTGGGCCTGGCATACAAACATAATACAGATATCATTAAACATGTTAAACAGATTTAGAAATCATGAGGAAACTGAAAGTCACTCTGATACATAAGACAGTAATAACTCACCCTCATCAAGCCATCTCGAATCCCGCGAGATGTAACGCCACCGAAATTACAAACGATATCCTGGGTGGTTGTGAAACACGGCCCTCCTACCGTTACAAGGTTACCCCCCAACATGGGGCCCCCCTGAGGCTCCACCACCAACGGCCAATTGGTTTTACCTGTGAGCAAGTATGGATTATGATAACTGTTCGCTTCATTGATTGATTGATTGAATCAGACATCAAATGTGGCACATGAAACAACCATAGGAACCAGAGATGGCAAAGTTAAATCCATTTGTAATATTGTCCGTCAGATATAAACGCCTTTTTTATAAACTGGATGAGCCCAACTTACCTAGGTTAGTGTCGTTGGTGCAGCCTCCATGCCTTACAACCTCTCCCGTCACGTCAAAGTACCACCGCCCTCGAATGTTACTGCCACTCAGGGTGTCGTACTCGGCCACTTTATCTGTACCAGAGTAGGGGAGAGGTGTGAAGCCACGAGCTTTCCCAGCATTAAATCCAACCTAATAGACAAACAAGAGTATACATACACCGTGTATATTATGTTCTCGCAGTACATAATACATTGTCTGTTTGGATGACTTCACTGCTCCCCTCACACAGTATAGTTGTCTCAATATTGAAAAATAGATTTGGAAAACATGTTTGCAGCATGTTTATAAAGGTCATGTACTACACTATCATTGATATAAGAGTTGCTTGAGGCCAATGGTTTTAATGTTCCAATGATATAATGGAAATACATACAATGTCGACTTAACTTAGCTTCTTACTGTTTAGTCAAATGCAATTGAGATCAGTTATAATGATATGTAAATAAGCCTAGTTGTTTACATGAGCAGCCTTGCAATCAGGAGCCCCAAAGCTGTCCCCGCTGTTGGCGTTGCACTTCTGTGATGCTGCACTTCCCACCCACGTCATGTTATAGAAGTTAAACACAGTGTATGTAGACGTACCATCGGTGATCAGAGCCATTTGATATGTGTTCCTCTGTCAACACACATACCACTAATTGCACAACCCTGCAAGCTAGTGCACATAGAAACTGCAATACAGTGGATACAAATTATGTCAATATTGCACAACAAAGTGAACACTAATTGAGCCATTTCTCAGGTGCATCAAGCATGACAATTTCACCAGCCAAGGTGTGAAATAACAAGACAAAGGGAAAGTACATTAACCTGACATTTGTCCACGGGATAAATTGTACATGTCCTTGCCAAGAAGCCCACTTCATGCCAGGTGATGATAATGCCATACTGCCCTAAAAAGTGCTCTGCTCCGATAACCGCTGCCCTGACATCACTGCTAATCCTCTCGAGCATCCCCTTGGTAATGCTCAGCAGGTTAGCTGCACTGGTTGACCTGGGATCAAGCACACGGTAAAACATGCGGGCAGGATCATTGTTAGTCGCGATGGCGAAGTCTGCCTCGGCATAGAATGGAGCGATGAACGGAGTGTCCGTTTGCCCGAATGAAGGGTATAAGTTGTTGGGCCAGCTCTCCCGGAAGACATAAGGTACAATGTCTATAGCAGCATCTTTACCAAGTGCGACAAAACCACGGTGGGACACCTGCAGGAATCATAACGTTCTTATCTGACACCCAATCATAGCAGCTCCAATGCAATGTTCATACACACATCAATTAACATCCAATTATGACAGCATGCATATTTCATACTGACCCACAGCCCTTTGTAAACAGCTCCATAAAAAGGTACATCAAACTCTATGCCCGGGTTGAAACCGGTGTACAGCTGTGCTCGAGGAACGCTAATGTCGCAGTAGCGTTCAAGATAGGGATACATGGAACGCGCCTTTAGGTAATACAAGTTCTCCCATTCTGCTAGATAGTCTGTGATGATGAAAAAAAAATGATGCAAGCAACGGTTCACACTGGGTCAGCATCAAATAGGCCATTGCAGACCCTACTTTAATCAGCATATGACAACGACTAATATTAATCCCGCATTGTAAGTACAAAAGGTTTGAGGCATGCAACATGTTGATTAGGGTCAATGTACAATCAAATGGCCATTCTTAAGTTTCCACGCCTGTACCAACTCTAGGGGGAGCCACTCAAAATATCCCAAATTTAGATTTAATTAGCATAACTGAGTACATGTATGAAACCAATGATAAAATGTTCATTTTTAGGGTCTAAATAAAGATCCATCTTTCTTAACCCTCAACTCCTGTACTTAATCCATTTAAGAAAGCCACTAATTAGCGCTAATTAGCAATTTAATTAACATAATTGAGTACATCAACGAAACCTTCGCTAATTGATTTGGTAGGCTCACCCAACTAAGAAAAGTGGATTCTTAAGTGCCAAAACCTGTACCGTGACCCCCTTAAGAAGGGGTCAAAGGTAAGGGTCAGTTCAACCAGGGTTTAATTAGCATAACTGAGTACATGTATGAAACCAATGCTGAAATGTTCATTTTTAGGGTTGTAAATGAAGATCCATCTTTCTTAACCTGCAACTCCTGTACTTAATCCATTTAAGAAAGCCACTATTTAGTGCTAATTAGCAATTTAATTAGCATAATTGAGTACATCAACGAAACCTTCGCTAATGGATTTGGTAGGTTCACCCAACTAAGAAAAGTGGATTCTTAAGTGCCAAAACCTGTACCGTGACCCCTTAAGAAGTCTTTAGATCCCCATCTGTACATTGTAAACCTATGGATATGAAGCATACTTGTAGGCCTACATGTGGCTTCATTATAAATCAGAACTTTGCAGGGGCTAGTACAAGCAGTTTTTATCCCTTGGTATTACTCATCGCATTCTCAATAAAGGAAAAACCTGTGATTAGTTAACAGGGTGGTAACTGAAACCAAAGCCTACAGATTATCTCATGACCTACTTAAATGCATCCTGACCCCCAGACCTCTCACGGTTCATGCCTACGTTACTCCCGTTCAAGCCCTGGCTATTCCCAAGCCATTCAGTGAACTTTTATTGTTGATCCATAAATTGCTCTTGTCCACTGGCCCGATGTCATCCTTCATAATTTCTACCTTCAAAGATGCAATGAAATATCCACCAAAAGCCACCTATTACATCCATTTATTACAATATTCTGTTTTCATCGTAACCATGTACAAATATCGCTCACTAATCCCAGAAATTAGCGCAGTATATATAAATAACAAATGGAGAAGTACCATGGATGGAATAGCTACAAACATCGATGCTTCCTTGTATAACACTGTCAGGTCTAAAAATAACAACCTATCAGTTACACGATGATGACTCTACTACGGCCATCGCAACATTGTTTATCTTGAGGTGCCCTCCCCTTGTTAGTACAACTCTGATATTTATGCAGTAATTGAGCGATGAGCGCTCTGATTGGACACATTTAGTATCCCCGGCTGTCAGTTCACCGATTGGCGTGGGATTGGCCAGGGCTGAAAATGGAGTAACAGAGGCATGAACAGTGAGAGGACTGGGGGCCAGGATGACTTAAATGTAGCATAATTATGAATCCATACTGTATTGGAGCCAGTGTCAGCTAAAGATAAACATTGGAAATGTGTGGTCAGTGCATCTGGATGGTTTATGTGGAGAACAATTGTGTCCTATGAAACTGTGTCCGCAATTTTCTTGCCAAATTTCCTAGATAGATAACGATGAAGACTTCCAACTCCATTTGTGATTTTAAACAGTTGTGAAAGGTGAGTACATAATGTGTAATATTTCATCAAGGCCTAATGTCTCTGATTTGAGGCCCCTTACTCTTCCCCCTGTCCCGTGGAATGACTACATGCAGGGGCCAATTAACAGGCATGCAAGAAGTTAAGCTTCATGTAAAGGAGCATCCCTGAAATGGGACCTGAAAAACAAATAATTACATTACCAGGAAACTGCATTTATGATGCCGTAATTCAGTTTTATACCTCATACTGTGACAACTGCCTTGTGGTCTTGCCGCCATCCTCTACACACTGATGCAGGGGTAGCTATGTATGTTGGCCCTGTAGCCAGCTGTTACTGAATTGTACTGCCTGTCACCCTTTAAAACATACAGGTCTCGTCCCCGAGTCCCAGGTTTGTAGCAGTTGGACCTGCACGATTTTACAGTACCAAAAGACTAATGAATGCGTGGCATCATTTTCAGGGTCCTCAACATGGAGAACGCTACTGATCCTGAATGGCTTCCCAGAACTCCTACACCAGAAACCACACGTTCTGACACAACAGCCTCAGCAGAACCCTGCCAAGCGGATTCGCTGCGACGTTTTAGCATTTGGTGAGCAACAGTGGGCAAAGGTACAAGACGTTAAAGTAATCCGAGGTAACAAACAAAACTTTGAGACTTCAGTGTACCATGGTGTTATTGTTAATCTGCCTGAGCAACCTGGAGAAACAGATGGCTATCATTCCATCTGCTACAAAAACTTCACAGCAGCTCCGACTACTAGTACTCCTTCAGATAACGCTGACACTGCTAAGAGCAGGATTCAGCATCTACGCTCTGCTTCAGTTGAAGAAAAGCCATCAACTTCAGGGATATTTCCACCAAACTGTTTGTTTTGTGGAAACTCAAAGAAACGCAAGAAAGGTCTGCATGAAGTTGCTGGTGCTTGTGAAACACTCGAAGCTAGCCAAAGCATTCAGGAAGCGGCTTTGACTTTGAATGACTCAAAGATCCTGTCGAAAATCAGTGGTATCGATCTTGTTGCAAAAGAAGTGAAATATCATCATTCCTGTAAAAGTGCGTACCTGATGTCTGCTGCAAGAGCTAAAACTAGTGTCAAGGAAAGTGTTGACGCTTGTACAGATGTGCATGCATGTCCATCCGCAATTCTTGACATTCAAGGATATGTAGAACAGTCCATCATAGTCAACCAAAGACCTGAACTTCTGACATCTGTATATGCTAGGTATTTGGACTTATGTGCAATCTCCTCAGAAACACCTCTCAGAACTGCTCAAAACCTCATGCGAAACTTGTCTAAAAGGTTTGGTAACAAGCTTAAGTTTCATTCTCCTTTTGGGAAAAAAATTGGGATTGATCCTGTACAATTCTGAAACAGCTGACGATGCAGTACGTGTTGCCTATGACTATGCCTCTGATGATGAACGTATAGTAACCAAGGCAGCACTCATACTCCGAAAGCACATACTCAGTGTACCAAAGAAGGATTTGCCAGAAAATCCTTCTTTGGATGACCTAAAAGAAGGCGATGTAATCCCACCACCCCCTGCTCTCAACGTTCTTCACCAGCTTGTATTGTGGGCAAAATCCAAAGAATTGCACACAGCAAGCAATGCGTCGGGTTAGGTCATCCTGTGATGATGCACTGTTCATTGCCAGAAAGGGTACGGCAAGCCTGCTAAGCAAGTGGCTCTGGGAGTTGCAATAAAATCTGTCACAGGTAGCAAAAAGGTTGTGCAGGTGTTGAATCGGTTTGGCCATTGCATAAATTACAACTGCCTGGAGGAGTTAGAAACTGAAACTGCTGAGCAACTACAAGAGAGACAGCTTGCCTGTCCAGATGGCACACTTAAAGGGCAACCTATGGGCCTTGCATTTGACAATTTCGACGAGCTGACTAACACCTTATCCGGGGCAGATACATTGCATGACACAATGGGTATTATGTATCAGAATATCCCAACTGCATCTGAAATAGCCCAACCTGTTGAAGCCAACACAGAATTGCCGTCAGTACCAGGTAGCAGAAAGAACAGGAAGAGGTCGCTGGAGACCGAAGATGTACTCCTTGTTCCTTATAGGATGAAACCAAAAATGAATGTATTCAGCTACAAAAAGACAGATGTTTACAACCTTCAAGATGTCAGTGCAGCTGCTAAAAACTTAGATTTGGTCTGGATGATGAGCCATGCTCTTAATGTAGGCAAAATTCCAATGTGGGTCGGATTCAATGCCAGCAGGTACCAAGACAACTTACCAAAGCAAGAGGTCCGCTACTTGCCGAACTTACGCCAGCCAATCACCAGTCTTGATGTGATTCAGGAAACCCTCACCACAGCCCAAAGATGTGCAAAGGAGTGTGAGCAACAGTTTGCAGTTGTATCATACGACTTAAATGCTGCAAAACCTGCAATGCAAATTCAGGCCACAGAAAAAACCCCAGATTCGATAACGTGTTTGTCATGCCTGGAACATTTCATATTGAGATGGCCTTCTTTAAGGCCATTGGGAAGATCATCTCAGATTCTGGAGGAC
The DNA here is from genome assembly GCA_034190875.2 of Urechis unicinctus. Taxonomy (NCBI): domain Eukaryota; kingdom Metazoa; phylum Annelida; class Polychaeta; order Xenopneusta; family Urechidae; genus Urechis; species Urechis unicinctus. Next base: position 3,846,720 of record CM067353.1, on the reverse strand, counting down.
CTGACATGCTCACAGACACAGATGTTCTTGCCCCTGGTTCATTGAATGGCTTTCTGTCTGGCAAGCATTTTAATCGGTGCAAACGGCTCCACCCAATATTGGCCCTTTCTTTTGAAATCCAGCATTTCAAGACATTTCTGAAGACATACGAAGAAAAAGACGAGCTGATGTTATAATACTATTTTGGCTCAGACGTTCTTAAAAAAGCCTCCCCCTTTAATTATCAGCACGAGAGCCCGGGTTACATCACACCACTCTTTGGGAGGGGTGTAACCCTGATTTCAGCAATCCTCACAGCAAGCGGGTTCACCCTCCAAGTGGACTCGTCGTGTCACGTGGGGATTGTTTTAGCCTGGCCTATCATGTGGACCCTTTATAAGGTCCACAGATGGGTCAGTCGGGGAGATTCATCTAGTCAGAGAAACGATTCGGACCGCAAGATTCCAGGGAGCTTCATTGTTGAAATTTAATAAACCAAATAAGCATCTCTACTCCAGGACTCGCGTTGATTTCCTCTGATTAGTCCCCACTCCAGCAACTACAGGCAGTGAGTAACAGTACTATAACGAAGAGCGTGCATAAGCAAGAAAAGACTAAGAAAGTCTAGCTTTACACTTGAACACTTACTCATAAACATGCTTGCCTTCCTAGTGATATTTGGGGAAAATGGAATAATTCTTTTCGTTACTTTGTATGCCACAATCATTGTCTTTGTATGCCACAATCATTGTCTTTTGGCATAGAGCTTACTTTAAATATACACTATTTACCCAACTTAAAATGAGTACAATTATGTAGATGAAGCACTTGAGATGTTTCTCTGTACTGGTGATGAGCACTGCATGCCCAGTTCTCCTGTTTGTCGAAGACATAGGCCTACAATATGTATATAGCAGAATTTTTCAAAGACAATAAATTCGATGTAGCATGTATGTAACTGGATAATGTTTGGGTTAATATTCAAAATATGGTGCATTGCTAATCAGCACTGTGGAATCAGCTCGGCCTGCAATGAAGAAAATAAGGCGAATTTCTGCATTTTTCTGGTTGAAATTTCGAATCATTGAGAATTTTAATTTCAAACTGAAAAGCAGAAATTGGCATATTACTCCATAGTCTGTCAATGCAATCAAAACATGCATGTAAGTTTCTTTGCAAAATGTTTTAAGGGGACAAGAATTCAGTCATTAGCATGGGAGATGCAAGTCTCTCTATTTCAGGAAGTCACTTCATGTGTGTGTATACCCAATCACCCTTTATTATGGTCAAAATCGATCAGCAAGTCCAACAACTTACAGTATGTTGCATGAGTCACTAGTGATGTAGTTTCTCATTGTTTGTCTTTTCAGTAAAAAAATCATAGATACTAGAATTTTAATTAAAATCTATGTACCTGAACACAAAACTGTCGAGTTCTTTCGATCTTCCCCTTCGACCCCTTCTTAAGGGGTCACGGTACAGGTTTTGGCACTTAAGAATCCACTTTTCTTAGTTGGGTAAACCTACCAAATCCATTAGCGAAGGTTTCGTTGATGTACTCAGTTATGCTAATTAAATTGCTAATTAGCGCTAATTAGTGGCTTTCTTAAATGGATTAAGTACAGGAGTTGAGGGTTAAGAAAGATGGATTTTTATTTAGACCCTAAAAAATGAACATTTTATCATTGGTTTCATACATGTACTCAGTTATGCTAATTAAATCTAAATTTGGGATATTTTGAGTGGCTCCCCCTAGAGTTGGTACAGGCGTGGAAACTTAAGAATGGCCATTTGATTGTACATTGACCCTAATCAACATGTTGCATGCCTCAAACCTTTTGTACTTGCAATGCTAAACAAAACTCCATGGGCTCCTGGTTTAACAACAGTTAGATCGTGATCTCGATGAGTTAGAGCCACCCGGCGTGGTCTCCTCCATCCCATTCTGACCTCCTTGGGTTGGTGATGACATGTTCTAGTCGAGTTCTAGTAGAACATTTCGGTCGTATAATCCACGGCCTTGTCACGTTGTTATTGCATTGAGTGATTGACCGGATTTTCAATCAGGCCATCGTTGCAGATTACAGATCATGGTCGCCTAAATCATGGGTGGGGTGGGGGGGGGGGGCTACTTAATCAAGATATCGAGACTGCACCTAGGAAGAAGTGGCATCTATAAGTCGTAATCCAACTTTTCGGCTCATGAAAATTAGCAAAAACGTTATGTTCCACTTGCTTTGCCGATCGATCCTGTCGTTGTTGCATCGCCCCTTCAACCAGCATCAATGGATAATTCGCGGAGACAAGGGCACTCAAGGACGACACCAGTGGGAAAGCTTTACCATTGACTTGACATCGTGCAGTGAGCGGCACAGAGAACACACACCGAGTGCTTGTATTAAACACAACGCTTTATAGATGTTCTTAATAACCAAAGAATTTCGTTTGCGCTCATTCTGTAAAGTAGTAATGCACTCATGAGCAGTCTAGCTTGTATACAACCGATAGGTGGCATCTCAGGAAGACAGCAAACGACGCTGGACCTTCATTCGATGGTAAATAAAATTCACGTTGGACTTTAGTAACTAAAATTAACGAGAACCCAGTAATGAGTGTTTGATGAAATGGGGTTAAAGTCCGTTTGATCTGGCGCGTGTTACGCTGACTAGAGTGCGCTGTTTTGTCAGGTAGACACAACAGTCATCCTCTCGCTGACGTCACCGCACGTGTCTGAGTTTAAGTCAAATTGGACAGTACTGGTCCGTTATGATTATTATAAAACTACGCTGTGGAAAGATGACAAGTTGTAAGATTCCTACAGCAATATCCATACGTTTTCCTGCCCAAAAACGTTCACATACACTTATGCAAAAGAATCATGCCTGATCTGACGGAATTCAAACTCGTGAAACATGCGAGAAAATATGCGACTGGACAGTTTCAAATATAATTTTATTTTAAATGACTATCATCATGTGAAATAAATTGAACATAACAAATGGCTTTTAAATAACAAAATCGCATTAGAATTGATCAACTGATTGAATTTGAATAAATATATGATTATTTTACGGTAATGTACAGATTTATTATCGAGCTAATACTGAATACGAAAAATGTAATATTTACACACCTGATATTTAATGTTGTAGATTATTATATAGTTAGCTGCGATTCGTTTCGGGTCAAGATCATACTTTTAGGGATCATTTCTATAGTATGTATCGCAAGGTCATCAGTTAAATCTGATGCCAGGCTCGAAACCACGATGACGAGCTGAAGCGAACCTTTCTGAGCGTGAAAAGTGCGAGAGTTTCTTCCTTCGGGCGGATGACTCTTGCAATTGAGGAACGTTCCTCTCTCACTTGTGAGAAGATGGAGGAAAGGTGCGCATTCAGAGTGGTTACGTATAGTTACAAATAAAACAAAACGAAGAAGGCGAAGATGAAATTTAGATTGGTACCGATGTGTGTAAATAGAACGATGGTTGAAAAGGTATGTGTCTAGGATGTATCTGACTTCCGGTTCGCCTACTGAATTATTGAACTAAGTATCCGTCGCCTCACTTCTTATTTCGAGAGTAATTGGATTATACACGGAAACCATCCGTATAAACAAGTATATTACATTGATAGTTAATATGTATAACATGACAGATCCATGGTTTGTTTATTATTATGACCGTTTATGGAAAATCGAAACTTTTTTTCTGTTATATATAACGTTATGTGCGCAAGCTGAAATGTTCGTGTTCATAACGTTATGATGATTAAAGTTCACATTTGTCACTTTCCTTTATCATGACGGTTTACCTGTTTACACCTGTATGGGAAAGCGTCTCGGTTGACCTGTTTTGTGTTTGATCATTAATTTGTTTCAGTATTGCTCAGACACACTTTCAAGGATTTCGGTACGCAGTACGACGATATCGCTGACAAATAGACAACTGAGATAAATCGAGCCATATATGGTGTCAGGTGTGATCAGACAATTATCTCACCTAGTGGTGTAAACACCGACCGAGTCTGATGGGGCAGTGATTATATCCCAATTATCGCTCGGCCCTTTAAACTTACAAATCTCATGAATAAATAAAACCTAGGATGGTATCGATGGTACTGTGTTTGTGATATATGATATTAGAATGACAATATGGATGTCCTCCGGTTCTTTACCTTAATCATCGCGTTAACCGTGACCAACGTACTCGGCCAAACCTGTGACATCTTCTCTGGATGGGACGGTGAGTAGATTATGAATTTATGGGACGCAAGGAGGCGATTGAACATTGAAGCATTACATATGTAATTAAATTGGAATGCGAGGCTGTTGGAATTGGCAGGATCATTTGATTTGTCAACTCCTTGTTGAAGGAAGGCCATTTGTTGTCATTATTGAATTTATTACTCCATAAAATTGAACAGATATTTCATTGAATTTGTACGAGTTTGTAGCACAGATTAATATTAGTCGTTGTCATATGCTGATTAAAGTAGGGTCTGCAATGGCCTATTTGATGCTGACCCAGTGCGAACCGTTGCTTGCATCATTTTTTTTTTTCATCATCACAGACTATCTAGCAGAATGGGAGAACTTGTATTACCTAAAGGCGCGTTCCATGTATCCCTATCTTGAACGCTACTGCGACATAAGCGTGCCTCGAGCACAGCTGTACACCGGTTTCAACCCGGGCATAGAGTTTGATGTACCTTTTTATGGAGCTGTTTACAAAGGGCTGTGGGTCAGTATGAAATATGCATGCTGTCATAATTGGATGTTAATTGATGTGTGTATGAACATTGCATTGGAGCTGCTATGATTGGGTGTCAGATAAGAACGTTATGATTCCTGCAGGTGTCCCACCGTGGTTTTGTCGCACTTGGTAAAGATGCTGCTATAGACATTGTACCTTATGTCTTCCGGGAGAGCTGGCCCAACAACTTATACCCTTCATTCGGGCAAACGGACACTCCGTTCATCGCTCCATTCTATGCCGAGGCAGACTTCGCCATCCAGACTAACGATGATCCTGCCCGCATGTTTTACCGTGTGCTTGATCCCAGGTCAACCAGTGCAGCTAACCTGCTGAGCATTACCAAGGGGATGCTCGAGAGGATTAGCAGTGATGTCAGGGCAGCGGTTATCGGAGCAGAGCACTTTGTTGGGCAGTATGGCATTATCATCACCTGGCATGAAGTGGGCTTCTTGGCAAGGACATGTACAATCTATCCCGTGGACAAATGTCAGGTTAATGTACTTTCCCTTTGTCTTGTTATTTCACACCTTGGCTGGTGAAATTGTCATGCTTGATGCACCTGCGAAATGGCTCAATTAGTGTTCACTTTGTTGTGCAATATTGACATGAATTTGTATCCACTGTATTGCAGTTTCTATGTGCACTAGCTTGCAGGGTTGTGACAATTAGTGGTATGTGTGTTGACAGAGGAACACATATCAAATGGCTCTGATCACCGATGGTACGTCTACTACACTGTGTTTAACTTCTATAACATGACGTGGGTGGGAAGTGCAGCATCACAGAAGTGCAACGCCAACAGCGGGGACAGCTTTGGGGCTCCTGATTGCAAGGCTGCTCATGTAAACAACTAGGCTTATTTACATATCATTATAACTGATCTCAATTGCATTTGACTAAACAGTAAGAAGCTAAGTTAAGTCGATGTATTTCCATTATATCATTGGAACATTAAAACCATTGGCCTCAAGCAACTCTTATATCAATGATAGTGTAGTACATGACCTTTATAAACATGCTGCAAACATGTTTTCCAAATCTATTTTTCAATATTGAGACAACTATACTGTGTGAGGGGAGCAGTGAAGTCATCCAAACAGACAATGTATTATGTACTGCAAGAACATAATATACAGGTGTATGTATACTCTTGTTTGTCTATTAGGTTGGATTTAATGCTGGGAAAGCTCGTGGCTTCACACCTCTCCCCTACTCTGGTACAGATAAAGTGGCCGAGTACGACACCCTGAGTGGCAGTAACATTCGAGGGCGGTGGTACTTTGATGTGACGGGAGAGGTTGTAAGGCATGGAGGCTGTACCAACGACACTAACCTAGGTAAGTTGGGCTCATCCAGTTTATGAAAAAGGCGTTTATATCTGACAGACAATATTACAAATGGATTTAACTTTGCCATCTCTGGTTCCTATGGTTGTTTCATGTGCCACATTTGATGTCTGATTCAATCAATCAATCAATGAAGCAAACAGTTATCATAATCCATACTTGCTCACAGGTAAAACCAATTGGCCGTTGGTGGTGGAGCCTCAGGGGGGCCCCATGTTGGGGGGTAACCTTGTAACGGTAGGAGGGCCGTGTTTCACAACCACCCAGGATATCGTTTGTAATTTCGGTGGCGTTACATCTCGCGGGATTCGAGATGGCTTGATGAGGGTGAGTTACTACTGTCTTATGTATCAGAGTGACTTTCAGTTTCCTCATGATTTCTACATCTGTTTAACATGTTTAATGATATCTGTATTATGTTTGTATGCCAGGCCCACTGTGTTGCCCCAAGGCAATTCCAGATTGGCTTGGTGGATCTGGAAGTATCTGTGCAGGGAGGAACTGCCTATTATTTCAAGAATAAATACCTAGTTGGTCAGTGCTTGACATCCAATGATTACCATCGATAAAATACCTTGATAACTCTTAGGATGTGTTATGGATGTTGATATTCAGGACAGAAACCAGAAATATTCAACAAGAATCATGCCAAATAAAGTCACATATCTGGACAAATAAATCAATTCTAATTTTAAGCCAATATTTCCACTATTAAAATGGTTGTTTACATTTTTTATGAAGACTGCCATGTTGATGTATTTGATTCAGAGAGACAAGAGATGACCATCTCAGAAGGCTCAAGAGTGACCGCTGTGAGCGCCAATGGGGACTGGTTGAACCCGGCGAGTATTAGCCTTACCTGGGACCCCAGTGACTTGCCATCAGAGATCACCAACAGGGTCACAATCAAGTTGGTAGGATACAAAGAAAACAATCAAGAGGTTTGTTCAGCTGTCTGGAGGGACTCTCAGTGGCTCACTGACTAGATAACTGGCTCACTGACCAGATAAATGGCTCACTTACTAGATAACTGGCTTACTTACTTGATAACTGGCTAGAAAACTGGCTCACTGAATAGATAACTGGCTCACTGAATAGATAAATGGTTTACTTACTAGATAACTGGCTAGATAACTGGCTCACTGAATAGATAAATGGCTCACTAGATAACTGGCTCACTTACTGAAAATACTTACTTGAAACTGGCTCACTTACTAGATAACTGGCTCACTTACTAGGTAAATGGCTTACTTACTAGATAACTGGTTCACTGACTAGATAAATGGCTCACTGACTAGATAACTGGCTTACTTACTAGATAAATGGCTCACTGACTAACTAATGGTGTTGTTTTACTTGGTATGGCTGATTTTGTATATAAATTGTTGTTTGCAGTTGACCCTGTTGTTGTTGTTTACTGGGTGTGTGTTGTTTACCCTGCTGTTGTTGTTTACTGGGTGGGTGTTGTTTACCCTGTTGTTGTTGTTTACTGGGTGGGTGTTGTTGACCCTGTTGTTGTTTACTGGGTGGGTGTTGTTGACCCTGTTGTTGTTGTTTACTGGGTTGTTTTACCCTGCTGTTGTTGTTTACTGGGTGGGTGTTGTTTACCCTGCTGTTGTTGTTTACCTTGTTGTTGGTGTTTACCCTGTGGCTGTTGCTCTGTTGTCAGACAGAGTGGAAGGAGCTGTACACAGTAACAGAGGATTACTCCAACCAGGGCAGCTATCAGTTAAGCACACAAGCTGGTATGTGTCGTGAACAGAATGACGCTCCTATCTGTTCACAGTTCTCTGTGGCTGCATTCAGGGTCAGCATCAATGAAGACAGATGGAACCCAGCCAGTCCAAGGTAAAACAGCGCCTTGTACGGCCCTGTTAGCAAATGTACTCATATACTGCATTTACCTATATGTCAGTTTCAGGATTTTCAGGACTATTAATTTAATGTATAAATGCTAACTCAGCTTGTTTTCTGGGATCGAAAGTACTTAACAAGTCTGTCCCATTTATTCATCTATTAAAAAATCTACTATATTTGTCACGAGCAAGTTTGTTGATGTGGTCTTTGTATATTGTGTGTAATGCGTCCAGAGCACTTTGGAGTGGGTTGATTCCCCTCGGATGGTTCACCAAGTCGGCCCTCGTCACAGCTCATGGTGAGGACTGGGCCCATGTCCTCTGCAAGGAATGGCATGGTACTGATGTACAGTCTTCTCCGTGGAGAGATGACTTTGATCCCTGTCCATGTGTACGCTCTCAGGCTCACGTTGACATTGGTCGGTTTGTGCCGGTGTTAGCCTGTAAGACGGACGACAGGGATGGGTTCTGTCAGGTCCATCAAGGAGCAGACTCCTGTTACCAGGCAACAAGAGTCGCGTAGGTTGCCAACTATGTTGTCTTAGGGACCTGTTTTGTAGGGTGAACTTTGGTATAATAAGGGCCATGTCCCAGTTAGCCGTAACTATACCATGAGTGCTAATGAATATTCATTATGTTTGGAGTTTCTTGATCTGGGGATGAATGTTTACCCCTTGATTTGTTCTTAATCTCATAAACCATAGTGATTGGATTGATATAAGTAAAAGCATTTGGCATTGGAGAAGCATTCTAACGGACGTAATATTTTACTGCAATCCTCTGTGGGCTTGTTTCAGTGCGATTGGAGGTGCTTCCATTTGCTGCTATGACAGTGATGACAACTTGATGTATGCGGGGGATTCGATCGAGGGCAGTTTCCTGGCACGCAGCAGCCCGTCTGGTCGGCCACCATGGGGGACAGCTCCCCACGTGCCCACTATGAGTCACTGGATACACGATCTATTCCCGTATTACCTCTGCTGCAAGTACCAGACTGATATGTATGATTGCTTCAGTCGTTACATGGTTGTTCGGCCGACTAAAGACTGCATTCATTACACCCCTCCAGGGATAGGTAGGAGAAAACAACTAATGCATGAAGTACTTTATCATGGACTATAAAATACATTTGATTATTGGTTCAGACTTTGTGTGAGAGATTGAATTTGAAACTTTGTATCAAGTATAGATCATATATAGTTACATATGGTTGTTGAAGCTCATTCCTGCATATGATTTGATGTTGGTGTGAATGCTCTGTCTGCAGCTTTGGCTTATGGTGATCCTCATTTCATCACATTTGACCAGAACAAATACACCTTTAATGGGCATGGTGAGTTTTGGCTGATGAGGGTTACGGATGCAGATATCTATGGCAACCAAGTGTCATTCAGTCTGCAGGCAAGGATGGAACAGCCAGAGCCCCAGTCTTGTACGTGACATCTCATGTGACCCTCGTGACTATTGTATTGAATTCATTAGTAGAGGGTTTTTCCATTGAGCTCCTTCCTAACAGAGCAGACATGGATGATGGCTGATGATGTAACCCTGCCATTGATCTGGTGTGATTTGATGACAGGGGGCTTCATCAACGGAACCATAATGACAGCAGCAGCTATGAAGGTCAACAACGGACCCCAAATCACGTTGGACATCAACAAGGAGAGCACTCGTGAACATATCATGGTCAGAATCGATTCGCGCCTTCTCAACTTCTCCCAGTCCCACCTCCAATGGCAGGAGTTCGACGGTGATTACTTGTCTCACCTTTACTACGATGGAGTAAAGGTTTCAATATAAGCGCTTCTGGATTTGTCATATGCATTAGTTAATTTCACCTGTGATAACAATTAAAACAGGCTATTAACGTGTTTGAATGAATGCAGATATGATAATCATTAACAACGACCCCCCTGACGACTTGAAGTACAGTAATTTTACTGTATCTTTCCGTGTTGGAGTGGGTGTTACAGTTTCCTGGAAGAATGGATTACTTCACTGTCACGTCACAGCATCATCAGAGTTTATGGCATGTTAAATCAGCTTTTATAAGTTTTTGATTAATCTGTCATGATACGTCATAACTGTTGATTGTCCTCTGAGCTTCTACCTATAAAACTCGTTTCAGGTGTAGTCATTGGATTGTGTAGTGATCAAGACATCGTTGTCTTTGTTGGATATAAATGTCCAAGCCATTTCAGATCTTCAATTCCAATTTGTCTGACAGGAGAAAACTGGAGGCCTTCTCGGCACGTTTAACAATGATCCTGATGATGATTTCCATGTGAAACCTCCATCTGAAGAAATACTACCTCCAGATAGCCCTCCAGAGGATATCTTCAACAAGTTTGGATTGTCTTGTATGTCTGATAGCTGCTCCCATGGAACACTGATAGCTTTCATATATTTAACCAATATCAAACCAAATTAAGCTTAATTTATTTCTGGTTTTGTCTGCAGGGCGAGTTCTTGAGACGGAGACGTTATTCACTGCCTTGTACCGTGCTCGACTCAACCGTGACTATTATAACCCTGTTGGTTTCATACCTGTCTTTGAGGCCAGCCCTCCCCCTGGTGGCTCTATTAATGAGGCAGATGTCAATAGTTTCTGTGGCTCAAGAAGTGAGTGCAGGTTTGATTACTTGATCGCGCAGAGCCGTGATATTGCGGAGGATACAGTGGCCTCGGCAGACTGGCACGAGGAGAGTGTAGAACTGGGAAAGGAAGGTGTGCCTCTCTTCTCATACTTCGCTTCTTGTTTGTCAAAAAACAGATTTATACACATAGAGATCACATTGTCATTATTTGTTCAAAGTGTTCAAATAACAGCAGTCTGTCAGGCAAGACTTTTCTTACAAGTAATAAAGAACATCAAAGTGTATCACTTTAGACCCATTGTAACGTCTTTTTTGTTTATTTTTTTCTGTTGTCTGACAGTCTTGACCTGTGGTTGGCTTGAGATACCCAATAGCATTAAGCGAGAACCTGTGAGCTACATGGTGGGCAGCGTAGTGACCATCACAGGGTGTCGCTTTGGCTTCCAGCCAGAGGGATTAACCAAGTCATATACATGTCGAGCCAACTCGGACGGAACAGCAAGCTGGAGTCCTGGAATCGGTGTCAAATGTGTCTGTAAGTCTGAGCAATTTATGGTTTATTAACGCATATACATGCTTCAATTGAAGGATCAGTGTTCTCTGACAAGGTGTTTGCATAAATGGAGTTTGTGCCAAACGGATGAATGTATTTAAGGGATAATGGGAAAAAAAACTCATCCCTTTCAATCATTTTATCTAATTATTAAGCAGTTTGACCTTGAATTCATTCAACATTCTAGACAAAGTGTTGATAAAGGCTTTGAGTGGATGCTATATGGGAGGTTGTTCAAGTGGTCAATATACACACAAGTAAATCTAATGCTTTGAAAAAAAAAACCACTTCTTTTCCATTGAGTAGCATTACTTGAAAAGGTCTTGTTGAGTTGCAGTACTGGACAAGGTCTTGTTGAGTATCAGTGCTGGACTACGTCTTGTTGAGTATCAGTACTGGACAAGGTCTTGTTGAGTATCAGTACTGAACAACGTCTTGCTGAGTATCGGTGCTGGACTACGTCTTGTTGAGTAGCAGTACTGGACAACGCCTTGTTGAGTATCAGTACTGGACAACGCCTTGTTGAGTATCAGTACTGGACAAGGTCTTGCTGAGTATCAGTACTGGACAAGGTCTTGTTGAGTATCAGTACTGGACAAGGTCTTGTTGAGTATCAGTACTGGACAAAGTCTTGTTGAGTATCAGTACTGGACAAGGTCTTGTTGAGTATCAGTACTGGACAAGGTCTTGTTGAGTATCAGTACTGGACAAGGTCTTGTTGAGTATCAGTACTGGACAAGGTCTTGCTGAGTATCAGTACTGGACAAGGTCTTGCTGAGTATCAGTACTGGACAAGGTCTTGTTGAGTATCAGTACTGGACAAGGTCTTGTTGAGTAGCAGTACTGGATAAAGTCTTGTTGAGTATCAGTGCTGGACTACGTCTTGTTGAGTATCAGTACTGGACAACGTCTTGTTGAGTATCAGTACTGGACAACGTCTTGTTGAGTATCGGTGCTGGACTACGTCTTGTTGAGTAGCAGTACTGGACAACGCCTTGTTGAGTATCAGTACTGGACAAGGTCTTGTTGAGTATCAGTACTGGACAACGTCTTGTTGAGTATCAGTACTGGACAACGTCTTGTTTGACAGCAATGAGTTGGGAGTGGGCATCAGCTGATCTTCCTCTCCATGTGTGTGTGTGTGTGGCAACAGACACTGGTGGAGGTCTCACCGCAGCAATGATCTCCATCATCGTAGTTCCCACCGTGGTCGGTGCCTGTCTTATCATCATCGGCCTCGTCTTCCTCTGCTTGTGGTGTCGAAAGAGACGGAAAAAGAAAGAACAGGAAAGGAAACGTAAACATGCGTGAGTGTGGATGGGTCTTTAAGATTTGATTTCTGCTATGAAATAAAAATCCGCACTTGACATTACAACTTGTTGCCACTGTGATGATGTTGTTGTTGTATGTTACAGAGACCAGGAGGAGTTTCAGGATCTGGATGTCATTGGTTACGGCAAGTCTAACAACATGTTCTACAACCCTAACAACCCAGTTGTCACCAACCAGAGCCGTACGACCCCACGTCCGGACAAGAAGGCGCTACATAACGACACCACATCAACTGCTCCCATCCAGCAGTCGACCCCCAGAGTGGAGCATTTACCTGACCCCAAGGATACCATGCAGAAGAAAATAGAATCCTCTGTATCTTCAGCAGATGATGTTTTCTTTGATAAGGAAAGCATTGATGGTGCGAAGATACGCTCAGACAGCATGCATTCTATGGATAGGTTAAACCATGCTAACGTCCAGCCACCGAGCCCACCAAATTCTGACCGAGTTCTTCTTCCAGAATCACCCAAAAACTCTGCCAAATTTAAAAAGAAAAGGAAGAAAGAAAAACGAGGTCAAAGTTCAGAAGATGAATCCGATGCTACTCAGAACTCAATCCAATATTCTGAGACTCTGGGAGGTCGTCCAAGTAGACCAGCCTTGGGAGCAGCTCCCCCTTCCAAACCAAAGGGTAATATTCCGGCTCCAGGCAATGTACAAGCGATGCAATACCAACCGGCACCAGTACAGCAAGCTGTGCACCCTCCCCGCTACATGGTCCCCATGGGTCACCCAGCCACACAGATGCATCCAAACAGCGGGACTTTATCCGATTCATCAGCTTCCTCTGCCTACTACCAGCAGGAAATGGACCAGTTCTACAGACAGAACGAGAGGCCCAAACCGAGCCACAGACCCACGCAGAAAGCACGGCCATATCAGTACCCAACTGGACCTCGCAACAATCAAGGCAACTTCTACTGAAGACATTCCATGCCGACAATCAGCAGTTTCTCGTTTGGTTTTTTCAGGTCACCTTGCTGAAGACTTGCAGCAGCATTTGTTGCAATGCGAGGAATGATTTGTACAGCTATGCATTCCATTCCCCTTGCTATTGGCATGTTTTGTTCCAGATTTATTACAGGCATCCGAGACCAAGTAAATGAAGGTCAGAGGTCAGAGCTACTTGTTTAGGATGTTTTTCAATGAACTAGAATTGTAGTGTAACGCAGTGCAAAATGGGAATGATAAATGCTCGTCTCTGAGGTATATTCTGTTTTGTGAAGTTTGTGAGAAGTCTCCTCTTCACCAACATACATGGTGTCATATTTTTATACAATTGTCAAATAAATACTTTGTTATGAAAAGACTGGAAAGTTGGCTATATTTGCTTGCTGCATTTCCCAAGAGATAATCCTGTGAAATGTTCACCTTAATCACGAGGAATAGTCTCTATGCAAACAGATTATCTAATCTGATCATCAAACTATGACCAGGGCAGGCTTTATGAACAAAGGAAAGAGACTAGCAGATGGGAAGTAGTAATCCTTAAGCAGGCTTGAAAAGTTGTAATTGCTCGTTGATCAGAGATCGAATAAGGATCAAATATAGACATAAACTCAACTGCTACCTAAAGGTATTCGCTAATGAAACAACAAGCTTTATTATTGGTTAAAGAATAGAAATTGATAGCTCAATATGAAGCAAAATTTGTAAATATTCAAAAGCAGAGACACACGTCTCTAGACGAGACATAATGCTATATTCAGCGTCATTTTCATAACCTATGATTGAGAAGATCTCAACATTCTCACCGACCATATCTCATACATTCTCACCGATATATATATATATATATATATATATATATATATATATATATATATATATATATATATATATATATATATATATATATATATATATATATATATATATATATATATATAATCTATATATATATATACATAATTCTTAAAGATTACTTTACAACATAACATGACAACAAAGTGAATATTTATCTTTTATAAAAACATCCTAAAAAGACAGATTTGATGCCATTTAAACATTCTATATTCAGTCACTCCTAGGCAGTAAGAAACTTATGCAGAAGAAAATGACCATCTAGCTGATGATGAACATTTCTAAATAAATCAAAATAATGATTAAAGACCCAAATAATGATTAAAGACCCAAATAATGATTAAAGACCCAAAACAGACTGAGGAAGCATCAGGACATTGCATTCATTGCACCAGATTGACTAGTCAGACATGTGACACTTTTACATACACACAAATATAGCTTTTATATACAATTCCTTATACAACAAACCTTATTTTGTATCAAGACTTCTCAAATATATAATACAACAGGTAACTACATTCTATTTAAATGCGTTGAGATTTATATGATGAAATCAACAAGACAGCACATAGGTGCCGGAGCATCGTTGACCACTGCTGCGGGTATGAGACGAGGATCTAGTTCAAAGGACACAACCCAACCAGATCGTTTGACACTGTATAGTTAGGCATACTCGACATGGTGAGGACAGCCAACAAGTAGAAGTCACTAAGACATACTGCTCTTTACACCATACTGTCCCCAGGCTCGCCCATGACCATCTCATAGTTGGGAGGAGCAATCGAGTCTTCTACGATGCCACTTGATGTGTCAGAGTGGCTATCTCTACCAGCTCTTAAGTGAGATTTTCCCGAGAGGAACGGGTCTAGGGGAGACGAAGGGTGGTCCCCCTCATCACAACTCGACTCCATTGCCTCACTGGCCAGTTCTATACGGGCCATAGCCTTACAATTAATTGGATCCTGGACAGTAGATCTCTTGGTCCTCACTTTGTCAATGTAATTATCGTTTTCTTCCATCATACGCAGCTGGTCGTCATTTGGGGGAGATTTACTGGACTCCATGTCGAGGTAATTGCCCTGCATGGAGAGATAGCTGGTGTCATGAGGAGGAGGAGCCGAGGCTTCCAGAGATTTCTGCGTCTCACCTGGGCTGGGTACATAGTGCATGTTGAGGTCTGTGTAGAACTAGAGCCACAGTCACAACAGATATAGGTCACGGTCATAGGTGCCTCCTAAGGTTGGAGGCGACTTACAGCAGCAGCATATCTCAGCCTTCGCTCATAAAAGAAGTCCCTCATTTGACTGATTTTTAAAACATACTATTCAAATGGAAAAAAATCGTACGAAAAATCACAGCGTTGGGCAGGAAGTTGACAAATGCACCAAGCTCTGAGACAGGCCATTAATAGAGTTAGTCACCTCTTTGACAGTAGCCTCGAGGAAGGACCCTACGCGCTCCACCAGAGCAGCGAATGTGGGTCGATCTTCTGGCTGGGCAGCCCAGCACTTCATCATCAAGGCATAGCTGGACATGACATACAACATGACACTCATCAATGTCAACTCCTATCATTTCATCATATGACAAGAGCTGTCACGCCTCACAAACGCATACATACGTTCATACATACACACACAACCACATGTATCCCCCCTCTCTTTCTCCCTCCCTGTTGGTCTAGTTGAGATTTACATTTCAAATAACAGTCGCAGTATTCTTTCTTTTGAGTACAAGTTGTTCAGAACAACAAAAGCCCATACAAGCGTTTGTAGGGGGCGCCACTAGTCGAGAAGAGACCAAATCAAGGACTTACTGTGCTTCTGACGCTTCTTCAGGCTTCTCCATTCGGAATCCATTCCTGAGTCTCTCAACAAATCTCTCATTGATATCCACTCCAGGGTAGGGTGTGCCACCCAAGGCAAACAGTTCCCACATCACAATGCCAAAGGACCACCTAAGCCAAGCAGCAAGAGGCATGTTGGCCATTGGATCATGAATGAGAAGCTGGTTAGATTGTGGCTACGTGACTACTCTCATCATACATCAAGTTTATAATGTGGTTGTCTGGCATGTCTTCAGGAAGCGGCAGGCTCAAGTTGAGTGGCAAACAGTGATGGAAATGACTAGTAAACCGGTGATAAACATCAAGTGAGATCACCAAACACAGTGGTTTATCATCCCAAACAACTAGTGAGATCCACAAACACAGTGGCTTATCATCTCAAACAACTAGTGAGATCCACAAACACAGTGGTTTATCATCCCAAACAACTAGTGAGATCCATGGCTTATCATCTCAAACACTAGTGGCTTTGTCATCTCAAACAACTCCACAAACACAGTGGCTTGTCATCTCAAACAACTAGTGAGATCCACAAACACAGTGGCTTATCATCCCATACAACTAGTGAGATCCAAAAACACAGTGGCTTATCATCCCAAACAACTAGTGAGATCCACAAACACAGTGGCTTATCATCTCAAACAACTAGTGAGATCCACAAACACCAGTGGCATGTCATCTCAAACAACTTGTGAGATCCACAAACACAGTGGGATCTTGTCATCTCAAACAACTAGTGAGATCCACAAACACAGTGGCTTATCATCCCAAACATCTAGTGAGATCCACAAACACAGTGGCTTATCATCTCAAACATTTAGTGAGATCCACAAACACCAGTGGCCATCCCAAACATTTGTCATTCAATAAATCTCATGAAATGGGAATGGCCTGCTCATCATAATATGGGACATCAAAGGGCATTCCTTGCAGTCAGATGAGAGATATTCATAACAACTTTGGCCATGCAGGGCTTATTTTAAGTTGACAAGGAGCTATTGACATAAGAGGAGTCCCTGTGTAATTTGGGGCAACAAGCTATCTTTATAGTTATTGACAAACTGTGACACTCAATTGTAGCATATTCAAAAATTTCCTTTTTGCGGCTGTTACCAAGAAAATAAGGTCAAGGTCATTGAAAACCTTTCCTATTAAAGGTTCCATCACATTATATATTTTGGCCAAAAGAAATAGCAAGGTGTTCTGATTGCTAAGAAACAGCAGATTCTATTTCCTTTTGGGTTTTCATTGAACAAGAGGTTTCTAATAATTATCAATTACTCAAGGGACAAAGAGATATTGACATAATGACCAGTTATCTGAGGTATATGTATGATGTTGGGATGCTAGCTTGCTTTGTAACAAAACATGCCATCAAAGTTTACAAACAGATATACTCTGGGATGGCAGACACCGGGGCGTGGGATATGAAAAGCTCTGCTGAACAACAGAGCTAAGCTGCAGTGAAATATCAACAGAGCTAAGGGGCAGTGAAATATCAACAGAGCTAAGGGGCAGTGAAATATCAACAGAGCTAAGGGGCAGTGAAATATCACCAGAGCTAAGGGGCAGTGAAATATCACCAGAGCTAAGGGGCAGTGAAATATCAACAGAGCTAAGGGGCAGTGAAATATCAACAGAGCTAAGGGGCAGTGAAATATCACCAGAGCTAAGGGGCAGTGAAATATCAACAGAGCTAAGGGGCAGTGAAAGAAAATAGAATGATCTTTCTCAGATGAATGGAAGGATCTACTTTTAAGGATATGTAAACGTTGAGTAAGAGGTATCATTATTAAGTGTAACATAAGTTTGCTTGGAAACAAGTAACAATATTTTGTTTCCAAATGACGTTTAGTTATTTTTCAGCCCGTGCCCTTGCAAAAGCAAGGTTGTCAAACAATAATGGTAATGAATTAATGGAAGTCTGAGGGCCATATAAATCAATACCATGTATTTAAACCTGAAACTGGTCCATCAAACTCCTGCTACCTTCAGGCTGAATATTCTAAAATTGATTCAGGTTGGTAAGAAAGCCAAACTTACACATCACTTTTACTAGAGTACATCTTGTGAGTCAATGATTCCAGTGCCATCCACTTGACAGGAACAGGTGCCTAGACACAGGTACACATACATTAACATCAACATCAACACACATTCCAATGTGAATTACAAATCACAAACTGACAGGACTGATTGTACATACATCAGAGGTTTTCTTGTAAATGTTGTCATATTTGTAACAATCCTTGGCCAACCCGAAGTCACAGATCTTGACGACTTTGTCATCACCAAGCAGAACGTTCCTAGTGGCCAGGTCACGATGGATGTACTGCAAGTAGACCCACAGTATGATCGAAACAAAAGAGGCAGAGATCAGACCTCAATCAAAAGAGGCAGAGATCAGTCCTCAATCAAAAGAGCCAGAGATCAGACCTCAACCAAAAGAGGAAGAGATCAGACCTCAATCAAAAGAGGCAGAGATCAGACCTCAATCAAAAGAGGCAGAGATCAGTCCTCAATCAAAAGAGCCAGAGATCAATCAAAAAAGAGGCAGAGATCAGACCTCAATCAAAAGAGGCAGAGATCAGACCTCAATCAAAAGAGGCAGAGATCAGACCTCAATCAAAAGAGGCAGAGATCAGACCTCAATCAAAAGAGGCAGAGATCAGACCTCAATCAAAAGAGGCAGAGATCAGACCTCAATCAAAAGAGGCAGAGATCAGACCTCAATCAAAAGAGGCAGAGATCAGACCTCAATCAAAAGAGGCAGAGATCAGACCTCAACCAAAAGAGGCAGAGATCAGACCTCAATCAAAAGAGGCAGAGATCAGACCTCAATCAAAAGAGGCAGAGATCAGACCTCAACCAAAAGAGCCAGAGATCAGACCTCAATGAAAGAGACAGAGATCAGACCTCAATCAAAAGAGGCAGAGATCAGACCTCAATCAAAAGAGGCAGGGATCAGACCTCAATCAAAAGAGGCAGAGATCAGACCTCAATCAAAAAAGGCAGAGATCAGACCTCAATCAAAAGAGGCAGATATCAGAACAGTCTAGATGGATTCAATTCAGACTCATTCAAAAGGCTGAAATTGCTGAAGATTATAATCATTCACAGTTTATAACCAAACAAACAGAACCACTTTCCATGATATTTAACTAGTGTATAAACAATGTTCCGTCGCAAGCATCAGCCATCACTATTGGCTAAGACAATGATGTTAGAATAAGTTGACCAACACTCTGTTACACCAGACAGTAAGTCTTCCAATTCAGACATGTACTACCATTGAATCTTCAAATATAGCTTGTACTAGAGGCTGACCTAGATGTCAGTCAGTGTTATAAACCAGCAATCACATAGACGTGCCCTGTCCAGTAGGTGGCTTAAAGAGACATAGTCAAATGCCCTGTCGAGTAGGTGGCTTAAAGAGACAGAGCCAAATGCCCTGTCGAGTAGGTGGCTTAAAGAGACAGAGCCAAATGCCCTGTCGAGTAGGTGGCTGAAAGAGACAGAGCCAAATGCCCTGTCGAGTTGGTGGCTTAAAGAGACAGAGCCAAATACCCTGTCAAGGAGGTGGCTTAAAGAGACAGAGTCAAGTGTCCTAGGTGTTTAAAACAAGTGGAGACCGAAACCTGGTGAACGGAGACAGAGAAGACCCACCTTTTTGGCCTCGAGGTATTCCATTCCACGAGCGATTTGGTAGGAGTAACAGAGGAGGTCCTTGGTGGTGAGAGGCTCATCGTCCGTCTCCACAGCGGCAGCGCTGTCCTTGGGGGCCGGCTCCAGACTCTCTGTGTTGATGTAGGTGGCAGAGGCTTCGTTAGCGTGAATGGAAATCTGGAAAAAAGGTGCACTTATATCACAACAAAAAAGTGAAACAGTAGTATAATTTAACACTGAAGTAGCCAGCATTGTCATCATTAAAGCACAATCTAAATGGATTCCTAACATGATCACATAACAATAGACCAATAGGCCCCCAAGCTCAGCTGCTTTTGACATGATTAAATTAAATGTTTTTTCAAAAATAACTTGGGAGTCAAAGGTCACCAGGGCTGATGTTCAGTACGCAACAAGTGGTTAACATGAGGGTGTTCCATGTACGATTTGCTACTTTACCCTATAAGAAATGTACAACCCAATTTGCTCTCCTTTTGGTTAACATCGAACAAGATATTTGTTATGTCTTCCAGTTATAACTAACCAATGAGTAATGCAGCATTGATAATTAGCTTGCAGGGAGCCATCAAGATAAGCTGTGTCTATGTTAAATTTCATAGTTCATTTGTTTTAGTGGTTATAAGTATAAGAGAAGTGAATGAGTAATTTCAGGCTGCTGGCTTAAGGAGATAGTGACATGCCAAGGCTATAAGAATGATTTGAGACTGCCTGCTTCCGTTCAAGAGCGATATCAAATCTTTAAAAACTGCATTGGGTTTACATGATACAGGGTTTACGTGACATAGGATATTCTTATAAGTTTTTCAATAATAACTCTGTGGTCAAGGTCATTCAGGGTTAATATTAAGTTTGTCAGAGACGATCAATATAATAATGGTCCATGTGTAATTTGGGGCTGCTAGCTTGCTCGGTATGACAACGTGCCATCAAAAGTTGTTCCCCATTAAGTAAATACGGTAAAAATATATGTGTTACAAGTTGTTTAATAATAATCCAGGGATCAAAAGTCAAGAAGGACTGATATAGAGTTTGTCAGTGACCATCAATTTGGCCTGTGTGTCAATTGGGGCTGCTAGCTTGCTTGATAACAAAACATACCATCTCAAGTTTATGGACGGACGGATGATGTTCTTACCAGTTTGCGATCCCGATTGGCTTCTTTGCGTTTGAGTGTTTTTGCATCATCCATTGTGTTAATGAAATCCATGCGTTTACGAATAAGATGGTTGCGTAGACATCCATGCTTGCAATATTCAACTATTACATAGAGAATACCTGTAAGGAGGAAAACATGCTTAACGTCAAAGGCCATCCACAAAAGAATATGTGTATTCAGAAATATAGATAAGAGATGGAGGTAATAAGTAGAGTGTACTACACGGAAAGAATAGGAAACGTAGACTAGGATAGGCTTACATACAACACAATAGTTTCCCATTTTGTTGCCCAGTTGTGACAACATTGATGTAGTCACCAATGTGTCCACCCTGATCACAATCCCCCAACCCCAAATGAATGGTCACCTTGAGTAAGCTGTACCCACTGACCTTTGTGGAGGTTCTTGGTATGAGCACCGAGGAGGTTGAGGATATTGAGATGCTGTCCTATATGAATCATGACCTTCAGTTCAGACAGTAGAGCCCTCATCTGGTGATGGTCACCAATATCTGTCAGCAAATCATCAGAGTCACACCACACCCACATTCTATACCACACCCACATTCTATACCACACCAACATTCTATACCACACCCACATTCTATACCACACCCACATTCTATATTACACCCACATTCTATACCACACCCACATATACCACACCCACATTCTATATTACACCCACATTCTATACGACACTCACATTCTATACCACACCCACATTATCCTGTAAGTCGTTCTATTGTGGCGAATCTTCCAACTCACCGCGAACCATCTTGACAGCGACTTTAGAGGTGCTGTCCGTTCCATCCATGCCCCGTGCCTCAGCCCTCATGACCTTCCCAAAGGCTCCCTGGCCAAGGATAATGTCTGCAATGAACAAGTTACCCCATACAGGGTCCAAGGTTCAGTAAGCAACAAAAGTTACCCCATACAGGGTCCAAGGTTCAGTAAGCAGTACAGGGTCCAAGGTTCAGTAAGCAAACAAAAGTTACCCCATACAGGGTCCAAGGTTCAGTACCCCATACAGCAACAAAAACAAAAGTTACCCCATACAGGGTCCAAGGTTCAGTAAGCAACAAAAAGTTACCCCATACAGGGTCCAAGGTTCAGTAAGCAACAAAAGTTACCCCATACAGGGTCCAAGGTTCAGTAAGCAACAAAAGTTACCCCATACAGGGTCCAAGGTTCAGTAAGCAACAAAAGTTACCCCATACAGGGTCCAAGGTTCAGTAAGCAACAAAAGTTACCCATACAGGGTCCAAGGTTCAGTAAGCAACAAAAGTTACCCCAGGGTCCAAGGTTCAGGGTCCATACAGGGTCAAGGTTCAGTAAACAACAAAAGTTACCCCATACAGGGTCCAGGTTTCAGTAAGCAACAAAAGTTACCCCAACAGGGTCCAGGGTTCAGTAAGCAACAAAGTTTTACCCCATACAGGGTCCAAGGTTCAGTAAGCAACAAAAGTTACCCCATACAGGGTCCAAGGTTCAGTAAGCAACAAAAGTTACCCCATACAGGGTTCAGTAAGCAACAAAAGTTACCCCATACAGGGTCCAAGGTTCAGTAAGCAACAAAAGTTACCCCATACAGGGTCCAAGGTTCAGTAAGCAACAAAAGTTACCCCATACAGGGTCCAAGGTTCAGTAAGCAACAAAAGTTACCCCATACAGGGTCCAAGGTTCAGTAAGCAACAAAAGTTACCCCATACAGGGTCCAGGTTCAGTAAGCAACAAAAGTTACCCCATACAGGGTCCAAGGTTCAGTAAGCAACAAAAGTTACCCCATACAGGGTCCAAGATTCAGTTAGCAACAAAAGTTTCCCCATACAGGGTCCAAGGTTCAGTAAGCAACAACCATGACCATGATGCTTGACATCCAACAACCATGTCACTTGCATAAGAAAATGGTTTCATCAAAGCAATCATTAAGTACTCACCAAATTTGAGCTTATCAGCAGGGAATTCCCATTTAGGATCATATGCAAGGCAGTCTGTCTGTTCATCGATGGGCATCTCTGGGTTATAGCCGCCCAGGTTGCTGCCTTGGAGGTAGCCATCCACAGTGACTGGGGAATACTGGAACACGATGAGGCATTATAGAAGATGACCGACTCGTTATTATAGTGTAAGGCTTGCAGTATGTGTTTTGTATCTTGGCACCAATCCAATATAATTTTTCCCCAACAGAGGAATACCGAGATCTTGGCAGGAATATACAGACCTTTGGCTTGAAGTAATAACGCTGTACAAGGAAAACAGCCACAGCTATTATGAGGAGGAATACTAGGATGGCGATGATGATGCCTATATGTTCTCCTGACAGGGAACCAACTCTTGGCTCAGGAGAGGGCAGGGCAACTACAAACAGGACAATATCAACCATCATAACGTCAGCTGATTCAAACCAGGCATGACAGAAAATCAGACATATCAAGGAAATGGGTACTAATAATTCGCAATATATATATATATACATTATATATATATATATATATATATATATATATATATATATATATATATATATATATATATATATATATATATATATATATATATATATATATATATATGGCAGAAGTTAGAACAGCATACAAGTTGTGATTCATCTTACTTGCCACTTGGATAGTGAAGTTTTTGTAAACCGTGCCTCCCCGGTTAGATGCCACACATGTAAAGTCCCCAGCATCGCTCATCACAACGGATTTCAGCGTGAATCTGAGAAAAAGACAATCTTTTCTGAATGGAAAAAACCATGAGTGAGGCAAAGTCTCAAGTGCTATGATGACACCATAGAAAACAGGTCATCACAGGTAGAAATAGGCTGTTTTGATCCTAGGTTTAAAACATTTAGGGGCCACCAACCAAAATAAGGGCCAACTGTATTAAAATAATACACATTACTCGACAGATGGGTGATGGGGATCTGAACCCCTGGTCTGCTGTCGCCAACTGGTTTTGTCAACTTCACATATTATCTACAACATCAACCCGGTACCAAGGGAAAACACTTAATTTCAAACATGACCCTTAAATGAAATATGAAGAGTTCAAAGCAGTGGTGACAGCTCGCTGTGAGCTAATGATCTGCCATTGTCATTGTGCTACTTATCGTTATTTACGTACAAACAAAGATTGATGTCTGAACTCTAGGCCTATGTAATTAAGGCACAGAGATACCATTCAATTATAAGTTGGTAGCGGCCAAGCCAAGTTGCATCTTTGACTATTGTAAGAAGATGGGCTGCGTCAATCTCTCAGATCAGAACATGAAATACTACCCTGTTGTGAGGAAAACCCAGAAGTGGTGGAAGAAGATGTTCTTCTATATGTTGAATTTGATCATCACCAACAGCTACGCCCTGTACCAGTAATGCTGCAGGATCAAGCTGTTGAGCCAGGACTTCAGTCAAACCCAGCCAAGTCACTGGTGGAGGAGTCGCCTGATGCTCAAAAACCCGTGAAAGGGGGACACAAAGTGAGCCAGGAGGAAAGGGGGCCACAAAGTGATCCAGGAGGAAAGGGGGCCATAAAGTGAGCCAGGAGGAAAGGGGGCCATAAAGTGAGGAAAGGGGGCCACAAAGTGAACCAGGAGGAAAGGGGGCCACAAAGTGAACCAGGAGGAAAGGGGGCCACAAAGTGAACCAGGAAGAAAGGGGGCCACAAAGTGAACTACGAGGAAAGGGGGCCACAAAGTGACCCACGAGAAGGAGCCTCTGATCTGCCGTAAAGTGACCCACAAGGTGGAGCCTCTGATCTGCCGTAAAGTGACCCACGAGGAGGAGCCTCTGATCTGCTGTAAAGTGACCCACAAGGTGGAGCCTCTGATCTGCCGTAAAGTGACCCACGAGGAGGAGCCTCCGATTGGCCGTAAAGTGACCCACGAGGTGGAGCCCTGATCTGCCGTAAAGTGACCCACGAAGAGGAGCCTCTGATTGGCCGTAAAGTGACCCACGAGGTGGAGCCTCTGGTCTGGCCGTAAAGTGACCCACAAGGTGGTCTGCCGTAAAGTGACCCACAAGGTGGAGCCTCTGATCTGCCGTAAAGTGACCCATGAGGAGGAGCCTCTGATCGGCTGTAAAGTGACCTACGAGGAAGAGCCTCTGATTGGCCGCTACTTCCCTGTCCTCACATTGTACATTTAGAAAAGATTGATGAGACCTTGGCTTGTTTTCTCAGCTGTCATTGACTACAGCCACTGTCCAAGCATGTATGCCGCAATGACGAAATAAATGAGATTTTTATCCACCCTCCGTCGCATCGTTTTGACTGCATTAAGATAAGGGATAGTAAACTGTATAAGGAAGCCATCTTTAGCAAGCCCAGAAAAAATAGGGGCCACTCTGGGCCCCAAAGTCAGAGTTATTTGTAGGGGCCAATTGCCCCCGGGCCCCAACCTATTTCGACCCCTGGTTATAACTACGTCCAAAATTATAGAATAAACACCAGTAACCTTCGCGAGATTTACCTGGTTAAATTGTGGTTGAATTCCACTCCACCCTCTGTTTCATTAAAGAGAAGTCCGTCTTTATACCATGTGATGATGGGCGTGGGGACGCCTGCAGCATCGCATCGGATGGTCTGCTCAGAGTCCGGCTGGATCGATATATTTCCAGGGTTGTTGGTAAACACAGGCATCTCCACCCCTTATGACACATATTCACAACCAGATCAACCTATCAAGCGTTCAGTAATATATGACGTGCTAATTACATTTCACTAAATGGGGGTCGGCAGAAGCCATTTTGAAACTACCAATATGGCTATACTTTGTTTAATTGAACACTAATTGCAAGATTGCTTTATTTCATAATTGATACTTAATGTCAGAAGTGAGTTATACTCAATGAATTTCATAATTGTTACTTAATGTCAGAAGTGAGTTATACTCAATGATAAATCTTTCCTAATTTTACAACAATTATGCTGTCAAGAGAGAGAAGTGACTGGCTCGTAAAAGTGTATGACTTTACAGATGAGTCAGGCTTAAAAAGAGTGTCATACGTTTGATATAAACTTGAGCATCCCTGCGGGAGAGACTGCCCTCTACGTTCTGGGCCTCACAGAAGTAGTTAGCCGAGTGGATGGCTGATACGTTCGATATGAGCAGCTGACTGATGTGGGAGAAGTTACTCCTGCAAAGGTAACACATCAACACAGGTAACAACATGACTAATTACATTATCATAGACAAACCTGATTAATCAACTGACTATGACATCCACATACACCTGTCACACCTGTACTCTGCTGGCCTGAGGTCAATCGAGCAGAAACAACAACCTGACCTTGTCGCCGAATCATTTATACTTCATGACAGCTTCAGTGATTGGCTGTCCACTCACCGTGACGTCTTCACGGAGACATTGGGCAGGTCGAGTATTCGCCTCTTGGTGTTGTTGGCGTCTGTCCAGTGGAAGCCGGGGCTGTAGTATTGTCGCAGGTTGGAGTAACAGAGAATGGTCATGTTGTCCCCTTGTATAGCCTCCATTCTATTAGATACCCGCTGACCCGCCTGGTTCTCCAGTCCAAACCCACCCTCCACATCTGGCCATGCACAACACCAGTCAAACACTGACAACTTCACCACCCAACCATTGCCAGAGCGCATACAGATAGGGGCTTATGCATGTGACTCTTCCAATAGGTCGCTTTGAATTGGTTTACAATGTTCAATAACTGTGATTATAACACAAGTTGATTATGTGTCATATACCGCATCTAAAGAACAACTCTAACTTAGATCACCATCAACTAGTGGGTAAGACAGGTGGCCCATTAATTAATGCATACACCTTGATGAGAGTTATATGGGTCACTAATTGAGGCATTGACCTGTAGGACAGCGATGTGGATCATTAATCACTAATTCTACCTGTAGGGAAGACAGCGGTGTGATTGGTCACTTTGCCCTCCTTGTTTTGAAGCTGACATTGGAAGAAGCCCGCCTCCCTGGCCGTCACATTCAACACGGAGCGGCCAGCCACACTGCTATCTGTCAGTGGGATGTTGAAGGACTCGATGTGATTCTGCCAGCCGCTCGATGTGGCCCTACACCCAGCATGGATACACGGCTGCCAGTTCCACACCACACTAGGAGTGGGCATCCCGGTGTAAGCACACTCGATTTGGAACATATCTTCTGCATTGATGTATGGAGATTCTTCCGGGACTGTCAGCTGAATGGCGGGGGGATCTACACATATACACGCTCAACATTACGCCTTAGCCTGAGCTAACATCAACATGTATATAAATAGGATATTCCCCTCATCACAATAGCCGTATAAGTCTATTTCTAAATACATTTGATATGCAAATGAGGTAGTGCTACCAACAGTTGAACTGTAGTGTCATAGTGGCGGTTTTATTCACGTCTCTGGTGTAGGCCCGCAACGTGTATTCACCAGAGTCCTCTTTCATGGGGCACTTCACAACCAGCCGTGCAATGTCCGAGCTCAACCTGCAGCAAACACAGCTCAAGGTGAGCACTTGCTGTTGCAATGCTTCTTGGCTCAATGAAGCCAATGGGAGCATCAATGCTGAAGTCTACATTTAATGCCAAAACTTACGGCAAGTTACAACCAAACAATGCTGCCACTATGTCAATGCACCAAACAATGCTAGCATTATGTCAATGCACCAAACAATGCTGACACTATGTCATTGCACCAAACAATGCTGGCATTATTTCAATGCACAAAACAATGCTGGCATTATGTCAATGCACAAAACAATGCTGGCACTATGTCAATGCACAAAACAATTTGTCAATGACCACATAATGCTGACAATTAGACAATGTATCAAATATTCCTCACACTATGTCAATGCATACAATTACGGTAAAGGATAGATTGGTTAACGTACAAAATATATAGAGAACACACAACATCCCTACAACTGTTACGCAAATACATAGAGAACACACAACATCCCTACAACTGTTACGCAAATATATTTGACAAACGTTGCTTTATGAAAGAAAAATATTGCTGACAATATTCGTTGCTTCATCAGCAGCACCAACAATAAATACCTCATGTTATACTTGTGGCTTTCAAAGAGGCGCTTGGAGTCTTTGTACCACTGGATGGTTGGTGTTGGTAGGGCATTGAACCCCACCGAGAGGACTCCTGTTTCATCTCCCTCCCTCACCTCTACCAGACCCCTGGCAGGACGTAACCATACAAACGTCCTGTCTGGCAACACAATGGAACAAATCAAGTGACGCTTGATGGAGACTTTACTTTGATGAGCACTTTACAACAAGGAGATAACATGGCATGCACAGAATAACTCATTAAGCAAATCATTTTTTTCATGGAACACTTGTGTGAGGTACAAGTTGTGTGAATGCTGACTACTGAAAACATTAGTGAAGTTGCTTGCATGTTCAGTAGCAATTATATAAATCAGTTCATTTGTTTATGTAACAGGTAAATTAGACCTACATAAGCTAATTTCTGACAACATAATAAATATAATAAAAGAGGAAATATCGCTCGACTTTAAGCAGATCAAGTGACTGGACATTGACGGTCAATACTTACCAAAGATTTCAATATTCACTTCCACACGCCCCACTAAGCTATTGTTGACAGAACAGCTGTACAGACCAGAATCCGCACTCTCTGCATTGTGCACTATCAGAGTGCGGTTTAAGATGTAATATTCATATCCACTGCCGCTTACAAGGCGAGACGCAAGATCCTTCACCTCGATCCTATCTGCCTGCCACACAATATGATCAGATAGAATCCATGTTAAAGCAGCAATAGCTGAAGGTCGCTGTCAAAGGTACAAGGTCATATCATTGTGTTGCATAGATCAAATAGCCTGTAAACATTGCATCCAATGATTTAACTGTAGTGTTGTAGCATGGAATAGTGGTAAGGTGGCAGAAAGCAATTACAACAGCATCACTTACTTGTGGGTAGGAAAATGAGAATAAGACCCCAATGTTTTTGTTGAGTTGGACAGTACATGTCAAAGAGATGTCCTCGCCAGCAACCACTTTCTCACTGGAAACCACCCACTGGGGAAAAGGGGTGATGGTGGTGGATGCTGAATTCAGACAACAAACATAAAAATATATATTTGCATTGAGCAGTAGTACTGAAGCCCAGTATCTGCATCCTATCTGCATCGTATCTGCATGGGCCCGGTGGTTTTGTTTTAATAAATACTATAACAGGTGGAAGTTAAAGTAAACATACAATAAATATACTCACGAAAAAAGCGGAGGACAGCGTTCAAATCCTTGGTAATGTTGCCGCGCGTGGCTCTACATACAAACATGCGGTTGAAGCTGCGACTGGGGTAGACAATAGTAAAGCCCAGGGTGGGATCGTAAATGAGGTCCTGACCCACAGCCACCTCACTTCTACCAGAACTTGTGTTGAGGAAGGACATGACTGTATCGTCGGCGGTGGGTTTGCATGGCACAACAGCAGGTTTGCCTTGATGGACTGGCATAAATATCATGGGGTTGGTATCGGTAGGACTGTGAGGTGCAAATAATTGGTCTTCATCTGCAAAGGAATACCATCAAAATCAATAACAAAACTTCATTCAAAAACATCAAATAATTGAGGCTTATGTTAAAATATTGGCAACAAACTATACCATTCTACATAACTCATTATCACGGGGGGGGGGGGGGGGGCACTTACCAAAGACAAACACATAGACCTTGGAACTCCTGTAGTTGGTATCCACATAGGAACACACAAATTCACCGGTGTCTGCATACTCCAGGAATGATATATGTAGGGAGCTTTCATACAGTGTTGTCTGGCCCATTTCTTCACTATTCCGTATGACCGTACGGTCGGATAAAGGAATCGTTTGCTAAAGTGACCAAAAAAGCCGAAGAAAAACATGATACCGACTCCTCTAAAGATAGTCACGCATAATCAAGCTGTAATCTACAATAGCTACAAGCATAATTCACCTGAAATCATTTTGTGTATATTTGTATGTTATTAAGATTGGTTTTACTTCTGGCAATGTCAATGTCTACCGCACATTAAAATACCATGGGATTTATACGGGTGGCCATGAATACGAGTTTTTAGGGAACTGTTAACATAGATAAATGGGAACTGAAACATGCTCATAAGTATGAGCAATTTGGTTCCAGGTGCTATCTGTAAAATCATGGAGGATTGAGTAATTATTGCTCCTTGTAAATTAAACCCTCATTATTCCCCTTGCACAATCATCAGATTGACTAAAAGGTGTTCCTTTGAATGCGGCATCAGTTCAGAGGCCCTGCCCGCTGGTATCTCACTTCTGCGAACCTTGTTGCCTTTTGCACCTGCAGTGCACTCCAAATTCACTAAAAAATAGTCATATGCCATTTTGAAGTCAAATGTCAGACCCATCGTTAACAAACACTTAAAAAAACATATTTGAGTCAGTATTTAAAAGCCAACTCAATCGACGAAGAACGGGTCACAATAAAACATCTGCCTGGCACGTGCGCCGTGAAACTTCCCTGTAACCCCCTGCAGACATGCGCTAGCCAATAACGCCTCGTGACAAAACACGACTTAATCGCTCGTTACATTGTTAGCGGCAGCATCTTTCAAACAGATCTGTCACTCGAACCAATGCCAGCTGCGTAATGGTTAATTTCCACCACTTGACCGTTGACACACAGCCCTCTCAAACCGCATATAAAAAACCTCCGGCTCGTCATAGATTCCAGTATCCCTCTCCCCCTCTCCCGTCCAGTACCCCTCTCCCCCTCTCCCGTCCAGTACCCATCTCCCCCTCTCCCGTCCTAGGAGTCCTAACAGCGACTCTCACATCGCCCATCGACAAATCATTTAAACTACCTGTATTTAAAACAAAAAGCCTATTGTTGTAATCCTCTTGAGAAATAGTCTTGTAATCAAACAATAATGGTCATAAAAACCGGAATCCCACCCCATCCACTTGGATATAGATCATAATATGACGTCACGTTTGTCTCTCCATCCAGTCGACCATCTGCTCATTGTCGACACAATAAGGAATAGCAACAGAGCAGGTGAAATTATTCTGACAGCACATAACCTCTTCCGATGTTGCGTCCCAGAACAGGAACAAACCGGGCTTTATACTCGGTACACTAAGGGGAGGGGGGTGGGGGTGGGGGGGGGGGGGCGTAACATCAACACCAACCGGCTATTGAACTAGTCGCCAGCGCTCGTAACGCGCGGAATTGCCTAGATCATTTGACAGGTAAACATTTTTTTCCCCACGGTTATAACATTTGTATATGCGTCCTCTATTTTAGAAACAGGCCTACATTCAACTATGTCAGACAAAGCTCAGACAAAGGTTTAAACCTTTGGAGATCCACAGGGATTGACACCAACTTACAACCGTGCTGTCTTTATATCAGTATAATGATTGAGGGTTTGTCTATACTTGCGACAAACGTTCACCGAGTCTGATGACAAGACCTGGCAGATATCGGACAGAAGCAGCTTTAGGCTTTGTCTGAAAATAATTTCATAGTATGAAATTCCGAGCCCAAGATCGACGAATGAATTCGAACAGTTGTTTGATTTCAATAGGACTTTTAGTACTTTTTATAACTATCTTAGAGGCCACATGGTGCGGGCAAAAACACAATGAACATACGAAAGTTTAGACTTAAGTCCACGAAAAGATCCTTTGGTGCTAAAATCTCTATACACTTAAAACAAGAATAAACAATGCATCTTATCACGTTGAGAGTTGAGGTGTTAGTATGTTTATATACAAAGATGTGCATTGATGATATCACACAATAGCAATAGCAAAACAACCTCGTGCTTTATCCATACCAACGGTTTGACCTCACGAGACCTATCGCAGCTGTCATGTTGACAACGATAATCATGTACCGGAGCTGTGGTTATGTACAACTCTTCACACTGAGTTTTCCCCTCTAAACGCCATCGAGATATAAGCACTATACACAAAGCAGCAATTTGGGAGCGGGAACAGTTTCGTTCCATAGACCGGAAGTCATTATTCCGCGCAGCCTGTCATTGTTTGAGGGGAAGGGTCGGTGCTGATGTACAATGGGTCGCGTGACGGACTAATTCACGCGAGCTGCGTGTATCTACCTCTACAGCAACAATAGAATTTTGACGATATCCTTATATTCATGATGTAACCATGAACACAAAGTCTGACGTCAGAGGCCGTGTGCTTTATGACTTCACATCAGACGAGTAGAGCTAAATCAATATATTGAAAAAGAAATAACCACTTGACAAGATATACTTTGAGCTTTACAGTAAACTTGACTCAAAGCACATGGTGAAGCACAAGCGCACGAGCACACGAGCGCACGAGCACTCGAGCGCACGAGGGAGATCGTGGCGCAGAATGGCTGTCATGTCCCTGTGTATGCGTCAACGAACGAGAGCAGCATGATGACTTCAGCTGCTGTATCAATCCAGCATCACAGGGATGGAAATAAAACCGGGCAAATGATCTACTTCTCAGCCTTACTCCCATCTGACATCCCCAAGTTTCAAAAAAGAGGGCCCAATGACAATGCAGTGCAAAAACGGATCCAGGATGACGTCATGTGGTCAACCCAGTATCTGTATCCACGCGCCATCTGTTCGACTAGATTTTCTTCATGTTAGTATCAACAGCAAGCAGACTTCTCCCCGAACGCTCTTCATTTGCACCTGCCTAGTCGCCATGATAACACACGATAGCTGGGCGCTTCTCCATCTACACATACAATCACCGTTATACGAGTCTTTGTGAGATTACAAATGAATTGCGTATCCCACATTAAGTACCACTCAAGTAGTGCTCAAACCGATTTGAAATCAGAGTACAAGCGAAAGCAATTAAGATAGGAGAAAGAGGTGTTTCTCATATTTGAAGACTTCAAAGCTATTTTTGCCTTATACCTCTGTGTAAAAATTGCACAAGCAGAAACATTAAGTCTGGTTTAACAGAAGCATCTAACGTGTGCCTTTATCAGTTGCTCAATTAACTTAGCTCAAACACATTTAATGTATAGGGAAAGTGGCGTTGGAATTCACGCGGTCATTCGCTTAAATACTGATCCCTAGCTTCAGCTGTGTATCTCCATTAGAAACAACTGTGTGAAACCCTCAAGGTATATATATACAGTGGCATTCCTCAACATACCGACGTCTCTGTTACAAGCACATGTTTTTTGTTGCTAACAGCAGTCTCGCGTGTTTATAGCTCGAAGCAGTCTCGCGAGATTCTCCAAGCGCGGTGCCAGCATCTAGGACCCACTGCCAAACACAACCGCGGCAATAACGGCCGCGCTTCCATCAGTCCATAGTGGGCCAGCCAAACACTACGCAACTGGGGCGGAAACAATAGCTCCGCGGAGCCTGGAGAGCGGCTACACGACCGTATGCCGTCCAGCAAGCATGCCCACCTTAGCCTCCAGACATGTTTACATACGAAGAGGAATATCTCATACTGCCCACAGAGCTGATAATAATACGGGCGCTGATGGGAAATTTGAGTAGCGTCGATGAAGGCTGATGGAAAATATGGCAACGGGTGGATATTGAGTGTGAAGAAGTGGCAATGCGAAAAGTCGCGGCCAAAATGATCGCACAATAATAACATAGACTGTAAGACAGTGGGTATATATCAAAGCAAACCCGACGAATTGCCTAGAGTAATAATAAGTTAAAGAGACTGTTCAGCCCCATACTTGTAACGAGGTTGCCTAGAAAGCTGCTTGGCAACCGCAACTTGGAAACCAAGAGTTTAAAGTTTTCCGACTTCCAGTTGCTATTCGGCGCTGTGGTCTCTGAAAATAGATCCCGACTTCGACCGTCGCCATTTGTGTCATAGGTCTCATATTTGCGCAATGATGTCAACAACTTTAATAAATGAAATCTCCACTTTGTAACTTAAGTGAAAGTATACACATCAATAGCGAGGTAGTTATAGAGGGCGCAATGATTAACAGCTGTTGCTCGTGTGGTTTTGGGCTCAAGGGAGGCACCGTTATCGATGGAACGACACAACTAAATTAAACAGATTTCTACTCTACATCACGTGTATTTCAAGTCAAATACTAGTGTTGAAAATTTATCGGTAGGATTTTAGATCAAGTAAACTTTGAGGCACAAATTAAAAGATGGCATTATTTATGTCTGCGTTAAACGTAGTGAAGTATTAACGAAATGGTCCCCGAGTGCCTGATAAAGGGTTGGACAGCCTCTTCAAGTCACTAGGTCGCATACTTCAAGTGCTTGCTCTGATTTGTGAGCGTCCGAGGGCAGAAAACCCTGGTGTATTGGGGCTGAATGGGACAGCTTGAGGGCAAATATAGCCTATTAATAGCGGCCCACTTTTCCCTCTTATTGAAGACCAAACCAAAACACCCAACATATTTGAGCAAGTTGGTCCTCTATAAATATGGACGTGCCAGGATATTTAAGTATCTTTTTTTTCTCTCACAGACGCTACGGCTAGTCCATGTATTCACCACCAAGCTCGCTTGCAGTATATCATACAGAAAACTTCATAGAGAATTGAGTATATGTATATGTTGTCTGTTGGTATGTCTATCACTTCCTGGAGACATGACTAGTATACCCATCCCTACATATTATTCGTTTCCCTCTGAACGTGCGCCCCTCACAGATGTTGTCCTACATACCCGCAAGCCGACTATAGAATACTAATGCCTGCGAGCTTAATGTCAGGATCATTATGGTCTAGGTCAAGCTTAATGTCAGGATCATTATGGTCTAGCTCAAGCTTAATGTCAGGATCATTATGGCCTAGCTCAAGCTTAATGTCAGAATCATTATGGCCTAGCTCAAGCTTAATGTCAGAATCATTATGGCCTAGCTCAAGCTTAATGTCAGGATCATTATGGTCTAGCTCAAGCTTAATGTCAGGATCATTATGGTCTAGCTCAAGCTTAATGTCAGGACCATTATGGTCTAGCTCAAGCACTGAGTTCAGTGTAAGATAAGGAAACTATAGGGTTTAACATGTGTTATATGGTGCCTACCGATGTAGAGTCAAAATGAAGAGGTAAAATAAACCTGATTGAACAGCCGCCTTTTAGTTTAATGGGGAAAACAAGTGGGAAATCCATGTGGATGAAAATGAACAAAAGCGCATGTAACCAGCAGCCGGTTGATATGACCAGGGCGTTTCAGCCTACCTACCACGTGGAACACGAACATATATGCCAGTCACGCAACTCAACCAAAATACATTTAATGCTTGCCTGGCCACGAATACGAGCTATCCGCGTCAGGCATATGAATTAGTTACCAAGTACCCCAGCAAACCATAAATAATACAAGGGAAAAACTTAGCATTCATAGTGATGTGTGATAAAGGCGGCCAATGATCCCCCTGTTAGCGGTCTGAGCCAACACAGCCTATTGAGGTCCCTAAGCCGTGCTACATCCCTCCCTTATATTGTCCACGCATGCTGTGTAACTGTGGTGGGCGGGATCCTGACGATTGGCTGCAATAGCTCGCAGCACTACAGTAAGCCCTGCTTTATACTACACCCGAGTATGACAGAGACGTGGCTATTACGGACACCTGAGTATAACGAGCATCTGGGTATAACGGACAACTGGTTTTAACGGACACTGACGTAGCTGACATATATTTAGTCATATACTCCGAGTATTGATTAAACCAGTAAGGTGTCAAAGACAACAGGTTGAGGGCTACATACCTGTTGGGCTGATGGGAAGGTCCATTGCATGGGTAGGTCGCCTGTACAGAGGAGGGTCAAATTGTCACCAGCGTCCAAGTTGAGGTGTCTCTCAAACACATTAAGGGAGGGGGGCCGGGGGCTTTCTTGGCCTACAATGACAGACGCTGTAACAAGGAATACACCATGTCAAGAGGGCGCTGATTGTTAACACCAATGTCATCAAGCAGAATTCATTCATCAGCGTCATCATCACTAACGTCACCATCACTTATAATGTCATCATCTGTGAAACTGTTTGTGACAAAAATTATTGTCACTATTACCATCATCATCATCGTTAACTTCCTAATTTTATCATCCTTATCTTAATTGTCATCATCATCACCATAATCATCACTGCCATCATTCTAATCATCATCACCACCATAATCATCACTGTCATCATCATCATCATCATCATCATCATCATCATCATCATCATCATCAGCCGCAGCACCTCCTTCATATAAGTCATCATAACCCGATCCGGTTACCGTCATAGCCACATTTATTATTCATTGATTGCATGGTTCTTATACAACAAGACATCCGAATCATCAGGCAACACAAACAAATACAAGAACTCATATCCCGACCACATCATATCTACAACAAACAATCGGACGCGTAACACTCCTCATGCAGTGTGACGTCACATCTAATGGATGGGGTTTAATCGGATCCGAACCAAGTAGGTCCCATTCAATATGGCCTGATAATCGCCACCTCTGTGCGCCTGTTTGACTTACTACCACCAGCCCTAGGCGACTGCATACTCCAAATAGCACACAGCAACACGGACATTCTTTAAAAGGTCGTTTGAAATGTGATAAGAAAGGAT
Source organism: Urechis unicinctus (assembly GCA_034190875.2). Taxonomy (NCBI): domain Eukaryota; kingdom Metazoa; phylum Annelida; class Polychaeta; order Xenopneusta; family Urechidae; genus Urechis; species Urechis unicinctus. Next base: position 3,810,229 of record CM067353.1, on the reverse strand, counting down.
CCGGCAGGAAAACACGGGTAACCTCACTCACGCTAAGCTACAAATACCACACGGCATCACCCCGCGCCGACATCGCCATCAGGACGGCTACCCCTCCTCGCTCTTGTCTCGGATGTCTTTGCTACTCACCACCCCATCCCCCCTCCCCTCCCCCCCCCATCTAACTCTCCATCCTGCGTGCCCCCCCCCCCCCCCCCTACCTTGCTTCAGCGACACTCCCTGATAATGACCACATCGCCTCCTATAAACCAAGATCCCTGTCAACAATTGCACAAACTATTAGACAAATTGGGGAAGAACCAGAGGTTCGCTGTCCAGAGTATAGACAGCTATACTTAATTTACGAGGTAAAAACATGGTGACAAGCTAATGATCGGTTCGGATACACACATAAAAGTTGACGAGGTGATGACTAGTGAAACGCAGCCAGTATCAGACAGCAGCCCACAGTCTCAGTGTCTGTCGCTAGGACACGCTGTGGAGAAGCATGTTAACGGACTCAAACTCATGTACGGTCGGTCGGGAGGTTACAGGTGCATGCGGTAAATTTAAGCCCGGTAGTGAGAAATTCTGATTAAACACCCCGAAAGCAAGCTAAATGGATTATCCCTCACTACTTTCTATCAATGGTTGATGAGAAGACGTCGGAATATCGACCACACGAGAGTTATGTAAGAGTAATTAGAGAAAGTGTAACACTTGTGGTCGATCCTAGCCTCAGCATATAGAATGAACGAGTAGATGTGAGGGCGAATAAATACCACGGAGAATGAGTGAGTCGGTGAACGAATGAGTCAGAATGAGTAGGTGGGTAAGTGAGTAAGGTGGGTAAGTGAGTAGGTGGGTAAGTGAGTAGGTGGGTAAGTGAGTAGGTGGGAGAGTGAGTAGGTGGGTAAGTAAGTAGGTGGGTAAGTGAGTAGGTGGGTAAGTAAGTAGGTGGGTAAGTGAGTAGGTGGGTAAGTGAGTAGGTGGGTAAGTGAGTAGGTGGGTAAGTGAGTAGGTGGGTAAGTGAGTAGGTGGGTAAGTGAGTAGGTGGGTAAGTGAGTAGGTGGGTAAGTGAGTAGGTGGGTAAGTAAGTAGGTGGGTAAGTGAGTAGGTGGGTAAGTGAGTAGGTGGGTAAGTGAGAAAGGGGGCGTGCCAGTTAACAAATAAGGCAGTCAGTCGAGAAGTGAGCAAGCGATTAAATGAGCAACTGAGTCTGTGAACAAATGAGCGAGAGAGTCAGTAGGCGAGTGATTGAATGAGTGAACCGGTGGACGAATGGGTGAGAGAGTGAGTGGGTGAGTAACAGAGCAAGTGAGTAAGTGATAAGTGAGGTAGCGAACAAATGAGTGAACGATGAAATGAGTGAATGAGAGAGCGAGTGAGTGATCAGTCAGTCGTAATGGTGTTGGTATAGTGATCGAGTGAGATTCATTCAGAGTGAGTATTGAACACAGATCTGTGTGAGTGGGGTGTGGGGTGGGGAGGAAGAGAGAAAGAGATTGGAGGCTAAATACACGGTATATCGGGGAGGGAAGTAGAAACGGTGATACGGCGCCAGATGCCATGCTAGAGTAGGGATGTCAGAGCTTCCGTAGATAAAGCCCAGCTGTAATAACCATACTGTTATCTCGCAAGCTGTTATAACCATATTGTTATCTCGCCAAACTTAACACTGAGCGCAAATCAATGTTAGTTATCCCAGATGTCAATCATCTCAACACGGCCGCTATCCCTCGTATTTCCGCTCAATAAAAAAACCCATAAATTATGCTAAAAATATTAACGCGAACGACTGATATATCATAACATCAGAATGTATCCACACAACAATATATTGAAAACAAGCAGTTCTAGGGTTAGCCCGGGTCGGACGGTAATTAGGTAATATAGATATATAAGATGCCGTGTGCGTCTACTCTTGATGATTTTCCATAACAACATGGCCCAGATAGGGGATCGAGATGAATAGGAGATCTACAACGGCATTATACGCACGCAATGTTAATGACAACAGGTTAACCGCTAAAATACACGATACATAAAGCATACGCGAGTTCATTTCCAAACACGGGTCAGGTAAACTTAGACGATACATCGCACAGAGCATGGGGGTTGCTAGCTCCGGTCGAACTCAGACGTCTTGTAGGGCTAGGGGGTTACCGGGATTAGATCGTGAAACTCACCTAAAGAGGAGGTAATGAATAAGGCCGATATAAGGCGACTGTATGTCATCTTCATCACGCTGGTCGACGGACAGATGGTGAAACTCAGCAACTGCTCACAATGTGATGGTATTAATCGACTGTTGTGTGTAGGCTTCTTACGTCATTGCCTTAAACACCGAAGGTCTTTAATAACCCATACTAACGTCATGGGGTTAGAGCCTACACAATCACGCCAAGAGCTCGATTAAGTGAAGCCGGAACTCATGAGAGTCCTCCGTGCCTTCCAGCCAGAATCCTCGGCGCTGACCAAACGATAGTAAGGCCCAATGCGCTCGCCTATTGAACTTTGAGCAAGAAATACCACGCAGTCTTGTGTCGGTCGTTATGCTCCTAATAACTACTTGTTATCCTTCAACCTAACTTGCGAATGAGTATTCCCGAGGCCTAGAACTCCATCAACGACGGCAAACTTGCTCAACTAACTTTACACATATGAAGTAAATGCCTGATGGAAAGGCAACAATTGGAACGACACCAGTAGGTTACAACTAGATCCGTTGGTTGTGAAGTTAGTGGTTATTATTCACACGCACGTTATCACTGCTACATCCTGGTCGCACTTGACCACACTCCACTGAAGTTTGTTAGCGGAAGACCTCTGAAGTTCACTTCTAAGCGAGCGCACTGTAATGGGCTGTTGTATGAGTCGAACTCCCCCCATCTGTGGGTCTGCAAGGAGAGGGTCAACTTTGCGCTCGCAAGGGGGCGCTCTCCATGACGCGAGGCTCGTGCACGTTCTAGTGACAGGAGGCACTTCTCGGAGGTTGGATACGAAATATGTACAGATTTAGGTAAGTAGAAAGATAATGCTTCATTGCAGTCTATACCATATCCATACACACACAAAAAAGGTAATGCAAGTAATGAGCCCATGCAGCATGTTAGTCCGTGTAAATGTTAATTGTATAATATCATTATCGCGTATTCATAAACTGCAAGGATATCCCTTGCCTTCTTATGCGTCCCAGAAGACACAAACCATGTGATGATGTTATTCATTGAATTGTCCAACCTTTCCATCAATCCAAACATCGAAATTCGAATTACACCTTGACAGCAATGCACGTTAAGAACTGTGCAAGTAAGGCGTGTGCCCTCAAATTGGAAGCATCCAACAAACTAATACAGTACGTTATGATACGCTATCTATAATCCATTCATTTTAGGTTTATGTTCATTTTAAGTTCATGTGCGGTATATAGCGATGAACAATAAGAACGAAATAAATTTAGTTTAACCTCAACACTGCACATACAAAACTTCCGAAATATGTTACCCCCTCCTTCTTTTCTGTCTTTGTACATCTAGATAGTAAGTACATGCTTATTATAATGCCCGTGGTACTTTATTTTTGGTACTATTGGAATCACATACTGTGAAATATAGAACTTTGGAATCAAAACCCCTTTCATAATCATGGGAGATCTGAACAGCATGACATCGCTTTTATAACAGTTTAATTTGAGATAGTGACCTGAACCATAATCCTCAAACAAATTCAATATGTTGCTGAGGCCTACAACTGATGGTGAAAATACAATGATATCATTTGCGTACATGATGTTGTTGACTATTAGCCCACTTAATGAACATCCAATATTGAAATCACTTAGATTATAACTGAGGTCATCTACATACAGGTTGAATAGATGAGATTACAGAATACTGTGTCTCCTGGCACTATTGCTTACTTTAAAGGGATCTGAATATTCATTTCCCAATTTTACATTCATGTCCTGGTTGGGGTACCAAAATACTCATATTCTTATAATGTACATAGGCACACCCCTATTTACTATTTTCTGATACAACAAAGTATGGTCAACACGGTCAAATGAATTACTGGCATCACACAAACATGATAATATACATGTTCTAACATTAAGCATGCAATATATATCAGCAATTTCTTTTAGCACATATATACTCTAATCTGTACCATGGTTACTTTTAAAACCTGACTGGTTTGGATGATTCACAAGGTGCATATGTAACCTATATGAAAGTATTTTCTCAACTATTTTACTGGCAACTGTTGCTAAAGCAATAGCTGACTTTTGACCAGAAATTGCCAGAAAGTACAACAGAAAACATATTTTCAGGCAGAAAACCACAACTACAACTACAAATTCCAAGCGAATAATTTAACCGATTTGATGAGTATTATAGATATTCTGTGCATGTGCCATTACGGTCACATGTTTTGTTAAATTCAAGTTCCTAGACATGATTTTCAACTTTAGTAGCTCTAACAACTATACATATACCAGACTACAATTAGCCATACTATAATTACAAGTATTATTATTCTAATACAGTTGAATAATTTGGTGAATTGCTTCCACCAGTAACGCCCTCAATATAAGATGGCAGAGGAGTTCTACGGTTGTTTAACAATTCTATTTCTTTCCAAAAGGGTTAATAATTGTTATATGTCAATTTGCTGGTAAGTGATTCTTTACGAAGAACATTTTCATTTTACTCAATAAATACACCCTGCCATGTGTACTCATGTGTACTTACGCCATTTTCAATCAAGTAAACATTGATAAATTCAGAGTTTCAATATTTGTTTTTTGATATGTCCAGGAGGAATTTCAGAATTAGTTCTATGTCAAATTGTGCACACAGTTGGCTTATAGATAGGTCATATTTACGTAGGCAAGGCAATCGCCCCTGGTGTTTTGATGATCTGATGGCACCTTAGGCTACAGCGCGGATGTGAGAGATCGAATAAATAGCGCGGCGCTGTCAAGGGCGGAGTTTCTTTGCCTGATATTTACCCTATCAATAGGCCTACGCAAATTGGAATGTTGCTGTTTACCCAAGTAATTGTAATTAGGTTACTTAATACTGCAAATCAACATGTCTTCAAGAACTATTTGTATTCCGAATATACAACAAGCTCTTTGGTACGACCATGGACTTAAAAAGGCTCTTATATTTTACATTTGATTTACGAACTGTCGATGTCGTCAATGCCCCGCCCAACTTATAAATATTCATACCAGTCATCCTTTAGCGCGGATTTGCGAAACAATCCAACAAACACCACAATGTAAAGATCATCAAGATTTCTATTTTTGTCTGAGTTGAAGTAAAGTTAGAGAGGATGTCCTTTATTGTTTTATGTATCGTTGTTTTCCAGGAAATGGATCTCGCCGATTAATGTTAATTAATAGCACATTATTAAACATGGCGATAATATAAGAATCTGCAATTGGGGTGTGTGTATTGACCTCTTGACGGGTTTAGCCTAAGAAACTGCAGCGCATGTGCTATTTATTATTCTCGATCTTCGATGCTGTCGCCTAAGGTGTCATAGGACCATTACCGGGGACAGGATACCTTGCCTATGACAGGTTTGGCCTTGCTCAGTTACATCAAAATGACCCAAATTCCCCATGGCCATGGTTTTAGTCCGATTATGATCTACATACGCGATCATGTAAATTTGACTGTTTCAACAGTTTCCCTGCCTGGTAAGGACGTTAACGATTGCTTGTGGCTCTTAGATAACCTTTCTCTATGTAAATATACCAAATTTACTCAGACAAAACTAAGTGGACAATTATTTCATATTTGTCTAAGGAGATTTACCATGCAATTGTACCTGTGTACCCCACACCCCACAGTATGATTAACTCCTGGGTAAGTATTAGGATAGGAAACAAGGATATTGCGGACATTTTTAAAGTCTGCATCGAAGAGCCATAGTGCAAGTTAGGTCGCTGAACCAATGAGGTTATGGCCATGGAAATGTTTCAAATGAACTTTGAGAAACTAAAATGTTTATCTTATAATGACAGGTTCATGAGAAAAGGTCACATTCTTATGGCCCAATTGGTCCATTTTTTGAGTTAAAATACCAAGTTGCATGCTGATTGCCCTTTAGGATAAGGATACATTGCATTTACAAATCAGCTGAAAGTTCCACAAGGAAAGGCTGCGATGCTTATAGACACGTGGTAGACTATCATAATTTACAGTTGAACAAGGGCGTGCGTGTTTGCGTTGAAAATGAGCCTCACTTTATTGACATAGGTTATGCGACACAAGTCATGATGTGATGAGCAACTATTGTAAAACAGAACCTCTCGTAAAAAATACATTAATCTCATCAAACATACAGCATTTAATGGAACCATATATAACACTAGTGGTACAATTGGCATCTAATGTTGAAGCAGGTGAAATGGCAGCTGTGATGATCAAATTGGATATTACAGTTTTATTATGACAATGCTTTGAATAAGAACTCTTATGGTGACGTCTGAAAAGGAAGTGATCTTGTGTTTGTTTTGGTCATGAAAGGGGCCGACTGATCTCCTCTGACTGGACGTCATAATATCACAGTGAGTGTGATTGGGGTGGGGGTGGTAGCTTATGAGTCAAGGACTCAGTTGCATTTTGGGTAATATGATTCGTTGCATTTTGGGTTCCGCGCATTAATGATTTTATCAGAACTTTATGATAAATGATTTCTCTGTTTCTTGCATTGCATTATGATCTACTGATTATAGTTGCGTTATGATGTATGCATGTGTATGCCCATGGTCATTTTGCTAAATCATAATGACCAGACAATTAGGTTTTCAAGAAACAACAGGCTTTTCAACAGACACTGGACGTTGAATATCACATCTATGACGCATAAGCTGCCTCCCCCCCACCACACCCCAATCACACTCACTGTGATATTATGACGTCCAGTCAGAGGAGATCAGTCGGCCCCTTTCATCTCTTTGATGATTGAAGGCAGTGCACAGATAACATTGCGTTTATTTTCCCATCATTGCGCTGTTTAAAGAAAGACAGGACAGGATCGTTTACTGGTTATTGTTCGCTCAGTGGTGTATGATGGCACAGGTAGTTTGAAGATGGTCCGAAAGCCGACATTCTGTTCATTTTGCCATATCACCTTGTGGCACATCCTTAATGACTGTCAGATTGGTTTAGGTCCCATGACCACTCGTGTTAGGGGTTGTAAAATGCTAATACAGACGTCCGGGGTAATAAATTACGGATTTTCTCGAGGTCGAAAATTCAACACGTTCGGTAATCCATGTTAGGACTGATTGGATGGTTCATTCAGATGGTAATGTAGCTGTTACTGTAAGGGTGACACGCTTGACCATGACCAGGTGACTAATATAGAACGGGGGTAGTGATGTGGGGAGGGGTGGAATTACATCATATACGTATCTCAGCCAAACATGACATGGTCGTGGAATCATTGGCCGTTAACAGCAGGTAATCTGTCAATATTTGATCATAAAGAGCAGGTGGAGCGGACGATGGTTGGGGTATTCTGTACAACTGTTGACAAGGTTGGGCTGTTGGGGTTTGGACGGAAATCAAGTATACATCAGTGCTGTTTTCTTGATGGAATTAATTGAAACCGACATTTCATTTCCGGAGTCAGTGACCGCCCTGTGCTGACCCTTAGTATCGAGAACTTTGCGTTGTCCACTTCACCTGACGATAATACAAAGGGACCAGGAAAATGTTCACAGAAGGCCAGTCATTTGGACTCGCTATTACCCCTCGACCTCACGTCTCCCCGGTAAATGACAGCACGCGGCCTAGGGGCGATTTGTTAATGACCTAAACTCGCATCTCGACCTCCAACTTATTTGCATAATAATTCAAAAGACCAGTAGGAGTATCTTGTCTGATGTTCCCAGTCCCGCGACGAATTCAGACGCGTCCAATACACGAGTTTCTCATGGAATAATCACAGCAAACCACACGTTGACAATTTCGGAAAAATATATCTATACTTCCTTCTGTTGTGTGTCTTCGGCATCTCGTTCTATGTAGTATGTGACTGTGAACTCGTGGTTTCACAAATCTCGACTCGGATTAACATTACGCTCTCCACGTGACGCACTCCTCTGTAACAATTGATCTGTTGGCCACCGAACGATGAGGTCGGCTATGGAGGGTTTCCCAGTGGAGAGTATGATGAGGTCAGCTATGGAGGGTTTCCCAGTGGAGAGGAATTTTGACAGTTTCTGGACTACGACGGGTAAAATTAAATAATAAATTAGGTTTTCTTGTATTTCTCAACAGCGATTGTTTGCGTAACTTTGAGTGGTGAGTTAGGATGTTTTCTCTCGCTTCCAGTCGACCAATGATTCCACTACATTAGTGGGGAGAATATTAATCACCGCAGTTTTTTGCTAATCTTTAAATAGAAGACGTCAGTTTTTTGTAAATGGTGGGTCGTTGTGGCTTGTTGTGAACATCATTGAGTAATTTATCTCTGATCGAACCATTGAGTAATTTATCTCTGATCGAACCATTGAGTAATTTATCTCTGATCGAACCATTGAGTAATTGATCTCTGATCGAACCATTGAGTAATTTATCTCTGATCGAACCATTGAGTAATTTATCTCTGATCGAACCAATGAGTAATTTATCTATGATCGAACCATTGCGTATTTTATCTCTGATCGAACCATTGATAAATTTATCTATGGTCGAACCATGTACTAGAGCGCGTGAACAATCGGCTAGTCCTCGGCTAATTGAAGTTATCCCCTGGGTGTGTTCCTAACTGGTTAACGTCCGGTAATGTCATGCGATGGCAGTTTGACTCGGATGTCTATTGGATTACGCCGCCATTATTGACTTACGGTGGACTAGACTAAGACTGTTTCATGAAGCTGTTCGTTAAACACCGATCAACATCTCGACTTGACTGCATACGCGGCAATACCCGGGATTGTAGCAAAATGCTGTCTACGGATAGAACTTGATCCCGCGCGTGTCGTTTGCAGTCAACTCCTGACCCGAAACTCGAGAGGCTGAAACTCGAGAGGCTGCTGCTAGCATTGTGAAAGCAGCTACCTGACTACTGCGTATCGAGAGGCTGCTGCTAGCGATGTGAAGCAGCTACCTGACAACTGCGTATCGAGAGGCTGCTGCTAGCATTGTGAAAGCAGCTACCTGACTACTGCGTATCGAGAGGCTCTGCTAGCGATGTGAGAGCAGCTACCTGACTACTGCGTATCGAGAGGCTGCTGCTAGCGATGTGAAAGCAGCTACCTGACTACTGCGTATCGAGAGGCTGCAGCTACCTGACTACTGCGTATCGAGAGGCTGCTGCTAGCGATGTGACAGCTACCTGACTACTGCGTATCGAGAGGCTGCAGCTACTACCTGACTACTGCGTATCGAGAGGCTGCTGCTAGCGATGTGAGCTAAGCTAGACTACTGCTTCCTGACTATGAGAGGCTGCTGCTAGCGATGTGAAAGCAGCTACCTGACTACTGCGTAGTATCGAGAGGCTGCTGCTAGCGATGTGAAAGAGCTAGCAGCTACCTGACTACTGACTACTGCGTATCGAGAGGCTGCTGCTAGCGATGTGAAAGCAGCTACCTGATCGAGAGGCTGCTGCTAGCGATGTGAGAGCAGCTACCTGACTACTGCGTATCGAGAGGCTGCTGCTAGCGATGTGAGAGCAGCTACCTGACTACTGCGTATCGAGAGGCTGCTGCTAGCGATGTGAAAGCAGCTACCTGACTACTGCGTATCGAGAGGCTGCTGCTAGCGATGTGAGAGCAGCTACCTGACTACTGCGTATCGAGAGGCTGCTGCTATCGATGTGAAAGCAGCTACCTGACTACTGCGTATCGAGAGGCTGTTGCTAGCGATGTGAGAGCAGCTACCTGACTACTGCGTATCGAGAGGCTGCAGCTACCTGACTATTGCGTATCGAGAGGCTGCTGCTAGCGATGTGAGAGCAGCTACCTGACTACTGCGTATCGACATGCTGCTGCTAGCATTGTGAAAGCAGCTACCTGACAACTGCGTATCGAGAGGCTGCTGCTAGCGACGTGAGAGCAGCTACCTGACTATTGCGTATCGAGAGGCTGCTGCTAGCATTGTGAAAGCAGCTACCTAACTATTGCGTATCGAGAGGCTGCTGCTAGCGATGTGAGAGCAGCTACCGGACTACTGCGTATCGAGAGGCTGCAGCTAGCGATGTGAGAACAGCTACCGGACTACTGCGTATCGAGAGGCTGCTGCTAGCGATGTGAGAGCAGCTACCTGACTATTGCGTATCGAGAGGCTGCTGCTAGCGATGTGAAAGCAGCTACCCGACTACTGCGTATATATACTCCGTAATTTTAACTCGTCAACTGTCAGGGCTACTTCATTCCGCTACCGTGCACTTCCCACGTCTGAGGGAGAGCACGCATTCTCTTTTCTGTTCCATTCGGTAACTGCAGTACTTCCGTGAATGTGATGATACCGTGAAATCTCTGGTAGAGCAAATTCTGTAACGTTATGACTACACCCTTAACCGTGTCTCTCTTGACATCTCATTATCTCACAGTTTAGCCGTGACTACACCAGAAAGACGTTAGCTTTGTCAGGTCCCAGTTGACTCCTGTTCAAATGACCCAGAGAGTTTTGGTCAGCCTTTGTGATGTGTCGATTTGAATTACTTATTCTAAATCTGTTTGTCAGATTACAAGCCAATACTAACAGGGGTGTCCCAAGGCTGTATACTCAGACTTCTTCTTTTTATAATCTATGTTAACAACATCATCCTAGTTAGCTAGTTTTTTGTTTGTATTCTATGCTGATGATACAAACCTATACACTACATTGTGCAATTAAATATCTTAAATTCTGTACAGTCTAGTCAGTTCAGTTACAAACCAAAATCAATAAGGAACTAACTAAAATATAGGACTGGCTCTGTTCAAATAAACTATCCCTGAATTTTGTCAAAACTAAATACATGTTATTCCAAATACATTCAAATGAAAATCCACACAACTTTGGTGTGGGGTTTCCATATTCAAAAATTATTCAAATAACAGAAAACAGCGATTGGTATAGTGACATAACACAAATATTAGGCTCATACAGACCTAATCTTTAAGCAACATGTTATCCTCAAAGTTAGAGATATTTTTACAATACAATAAAACATGATTCCAGCAGATATTCCACTATGTTCACCCACTAGACAACAACACTAGACAAGAACAATTACTGTTCATAAATAAAATTTACAACATGTATGCAAAACACTTGCTTAGAATAAGTCTTCCAAACACAATAAAAAAAATTCCTTTACACATGATGCAAAGGATGCCCATAGTATCCAAACAGTAACATCACATTATAAGAAGCGTTGCATAGATTATCATGAGGCAAACTGATGATAAATAAACTGCTATGTATGTAAAAATATACCAGCATTCAATTAAATTATACAAGGCCAATGCCACCTGTATCTTTTGAAATCAGCTCATGGACATTAATCACCTTCCCTCCCTGACACATGCCTTCATTAATCACCTTCCCTCCCTGACACATGCCTTCATTAATCACCTTCCCTCCCTGACACATGCCTTCATTAATCACCATCCCTCTCTGACACATGCTTTCATTAATCACCTTCCCTCCCTGACACATGCCTTCATTAATCACCATCCCTCCCTGACACATGCTTTCATTAATCACCATCCCTCCCTGACACATGCCTTCATTAATCACCATCCCTCCCTGACACATGCCTTCATTAATCACCATCCCTCCCTGACACATGCCTTCATTAATCACCATCCTCCCTGACACATGCCTTCATTAATCACCATCCCTCCCTGACACATGCCTTCATTAATCACCTTCCCTCCCTGACACATGCCTGCATTAATCCCTCCCTGACACATGCCTTCATTAATCACCATCCCTCCCTGACACATGCCTTCATTAATCACCATCCCTCCCTGACACATGCCTTCATTAATCACCTTCCCTCCCTGACACATGCCTGCATTAATCACCTTCCCTCCCTGACACATGCTTTCATTAATCACCTTCCCTCCCTGTCACATGCCTTCATTAATCACCTTCCCTCCCTGACACATGCCTTCATTAATCACCTTCCCTCCCTGACACATGCCTTCATAATGACACGGAATCACTTGTTTTAAACAGGTGGCCATCTCGCTAGCAACACGCCCATTGTCTTAGAGGGGGTCTCCTGGCCTTACAAATTCATTTGCATATATTATTCTTCAACCGTTTTATGTGTATAATTGAATAATTATTTATGTACATCTATTACAAATGGTTGTTTGGCAAATACACAAATTTGAATCTGTTTATCATCGCAAATCATGAGTAGTGCATGTAACCATGGTAACCATTGATGTCTGTTGAACTCAGACAAGTGCATTTGTTTAAGTTATGATCAATGTCTTGCTACCAAATCGCATGGTAGACGAGTTCGGCCATGATTTACATAGCAATGACCTTCAAATGTGGTTTCTATGTATCCCCTTACATCTGATACTCTTTTATCATTAGAGACAAATTCCATTGTCTCTAATTCTAAAGCAAGGAGTTACATATATGTAACCTTGGTCCAAGTAAGCTTTGAACTACAGCCTTCTATGACTGTGCTGCTGGGTGGCCGTGGATGGCTGCCATATTTCTGATTTATACAGCTCTTATCATGCAATCTTTGCCATTACACCCCCCTGTGTGTCTCGAGGTAGAATAGGCCCATTGTATCCTCTTGCATGTCGTAAGAATCGACTGAAAGGGAGCAATCTTTTTGTAGTGGGTAGCGACTCGTGTCAGTAGATTTTACTTAGTTGAGAGGCTGGAATAGCCTGGTCCAGTCGATCGGCTGATGGTGATATAGCCTGGTCCAATCAGTCTGCTGGTGGTGATATGGCCTGGTCCAGTCAGTCTGCTGGTGGTAACATGGCCTGGTCCCATCAGTCTGCTGGTGGTGATATGGCCTGGTCCAATCAGTCTGCTGGTGGTGACATGGCTTGGTCCAGTCAGTCTGCTGGTGGTGATATGGCATGGTCCAGTCAGTCTGCTGGTGGTGACATGGCCTGGTCCCATCAGTCTGCTGGTGGTGATATGGCCTGGTCCAATCAGTCTGCTGCTGGTGACATGGCTTGGTCCAATCAGTCTGCTGCTGGTGCTGACATGGCCTGGTCCAGTCAATCGGCTGGTGCTGACATGGCCTGGTCCAGTCAATCGGCTGGTGCTGACATGGCCTGGTCCAGTCAATCGGCTGGTGGTGACATGGCCTGGTCCAGTTAATTGGCTGGTGGTGACATGGCCTGGTCCAATCAGTCTGCTGGTGGTGACATGGCCTGGTCCAGTCAATCGGCTGGTGGTGACATGCCATAGGATAATTGTTGGCAATTTGATCTTTTCCACCTCCTTGTTCAGTCTTTTCTCTTCATTTTGACTTTATTTTTGTAGGCACCATATAAGTAATAACACATTAGTGTTGATGTGCTGTTCAATACTATTCTTATCTTACCTTCACATCACATGCTGAATATTGACTTACACCTGGCTGGGTTGACAGTGGTGCCGACACCTGGTGGTGAGATGGAGCTTTACGAGGAGCTTGATGATGACTTCCTGTCCAGCCTCCCGCTGCATGAGCTGGCCGAGGCTGCTGTCACTGGCGACGGATCGTCCTCAGTCACCACACCTGCTAGTCAGACAGGTCAAGATAAGGGGGTGCATAGCGACTGCGTGATCAAAGAGGAGCCGAGGTCAGACACAGGTGAGTGAGGACCTCAATCAGCACCTGAATGTCTACCTGTTTGTATGCGTGATTTGTATTTCAACCTTTTTTGGAGGTGTGTACCATGTACAAGTAGCTCCATCTTACCATGATGTACCCGGCGGAGGGAGTGTACAGTGTACAAGTAGCTCCATCCTACCATGATGTGCCGGGCAGAGGGAGTGTACAGTGTACAAGAAGCTCCATCCTACCATGATGTACCGGGCGGAGGGGGTGTACAGTGTACAAGTAGCTCCATCCTACATCCTACGGTGTACATGATCTTACCATGATGTACCGGGCGGAGGGGGTGTACAGTGTACAAGTAGCTCCATCCTACCACGATGTACCGGGCGGAGGGGGTGTACAGTGTACAAGTAGCTCCATCCTACCATGATGTACTGGGCAGATGATAAACTACGTTCACTCACAGCCACAGTCTTGTTTCAGGAGCAGAGAATACTGCCCCATCCGAGTTCCTCTTCCCATTTGAACCTTATGACATCCAGAAAGGTTTCATGCGTAGTTTATACACAGCGTTGGAAGAGAAGAAGGTTGGAATCTTTGAGAGCCCCACAGGCACAGTAAGTTAGAGGCCAATTGCACTAGGTCTCGTCCTGCTTTGCACCTGTATTCATATTGTCTCTGTTCAAGGCAAGTTGGATGTCTTCATGTAACTGATGCATGTGTGTGTGTGTGTGCGTGTGTGTGTGACGTGCTGTCAGGGGAAGTCCCTCAGTATGATCTGTGGCGCCCTCACTTGGTTACGAGATCATGAGGAACGAGAGAAGCGCCAACTTGAGGCGTTGCTGAGCATCAAGACGGAGGCTGCTGACCAGTACGGCTTCTCATTCTTCTTGGTTTATCTTATTGTGGATTCCACCTTGTTTTCTGGTCCAAATTATGCTTTTCATCAGATAGGTTTGCCTTGCCTTTGTTTGCAGGCCTGTTTCTGTGAAGCAAGAAGCAGGTAGTTGTATTGTGGTTGATATCTGTTTGTTTCGTACGTGTCTTGTGGTAGTGTCGTCATTACATTCTGCGATGATGATGTTGTTTTTGTGATATGAGTGACGGGTGTTCCCTTCATTGGCATTAAGTACGTATTAATGTAGAACCCTGGTGGTTTGTGTCGGGCAGGGCTTGACTGGGTTCAAGCCTTCACACAGAAGCGAGAATTGGAGGAAAACACTAAGAAACTCAAGGTATAACCCCCACCCCCCCTCTTATCTTCACATTATATGATATTTATCTTCAACCCAAATGAAATTTTATTTGTTCTGAGCTCTACCTGGATATCTAAGACGTGGATCTGTGTTTTATGTGTCTGGCCTTGGCTGCAGGGGGAACAAGCACTTAGGGCCAAGAGGGAATTGCGTCTAGAAAACCTAAGGGGAAACTTACGCCATCGACCGAAACGCAAGGTACTCAGTCAAATGTTCTGAAAAGTTGTTTAGAAATTTCTATTATCTGTAGTTTTCAGTGATCTGACCTTGTAGGTTTCAAAAAATGTTGATTACCATTTGGAACAATAGTTCTGATATAACCTGAACATGACACAGAAGTTTGTGTCATATCCACCTACAGCGAAACAAGCTAGAAGATGAGTTTAATGAATTGTTCAAAGAAGCCCCATCAGATCTTAAAAAACGGCTGGAGGCGGAGCTAGCAGAGGATGGAGCCAATAACAGCTATGGTAACAACCTACTAATGGATGAGGACTTGGTATTGGATGAATACATGAGTGATGAGGAAAAGAGTGTTACGGAGGCTGATGAGAAGAATGACAGTGATGATGAAGAGGACCACATCACTAAGGCAATACGCTGAATACAATCAGCATTAAATGGCTATTTATTGAAGTTACTGTTGTTGAAACAATATTTGTTGCTACTAGATATGTCTTCAGCTGCACCCTTATCAGAATATACGATTTGACTTTGATTCACTGAAACCATCACATCACCACTCATCGTACGATGCTGTTTGCTCCGTTCAGATATACTATTGTAGCCGAACCCACTCGCAGTTGTCTCAGTTTGTGAGAGAGGTGCAGAAGAGTCCATTTGGTGGTGATACACGTGTTGTGTCACTTGCCTCAAGACAGGTGTGTCTCTGTACTGATTGAGAATATTTACTTCAACAGAAAGCGTGCAACCTTTTTTACACCTGTTGATATATGGACTGAGATTTGTTTGACTGTGGCTCCATTGATGTCTTTTTTTCTCTCATAAGTTAATTTTATTGTTAAAGAAGCCAGTCCATCATTTGTAACTTAAACATGGTTTATGCAACACATGAACAGCAGCAGCAACCAACACAGCGATAAAAACCTTCAGACTGAACATTCTTAAAGCAAAGCATTCAAATACCAGTCAAGATTGACTCCTGTGAGGTTGTCCCCTTTGAGATGGTCTCCTGTGGGGTTATCTCCTGTGGAGTTGTCCCTTGTGAGGTTGTCTCCTGTGAACTAATATGCCGTGATGTTAATCGTGTGAGTGGGGGTTACAGAACCTGATGTTAACTGTGTGAGTGGGGGTTACAGAACCTGTGATGTTAACCGTGTGAGTGGCTGTTACAGAACCTGTGTATTAATGAGTCTGTGAAGAAACAACCGTCTGTCAGTCTGCTGAACGATCGCTGCTTGGAACTCCAGAGAAATAAATCAGGTGACCTACAAACACTGACCATGAACTGTTACCAGCAGCAAGACGCATGCTCTGTGTACAACTACAACTAGATTTATCATGTCATGGTTGGTGTTTGATACTACGTCTTGTACGTCATGACATATTGTTATTGATGACCAGAAAGGAAGAAGAGAGATGGGAGTGAGGAGCCCGCTGGCAAGAGGAAGAAGGCTGCTGCAGGGTGTCCCTACTACAAACACGACCCCATGATGAACCTCAGGGACAAACTCCTGGTAATGTCAACACTGGGATAGGTGCTCACACAAGTGATTCTGTATGTGTAAGGTTGTTTGGTTAAGTGTATGATTATATGTCGGGTTGATTGGGATTATATCAGGTTGGGGAGTCTGTCCATGTGTCGGGTTGGGGAGTCTGTCCATGTGTCGGGTTGGGGAGTCTGTCCATGTGTCAGGTTGGGGAGTCTATCCGTGTATCAGGTTGGGGAGTCTGTCCGTGTGTCGGGTTGGGGAGTCTGTCCATGTGTCGGGTTGGGGAGTCTGTCCTTGAATCAGGTTGGGGAGTCTGTCCATGTGTCTGGTTGGGGAGTCTGTCCGTGTATCGGGTTGGGGAATCTGTCCATGGATCAGGTTTGGGAGTCTGTCCATGTATCAGGTTTTTCACTTGAAAGTCTGTCCATGTACCGGGTTGGGGAATCTGTCCATGGATCAGGTTTGGGAGTCTGTCCATGTATCAGGTTGTTCACTTGAAAGTCTGTCCATGTGTCGGGTTGGGGAGTCTGTCCATGTGTCAGGTTGGGGAGTCTATCCGTGTATCGGGTTGGGGAGTCTATCCGTGTATCGGGTTGGGGAGTCTGTCCATGTGTCGGGTTGGGGAGTCTGTCCATGAATCAGGTTGGGGAGTCTGTCCATGTGTCGGGTTGGGGAGTCTGTCCGTGTATCGGGTTGGGGAATCTGTCCATGGATCAGGTTTGGGAGTCTGTCCATGTATTAGGTTTTTCACTTGAAAGTCTGTCCATGTACCGGGTTGGGGAATCTGCCCATGTGTCAGGTTGGGGAGTCTGTCCATGTATCGGGTTGGGGAGTCTATCCGTGTATCGGGTTGGGGAGTCTGTCCATGTATCGGGTTGGGGAATCTGTCCATGTATCGGGTTGGGGAGTCTGTCCATGTATCGGGTTGGGGAGTCTGTCCGTGTATCAGGGTAGGGAGTCTGTTTATGTATCGGGTTGGGGAATCTGTCCGTGTATCGGGTTTGGGAATCTGTCCATGGATCAGGTTTGGGAGTCTGTCCATGTATTGGGTTGTTCACTTGGAAGTCAATGTTGTGCTTGCTAAGGATAGATTAGGTTGAAACCAGGTGTGTTTGTTTTTGTTGCAGGTTGAGACCATGTGTGTTTGTTTTTGTTGCAGGTGGATGTTCAAGATATAGAGCAGCTGGTGACAGCTGGTAAGACAGCTAAAGCCTGTCCTTATTACAGCTCCCGCTATGCCATCCCATCAGCTCAGGTAAGTTGTCTTACTTGCCCGCCCCTCACCATCATCATCACAGGTAAGTTGTCTTACCTGCCTACCCCTCACCATAACCAGCTCAGGTATGTTGTCTAACCTGCCTGCCCCTTACCATCGTCAGCTCAGGTAAGTTGTCTTACTTGCCCGCCCCTCACCATCGTCAGCTCAGGTAAGTTGTCTTACCTGCCTGCCCCTCACCATAACCAGCTCAGGTATGTTGTCTAACCTGCCTGCCCCTTACCATCGTCAGCTCAGGTGTTGTCTTAAATCACCATCGTCAGCTCAGGTAAGTTGTCTAACCTGCCTGCCCCTTACCATCGTCAGCTCTGGTAAATTGTCTTACCTGCTTACCCCTCAGCATCATCAGTTCTCATTTCATTCCCATTGATCAAGCATTGTAAGAAAATGACATATTTTGATTTCTATGTTCATGTATTTTGGCCGTAAGATCTGTATGTTTTCTCGCGTTCTACCACGTGTGACTTTTGACATTGTATGACCATCAAAAATGTGGTGACAAATGTCCCTATGTGACCCATTCTCCCTCTATGACATTTGACTGCGTATGACCTTTGTCTGCGTACGACCTTAGTTGGTTTGTGACCTGGTTTCAGTTGGTGGTGTTACCTTACCAGATGCTTCTGCACAAGACGACCCGTGAGTCTCTCGGGGTGAGACTGGAGGGGAACATTGTGGTTATTGATGAGGCTCATAACCTGGTGGAAACCATCAACAACATACACAGCGTAGAGGTCACGGGAGGTCAGGTAGGTCTGGTAGTCACAGTAGCTCAGGTGGTCTGGAGGTTGTGAATGTTAGGATAGTCTGTATGTCATGGGAGCTCAGGTGGTCTAGGATGCTAAAGTAACACACTTAAGTCCTCTTCTCTCATTGACCTTATGATATGGATAAACCAGATGCTGACATATGCTGCCTTCTGCACTAAGTGACCTTTAGTGGCATAATAATATTATTATTACATTATATTACTATGAAAGAACTGGTGAAAATGTCGTGTTCAATGTATGCCTGGTGTAGAAAGTTAGGTGATGAGAGGACCCATAGCAATTTCTTTCAGACCTGACATTAATAGTGGATGGACCTCAGATTAAGAAGATTTTCTGTGACCTCACATCACAAATACTAGTGAATCTGATATATATAGGTGGTTTGTTTGGTGATTGTAGCTTGTGAAATGTTATAAATATGAGCCTACCACTGCTGTTAGGATTTAGTCTTGTCCATGAATAGTTCCTGGATGCCCTCATTGGTTGACTGGGTGCCTGTAACTTTCTCCCAGCTCGTGAGTTGACTGGGTGCCTGTAACTTTCTCCCAGCTCGTGAGTTGATCTCCTTATTTCTTGTAATCAGGTTCTGTTCTCTTTGTGAAAACCATCCCCTTTTATGTTTCCTACTTTAACGTCAACCCCCTTTTTCTTGTACCACCATGTATGTAGACTCTGTTGCCATGGTATTTGGACCCCCTTTTCTGTTTCCATCATGTTTATTGACCCCCACTTTCTGTTACTTCCATGTATATGGATTCCTGTTTTTTGTTCAATTCATTTAAAAAGACCCCCTGTTCTGTTCCCTTGATGTACCTGGCCCTGTTGATCTGTTGCCAGCTGACGCGCGCTCACTCCCAACTCAGCCAGTACGAGGAGAGGTTCAGGAAACGCCTCAAGGCCAAGAACCTCATGTACATCCGACAAATTCTGTTCATCCTTGCCAGCTTCATCAAGACTCTCGGGGGTTAGAGCATGTCTTCATATTACTTCAATGTGGATGTCAACTTTAACTAATCATACAACATAGAATACACAGCATGTAATGGTACGTATTAACTATTTTAGGAGACGTTTTCTTTGATTGACATGTGAAGGTAAGGCAGGGCAAGCTGCTGATCAACAGAAACTCGCCAAATCTGGTAAGATGAGCTTTATATAACGTAGCAGTTTCTCAGCCAAACCACTTTCAATGTGTGTTACCCAGAGACCACTACTAACCATCACTGAATAAAACTCATCCATTCTATTCAATCCATCTGTTTGGTTATTGGGATGAGAGCGGAACAGTGATGGTGTGTCTTACAGGTACGCGACTCCAGACCATTAATGACTTCCTGTTTGACTCACACCTGGACAATCTCAACCTGTTTAAGGTGATGAGGTATTGCCAGAAAAGTAAAGTGTCACGCAAGGTGAGATCCAGTCTACCTGTATTATCCTGATTATTATGCTAGATCAGGCAGGAGTTCAGTTGAGAGTTGAATCGCCGCAGTTCCTCACAGTAACTGTCTGCTTTCTACCTCACCTGTGATACTGGAGATGTATATTAAAGTGACATTGTTAATTCAATCTGATTACAATGATTGTAAATGGGAACTGTGTTTCAGCTGCATGGGTTTGTGGAGAAATACCAGCCCCAGGTTGTACCATCCAGTAAGTATTATGTTACATTAACATCCACTGTGTAGGCTTGCCTTTGCCTCTCAGCGAATCATGGCTCTTGACAGAATCCACCTTACATAGCCCTAGAACCAAACACCCTGAATGTATGTATTATGCCTTCTGCTTTCATAAAAGATGTGCCCCCCCCACCCTCTTTCATCCTTGTGCATGGAACATAATCCCCAAGTCTCCATCTCTTCCTCACCCTCTCCTGTTTCACAATATGGTCACATTGAATCATAGTGCGCATCAGTTCCTTTTTGGGGTCAAATTCATACTTCTTATGTAAACTAGTGATTAAACTCCCACCAGCCCACCTGTGATGATTATCTCATTTACTTACTTGATTGGCAGGTGAGAGGAAGGTGGAAGAGGAGCGGAGGCCTTCATGGGCCCTTTCTCGTTTCCTCACCGAGATCAACCAGGCCAAAGAGACTGCCACCAAACCTCAGCCAGGTAGCGGGTGCCAGACGGTGATAAATGGGCATGCAATCCTTATCAATAGTTTGTTGGTGAGAAGTACAGGTAAGTAATCATGTCAATCAACTCTCCATAACATACCTGTGTTCTGTGTGATGATAGAAAAGACCCAGGAGATAGACCCCTCTACTCCCTTCACTTCTCCCCTCATGCATATAGAGGCCTTCCTCGAGGCTCTCACTAACGCAGATAAGGACGGACGCGTGGCTCTCCTCAAACAGGGTCACTGCCTCTCTAATACATACATCCTCTCTACTTCTTATATAATGTAGATATAATTTGATTCAATGGTAGAGTAGATTTGATTATACTAATCATGTCGTGCCCTTGGTGTACAGATGTTCTAAGCAAGAGCTCGCTGCGGTTCCTCCTCCTCAACCCGTCCGTACACTTCACCGACATCGTTCAGCAGGCCCGCTGTGTGGTGGTTGCGGGAGGCACCATGCAACCGGTACGTCAATACATACTTCACCACTTGACTGGGCTTCTGGACAGATTGTGCTGAGTATGGCTGTGATTTCCACAGATGATACAGTTCGTGTTGGTCTGTGTCCAGATGAGTGAGTTTAAGGAGCAGTTGTTTAAGGCCACAGAGTCCAGAAATGGACAGTTCGTGTTGTCTGCTGGCTGTAACAGATGAGCTGCGTTAAAGGTCTGCTGGCTGTTTACATCAGTACAGCTGTGGTAAGTGTCTGCTGGCTGTCACATCAGTACAGCTGCGGTAAGTGTCTGCTGGCTGTAACATCAGTACATCTGTGGTAAGTGTCTGCTGGCTGTAACATCAGTACAGCTGCGGTAAGTGTCTGCTGGCTGTAACATCAGTACAGCTGTGGTAAGTGTCTGCTGGCTGTAACATCTGTACAGCTGTGGTAAGTGTCTGCTAGCTGTACCATCAATACAGCTGTGGTAAGTGTCTGCTGGCTGTAACATCAGTACAGCTGTGGTAAGTGTCTGCTGGCTGTAACATCAGTACAGCTGTGGTAAGTGTCTGCTGGCTGTAACATCAATACAGCTGTGGTAAGTGTCTGCTGGCTGTAACATCAATACAGATGCGGTGTCTGCTGGCTGTAACATCAATACAGCTGTGGTAAGTGTCTGCTAGCTGTAACATCAGTACAGCAGTTCATTATATATTGCCAAGAAGTTATCTTAATGACTGTTATATATATGTGATATATTGAATGATGTGTTCCATCTGTGTGTATGTGATGAGTTCGTGTGAGGCAGTAGTTTGTTACGTCAGATTAATACCCATTTGTCATATACAGTGTTTAAAGGTTGATGGCCGGTAATAACCGCCATCATCGTGTATTGGGCCAGCTGCCACCCCGCTGCTGTTTGACCCATAACAGCTGTGTACAACCCGTCATGTTGGCAGATCACGTGATCCCAGGCGACCACCTCCTGCTGATGGTACTGGCACGTGGCTCATCAGGTCTCCTCCTCGACTTCACCTACCAGTCGCGAGAGAAACCAGAAATGGTGAGAAAACTTGCTCTCCTCAGTTGAACTGGTTGTCAACATTAGCTTGTTAGGCACTTGGACAATTAGGTCTCCATGCCACAATAATCAGTCGTTCATGGGGTCATAGGTGTTGTTTTGTAAATTTTCAAGCAAGAATAGTGATCTAGTTGCTCTCAAACATCATTAAGCTAAATATTTTCCGTCAACTTCTAAAAATTTGCACTTTGTAGAGCTGAGGTATTGGTGACGGACTAATGGTTATGTTGGGTAGCCAGGTCTGATATTGTGAAACGTAGGCCAGCCTATTGTGAAGTCTGAGGGTCAAGGCCATCTACACATATTAAATGTTGTTTTGACTTGTTATCAGGTTATTGCAGTTGTCATATAGTATACAGTATTGCGTGCTCGCTGTGGTCCTGACAGATGGATGAGCTGGGGAGAGTCATCTACAATGTATGTAACGTGACACCAGGTGGCGTTGTCTGTTTCTTCCCGTCCTATGAGATTGAGCGTACCATACATGACCACTGGAATAAGGCCAAATTCCTCGACAAGATTGCTGCTAAGAAAAAAGTACTTGTCCATTATCATATACATTGTGAATTGCCTTGCAGTCTAAATGATTTGACAATCACTTTAAGCAATTTGTTTTTAAGTGCCATCTTTATGGATAGATATCTCACGATGCATACCTCATTAGATACTCATAATGATTTCCTCATTAGATCCTCATAATGCATACCTTATTAGATCCTCACAATGTGACCTCAGATCCTCACGATACATACCTCATTAGATCCTTATAATGCTTTCCTCATTAGATCCTCATAATGCATACCTCATTAGATCCTCACGATGCATACCTCAGATCCTCACGATGCGGACCTCATTAGTTCCTCACGATGCGTACCTCATTAGATCCTCATAATGCGTATCTCATTAGATACCTCACAATGCTTACCTCAGATCCTCACAATGTGGACCTCATTAGATACCTCACCATGCATACCTCATTAGATCCTCATGATGTGAACCTCATTAGATCCTCACAATGCCTACCTCATTAGATCAAAGTAGAATAGGATTGAATGAAGGTGAAGAGAAATTATAAATTTATAATATGCTGTTATTTTGTCTTTTGCAGATCTTCAGAGAACCTAAGAAAGCTGGCCAGGTGGATGGTGTATTAGCAGAATATTCGACATGCATCAAGGTGCGTTATACCTCGGTTTCCTTTACCTGAACACATAACCTCAAGCAGTGAAGCCAGCGCTAGATCCGTATCATAACCATGACGTCTTCGAAAAAGAGGCATAAAACCAGTTCACATAAACAGACAGGTGTATGTCTGGTCACAGTCACGCCTTGTAACAGCCCAGCTGGTAAGAACAAATGACAAATCAGGAGTATAATGGGGGTAGGGGGTATATTACAGCCTTTTGTAATCCCGGGGGTGGGGGGGGGGGAGTACATCCAATGACTATTATTGGGGCCTGCTTGTTAATGCATTGAAGTGGTTGATTGTAGGTATAACAGCTAGTTATACCAATCAAGAATTCACGGTACTTTGTGAACTATGGTATCTGAATTGCGAGTGCCCAGTTATAAAAGAAATAAATCATTATTGATGCGGTGTGTTGAAAGATATCCTGTACCCTAAATACATGAGTCAATAGTCTTAAATAATGGTGCACTTGTGACAGAGGCATTTCGGGCGGAGGCGGGCCAGATGACGGGAGCTGTCCTCTTCTGTGTGGTGGGAGGCAAGATGAGTGAAGGCATCAACTTCTCAGATGACCTTGGCAGGTCAACCTTCATTTCTACCATGACCTTGTCTGCATCAATGACCTTTAGGCCTTATTGTCCTCACATGTTCCTTTTTTAATCAGCTAATTAGTTGCCATATCTACCATATGATCTATCTTTCTCATATGTGCAATATGACCCCACCCCACCAGATGTGTTGTCATGGTTGGTCTTCCATATCCTAACATTCGCTCGCCTGAACTCAAGGAGAAAATGGACTACCTCAATGCCACCATGGTAAGCTATGGGAGCATAATCTGGTATAGAACAGTTGTGAACACATAATGGAAGACCACCCTGTTATCACAACATGAGACACTGCACAGCTTATCACTAATCTCCACTTATTTATAATGGTCCACACATAGCTTATTGACACCACCTGATTTGTAACCCTGACTGGATCAAGTCTATGATATTTGACTCATGTTGCTATCTGTAATAATGCTCTTTCACAGTATACGTATTGTGACAGTGAGTTTAACATGGTGTCGTTCCAGCCAAAAGGTCCAGATGGGAAGCTGCCTGGACAGGTGCATTACGAGAACCTCTGTATGAAGGCCGTCAATCAAAGTATAGGTAACACCTGCATACCTGGCGGACGCTTCTTGTTAACGTTGATGCTAGTTAGATCCGTTTACTTTGCATCAATGTGCAGCGCCCTGTAGCAATGTTGACAGCAGTTGTACTAGTGCCAGGTATGTGTTAACAGCAGTTGTACTAGAACCAGGTATGTGTGTCCACCAGTTGTACTAGTGCCAGGTATGTGTCCAGCAGTTGTACTAGTGCCAGGTATGTGTGTCCAGCAGTTGTACTAGTTCCAGGTATGTGTGTACAGAAGTTGTAATAGCACCAGGTATGTGTGTACAGAAGTTGTACTAGTGCCAGGTATGTGTCCAGCAGTTGTACTAGTTCCAGGTATGTGTGTACAGAAGTTGTAATAGCACCAGGTATGTGTGTACAGAAGTTGTACTAGTGCCAGGTATGTGTGTACAGAAGTTGTACTAGTGCCAGGTATGTGTGTACAGCCGTTGTACTAGTGCCCGGTATGTGTGTCCAGCAGTTGTACTAGTTCCAGGTTTGTGTGTACAGAAGTTGTAATAGCACCAGGTATGCATGTACAGAAGTTGTACTAGTGCCAGGTATGTGTGTACAGAAGTTATACTAGTGCCAGGTATGTGTGTAAAGCAGTTGTACTAGCGCCAGGTATGTGTGTACAGGCCGAGCTATACGCCACCGTGGAGACTACGCGGCTATTCTACTACTCGACCATCGCTACATGAGACCTAGTGTACACAAACAGCTTCCCACCTGGATAGCACGACATCTACAAACAGCTGACAGATTTGGACCAGCTGTTGCATCCATTAGAAAGGTGATTTCATTCAGCACACATCGTACACCTGCCTCAATTCTAGCAACAAGTCTGAAGATTGCCTTGTGATTTATAACATATCCATTTTGCTGGTTTCTTTTAGTTCTTCACAGATAAAAAGACTCCACCACAGGAGGAAGCATCATGAGAGGACCACAGGAGGGAGTGTCATGAGAGGACCACAGGAGGGAGTGTCAGGAGAGGACCACAGGAGGAGTGTCATGAGAGGACCACAGGAGGGAGTGTCAGGGGAGGACCACAGGAGGGAGTGTCATGAGAGGATCACAGGAGGGAGTGACAGGGGAGGACCACAGGAGGGAGTGTCAGGAGAGGATCACAGGAGGGAGTGACATGAGAGGAGAATGTTCCTCCCTGAGACAATAGCTGGTTATTATTGCATCATTTATTATCAGCCCACAAACAGTTCATGTTCACCATGTGGAAACTTCCACTTGATTTGTATTTTTGTTGATTTATTTATTTTTATATTGAAGAAGTAATCCTAGTTTTCTTGATCATATATTTTTATAATAAAAAATGTGCATTGTTAATGTGTATGTGTTCATAGTTCATCCTATCATTGTGGATAACACACACACAACATCAATGACATTTACCAGCGAATAGAACAAAGTTAATTAGTGTTTATTAAAAATAATTTGCACAAATCATACTTACATCCGTAGCATATATACTAAAGAAAATTCAAATCAACATGGAATGTTTATTAAAAATAATTTGCACAAATCATTCTTACATCAGTAACATACAGAAGACTATTTGGTATTTGCCCACAGTGATAAATTACTTGAAAGACAGTCGATGAGCACCTTGTTCTATTTTGGAACTGTTAAATGATTGAATCATTTAAGTAAACGTTCAGTGTTTGGTTGGTATCAATTTGAGGTTGGCTTGGCATCTTAACTACCTCTGTACGTGGAGAAGCCATATGGACTGAGTAGAAGTGGAACGTGGTAATGCTGGCTGGGGTCCTCTATCTCAAATGTTACCTGTCAATCAACAGGTAATAAGTATGAAAGAACATTTAGTTCAGGTGAGGGTGCTAACTATACAGATGAGAATTATACAGGTAATTCAGGTGGGAGAACAGCCACTGCAGATGAGAATACAAATCTACATATGATAATACTAGCAATGCAGGTTAGAGCAGGTATTGTAGGGGAGTCTTCAATAATTAGGATTGATATTGATTTGAGCTTTCAGGTAAGACAGGTGAGACTACTAGCCATGTTATTGGGACGACAGTGACCTAATGATGTCTTTTCCAAAACAACGTGAGCAAGCCATATTTTACCCAGAAATATGACCAGCTATTTAACTTACATCTACACGAGGATAAAATGCTTTAGTTCCTAGACTGGCAAAGTACGACTTCGTGTCAAAGTGTATCTGATAGGTTCCCCTGGTGAACTGCTGTGGAGTCAACAGACCAGGACACCGCCCGTCTGAGTTGGTCACTCTGTAGAGCAACATGGTCAAGGCATCCCATAAGACCAGATACCACACAAATAATCAATTATAATGTATTGTTCGTGGAAAAGTTCAAATGTTAAAGGGAATATTTGCATACCCTGCATGATATCAAGCAGGTCTAAACTGACTTGTTATACTTACCCTTGTGATATGGTGATGGCCTTTCCTTCATTGAAGCTGCTGACCTAAGCACAAATCCATTCAGTAAAACATAGAAGGGAATGTGGCTGTATCTTACATCCATTAAAGGAAACCTGAAATGGATGCAGAGAAAAAACCATGCGCACTTACTGTAATTGGGACGTTGGTAGCAGGTGTCCCACGGGCCGTATCTAGGATGTGTGTGGTCAGCGGACTGGCAACCTGCCCAGATGACGCCATGGTAACGCTCTGTTATGGTAACAGGATCAAAGGCAAAGTTATGAGTTGAATGTTGCAGAATGATATAAAAAATTGAACAACATGACTGAATATTGTCATTGGGCAATTTTTATATAAATAGCTTATGACCAGCATTAAAGGTTCAGAGTAGGATACTGGGCATGAGAAAATAGTGACTATACAAAGTCCATTTTTATCAATCCTCCCCAATTCTTTGTCCAAATCTAATGTTTAAACTTGTGATTGTATCATTTTCACATGGTTCAACACCATGCCTAGCCCCGGTGGGAGGGTGATATAAATATATACCAATAAGACATTGTGCACAGCTTCTCCATGCCAGCATCCTATGAAGGATTATACCAGGGTCACTTAGTAATCATTAACTTACTGGCTGCAAATGACTGCCGATTATTCTCAGCCTATCTGGGTTCATTTGGACAACTTTCCGCTGAAAACAAATGAATCACATACTGAACAGCACTAAATCGGTGAAGTGGTGAGTAGATTGCAACATGTCTTACAAGAGAGATATGGAAGTCAATAACACTGTCAGAAATGTACATGCTGTAGGATACAAATGGCACGGCGCTCAATCAACGTTGACATCAAATCTCGTGTCAGAGGGACAAGGCAGACTAGGTGCCTCAATCTCACTCCAACGACAAGATGCCAGGTCAAGTTTATTAGCAGAGGTACTATGTTTATTGCATTGTAATTCCTTTAGCAATGTAGACATGTTACACCAACAATTCCACAGAGCTTGTATGTATGAAGCTTTTGTGTGACTGCAGTTTTGCTGGCTTAGATGCAAGTAGAACAATACTGAGACACCTGATAAAGCTAGGTCACCTCTAGCACTGAAGTATGATGTTAATAAATTGACTCTGTGAAGACACCGTACTGTCTTTGTAATTCCACCGCTCTCTGAATGGGATGCCTGATTCCCGCATGTATACAGATACACATTGATTACATCCACTACGCCGCACCGTGGTTCACAAACCAGCCCCTGTCTGTGGCGATCAGGCTAAATTTCATCTGAAAGGTTAGTCATTGGTGTTTTCATGATCTGATACCACCGTACGCTGTTAAACGCAGATATGAGAGATCGAAAGTTGTGGTTTGCTTACCAAAAGGTTAAGACCCTAGAGTAAATGGGTTTAACCTGATGCTTGCATAGAAAACCGAAACTTTACTGGTAACTATAACAAAACTCAATAGTCTTACGCGCAGAAAAGGAGACCTCAAACAATATACTATCAGACTATGTAATACCAAAGGCCATTGAAAAAGAGGCCCATAGGTACATGCTAGAACTTGGTGATCTGTACCAAGTTATTATGGATTGATAGATGATGTAAAATTTCTTTCAATGACCTTGACCTTGGTTTACGATTAAGGTTAAAACAAAACCTCTGGGTTCAGCACATCACTGACACCGTCCATTGAAAAACAAATTACGAAAATATATTGAGAATTGCGACCTGTATCACGAGACATAAAAAGTTAACAAACATCAATTAATTTGAACAAGGAGCTACATATACCAGGAGGTGAAGGCGGCCAACCGCTCACAAAGTGTAGGAGGCGACTCAACTAACACGACCGTGCTCACTGGGTCAGACCCAACGAACATGTAGGGGATCATACATTTTTTCAGCTTGATATCATAACGTCAATTATAAATCTTAGTAATTTCGCGCTATTTGTCAATCATATAGTTTGCTACAAATTCGACAGTATGTTGTAAATCAATCAACCTTAGCTAGCGGAAGTCCATAATATAACAAAACACAATAACAAAGTACAGTATATACAGAAAGAAATACAGAATATTTACAAATGAGAGTTTGGATCACCTAAGTTTGCCATACACAGTGAATATACTCCTATACCACATGTCTGATATGTTTCTAGTGCTGCTTGTGGTAGATTTTATTATATTTTGAACAATGCTGTTTTCACTAGAATCTAGCCTACACATTAAATACACCCTCACACGCAGGAACACACACACACACACACACACACACACACACACACACACACACACACACACACACACACACACACACACACACACACACACACACACACACACACACACACACACACACACACACACACACATATATATATATATATATATATATATATATATATATATATATATATATATATATATATATATATATATATATATATTGTCGAGTCTGGGCGTTGTGAGGTTAATATGGTATATACCCTTTAGCACTCACACCACATGTAGCCAAATAAAATGAAAGAATTTGTGGTAGCAATATTGACCAATAATATCATAGTATTTTGCGGTACATTCAATCATAATGTGTTAACTTGTAACTTTAGGTAGAGGTAGCCTCGAGCATTTGCATTCTAACTAAACGGTTTAAGACAAAACATCGACCAACACACATTTAATAATAATGCAATAAGGAGACCCAACCAGCACACACGGTCTACTGAGGCAAGTTGGAGAACCAACCACCACACACCCTTATAATTAGGCAAAGAGGAGACACAACCAGCACACTTAGACCACTGAGGCAAGGAGGAGACCCAACCAGTGGATCAGACCTTCACACAGACAAGTGCATAGAGATACAAATGCTTTTATCTTCCATAATTGGGTGTTTTTGAAGTTTTGTTAATGTACTTCTTTGAAAAAGGTTGTATCTGCTTTATTACTTTCTTCGCTACCACAGTTCTGCTGATGGGTTGCACAATTACAATGATAGAATTGTGCTTACTCAGAGATTTTGCCTTTGGCATGTGCAATTTCAAATTCATTGATTATACTGGTTATTATGAACAATTCAAGGAATCCTATTGCTATGTTAACTGGGCCATACTGCAATTGCTCGTGAGCTAAAAAAACTAAAACTTTTCAATGGACTGGAATATCCTTCACATGGTGATATACTACGAGACTACCTCCAATATGAAACCCTCTGCAACCACACATACGATTTTGTATGTGTCTATTGTGGAGCATACCGTCCCGTCCTCATCACTGATGTCAGCAAAAATGGTTGTTTCAAACTGTCTGGTAGATTTATTTGTTCCATGTTATTTTTTTATCAAGCATATTCACTTGTTATGATTAACATGCATACACAAGATAGTTTTCAAAGTATGATTCACAAGACCAGAGTTAATTAGATGAACTGGCATACTGATTATCATCTATTAATAGTTTTGATCAATATTTTTATAAACAAACTATTGTTATTTCATGGTTTGGTCAGTGTTAAGGAGCTTGTAAACCAGAAGGACTTCTGGGAGTAAACACGACTTCATACTGATTTATATATTCCAATCAATGCCTCAGTGGTATAAATTAACACTATTGTATGTGAGACTGTGGTACCTGGTAATCTGCTATTAAGCTGTTGAGTTTAGAAGTAAGAAAAGTACATTATTTACATACATATCTGGCAATGCCATTCGACCATCTTACAGCTTTTGGGCTCCTTCCTTAACCACCTATAACAAGGTGGTAAAAGGTACTGAGACCAAAGCATCAGATGAGAGCAAATTTGACCTTTCAGAGGACCATTTGTTGGAACTGATGAATGAAAAGAAGGTACGTTATTGTGCAGCCTCGTTTGTTTAGTAAGAAATGTGATAAACACCTTATGCATTTGTTTATTTCTCACACCGATCCATATGCTCATTATTTATAAATGATCTTTCCCTTAATTTCTTTGAAGTTGTCTGGTGGGGTAAGTTAATACCAAAGTTCTTTATTAAATGCAAAATTATGTTGTTACTGTAAGATATCTTGGTTGTGGATATGTAGCCCAGGATATAATTTCATTGCACTTGACCATGTATTAAATGCCACGAGTAAAAACTGAATATTACATCTATGTGAAGTGATTCTGATATATTATATATATTTCTATGATTAATAAAACATACGCATAACCTCGAAAGGACTACAGTTCTAACATCTGATAGCTTGATAAGAAGCAATCATGGAACCTGCTTTTAGTCTTAGATGGGCAAATAAATGAACAAGACAGATAGAGAACTGAGTAACTTTATATCACTTACTCTCTCAGTATTAATCTTCTGTATTTGCTTGTCATACCATTAGCAAACGTATAGGCAGTAATAATCACATGCCACTCTACACAATAAGACGCTTGTATTATTCTGCTTCTAACGTAATGATTTTGAATTTCTTTATCACTGTTATGTGCATTTCAGATGAGTGAAATACGGAAAAAGTATGCCGATCATTAGATGTATCTGACGAAGGCATGAAGTTAGAATGTCTCAGCAGAATAAAGAAGAAAATATCAAATACTTCAACAAAGTTTTCACATAATTCTTTGGA
This sequence comes from Urechis unicinctus, assembly GCA_034190875.2. Lineage (NCBI taxonomy): Eukaryota > Metazoa > Annelida > Polychaeta > Xenopneusta > Urechidae > Urechis > Urechis unicinctus. The sequence continues at coordinate 3,778,477 of CM067353.1, read as the reverse complement.
AGCTCAGGTTGTTACTCATAAAAAAAACTATTGAATTTTCCGTTTATAACGTTCATTATGAAAGGAATTTTAGCTCTAATTCTATTATACATATGTCTTACCTTGATGTGCTTGTGTAATATTACAGGTGGTGTCCTGGCGGCATGCTGTCCTCATGGTATAGTGTATGGCCATAAGCTTTTGCTTAGAGGTGAAAGTCGTCGGGATCATGTCGAACTGATATTGTACAACCGACAATTCACATCAGTGGCATACCCAGCTTCGTTGCACGTCATGGCAACAACAGAAATGGCCACATGTACCATCCTAATGAAGGTCGATTTGATGAAGCGTCAGAGGAAAACCTGAGAAAGGCAAAAAAGGGAAAGTTGCTACTAAACATTCCAGAGTTAAACTTCCCACAACTGGATGTAAACACGTGTTTACGTGATCATGACTATACCATCAACAGAAGACGCCCTATCATTGGAACTGACTCCCATTTTACAGCGTTTGATAGAGGAACGCCACGATTAAGTGACATAGTTGCAAACTTTGTAAATAGCGGTGGAAGTGCTCTTTATTTCCTCACACAAATGTTTCTCATTAATCACATTTTTGTTGTTCGCCTCATTTTGCATTTTCAAAATAAAACCCAAAATGAGCAATATATGGAACCTATGCAGTCAGCACTGAAAACTACTGCAGTATTTCTTTTGGACCAGACAGAGCAGTACGATTAACAGGGTCTTCTACTGGTAAGTGTTCTATTTAAAAAAATATTGTGGATAAGCTATCTGCCTGGTATTAGGTATTCACTGTGAAAAGGTTCATGAGCCTTACTTATTGTATTAACTCTGCTTGTTACGTATTCAGTCGCATTAAAAAAGACAAAATATTTTTTTATGATTATTTGTTCTGCTGTCAATTCCAGTTTATACCAGTTCTGTGAACCAGGTTTCTTTACTTTGCTATACCTCCTAAACTCAATTGTTTTGATGAATGCCTCTTTTTGTGCTGCTTTATTGGTTTGTGTGAAATAAAACTATGGAATGTTTTGGAATGATACAGAGTGGTTGAATTTTCAGAAGAAACTGTCAGACTTCAATACAATTTTCGGCGTCTACCACCAGGGAGGCGCCCATTGGACTTCAGTGGTCGGTATTACTTTTGGTGAGTTTTAAAAAACAGTGTGTTTTACACCTAGGTGATCAATACCAAACAGAAAGAAATGATCTATTATGACTCCTATGATGAGAAGCCTGCCATAGCCCGGGGATTGCTGAAAAATTGGAGTAGCTTATGTTCAGCACTTATATTATGTAGTATATCTTAGAATGTCAAAATGTTTTTTATTGTATAAATGATATCAATTGATACCATCCAAATGACATTAGTGCTTCTTCAGCATGTTTTGCAATGGTAGAAAACAAGAAGTGCCAGGGAATTTCCCTTTGTTCTTCCCTGAGAAGGTGCCCAGATAAAGTGATGCGCACAACTGCGAAGTTAATGCCCTTAGTGTAATGACATATGGTAACATGTTTATGAATGGCTCTTTGGTTTGTATTATAAATTGCTTACTTATTTTATAATATACCATTTTCTCAGTTAAGTGAAAGGTAGTGTTTGATTGCTTGGTGAAGTATATGTCATCAAGCCTGTTGATAAGTTCCAAATATTCCGCTTTCTATGCATCTGTTAACAATTTTGAGAGCTACAGATTCAACATATTCTGTGCAATTTCTCTCATACGCAGACGATAGTTATTTCTACTTTAAAAAACCACCTTCAGGTCACAGTGTGTTCTGCCTATGAGTTCTTTTTAAGAAATGCATGGCAAATGTCACTTACTGTTTAAAACACAAGTTGCTGTTATAAAGTATATTTGCAGCCCCATCGAATGAGCATCAACACCAAAAATCAGATAAAGTTACTGATTATTCCGAATACGCATCACGCATTTTAAAAGGATACTGATTTTATACTTCTGACTGCAAGATTTATTGATAGCCTTTGTCATTATCATTATGACTAATATAAAACAGTTCATCCACAAAGCTTATGTTTTTTATGCTGCTAGAGTTACAAGATATTTACTGTGTGCGATGCGACAAAGACAGTGGAGAGCTGGTAAATGCAGTTTATAACAAGTCATATAAACTACATTTGTGAGATTTTTATCTAGGTTTAAGTGTTATGACGTTTATTAATATATACGGTAATTATAATACAAATAACTAATTACAGCTGATGCATATCTGTGTGTGTTGACAAACTTTACACATACACAAGTGCAAAACACAGGCAACAAGGCATCTGCTTCACTTGCTGAGATATTGTTTCCCCGTGTATAAGCCTACATAATTGGCTGTTATTTTTTACATGTTTTTTTTCAGCAGCATTTCATTAATTTGAGTCTTTTATTTGCCATAACAGATTTAAATACAGATAACCGAGGCACTCAATTGCATTTACCTTATACTTGTTTCAGAAATAACCACATTGGAAGTGCTAAAAATATGTTGTAACAAACGTCCGGGAACTGATGACACACACATTTTAACCGCTACAAGGATATCCAAAATACGCCCACAGGGATACCCGATTGTTATGATTAATCGACGAGGTATAATTACACCAAAGAGCTTTTAGCTTCGCTAAGAGGGTTCACTCTGACTAGCTGTGCGGTGATCGTGAAATAAGTGAAACACGCCCCTCATCAGGTGACGCTTGCACGAGAACAACAAAACCACATGGAACTGTTGATCCAAAGTCTCGGGGCTCGGCGTCTGTTATATGATATGGAGTCTTTTGATTGGTCGGGGCTTCAGAGACGCTATGACAAAGCACCACGCCGCTCACAGGTGGCGTGATCGCATATATTCTTGGGCGAATGCGAGTGAACCCTCTTAGCGTAGCTACAACCTCTTTGATTAGTCATCCCCTTCTCACATAACAGCATCCGTGGTCATAATGGTTGAAAATCAGCAGATCACGGTTTGTGGTGCGTATAGACTCCCTGGAATAACTGATTTAAGCTGCGACCCCTAGGGGGATGCATGATAATCAATAGGATAAGGCGAGACAGGGCACTGTTACATTAACAACTTTTCATAGAAGACCAGTTTTTACGGCAGTGTTCAATCGTAATTGTATTTCTGATATCTTTTTTCATTTGCATAAAACATAAATGCCCTCAATTACCTATACAAGGTACATAGCATGTCACAGTCAAACCCTCGACCTACAGCGAGATAATAGAGAGGTTTCGAAAACACGCAGTCTGTCATAACGCGGCCGTATGACTAGGGAAATCCTTATAATGTAATTAATTAGCGTTTCAAAAGGCGCGTTGTCAACGCAGGTTTTCGTCTGGATACGTTGTCTGGAAACGTAAGCATTTTATTGCTAGATTTCGTAGTTGTAATCACAAAATCGTCATCCATGAACATGAATAAATCAATTAAAGAGGCACTATTTTCGTGAATATAACCCGTTAAAGTAGGCATGCGACCATAGCCGTACATATGAATATATATATATATATATATATATATATATATATATATATATATATATATATATATATATATATATATATATATATATATATATATATACATGTATATATATGCATATGTATATATATCCAAATATATTTAGTTATATATATACATATGTGTATATATATATATATATATATATATATATATATATATATATATATATATATATATATATATATATTTATCTATATATATATCTATATATATATTTGCTGATACATATATTTTCTTATATATTTAAATATATATATGTACATAAATACATGTGCATATGTACATGTGTATATATATCTAGATATATATATATATATATATATACATATAAATATATATGTATATACATTATATATATATATATATATATACATATATATATATATATATATATATATATATATATATATATATATATTCTATATATATATATATATATATATATATATATTTATTATATATTGTGGGAATTGATAAAGTTGTGCAGCGTATAATCCCACGCTTGACATTATTTCGAAGGAAACCCAGACATCCACACCTCGAATATTGACCGGAGAAACCCAGAATAATAATCATCGATGCATGGAGTTTTTAAATTTTGTGGAATGTATAAATCTAGTTGACTTTGCACTGCGAGGAGATATAAATTGAGTCACCAGTAACCCCCACCAGTAACCCCACAACCAATGTACCCTTCTGGCCTGCATGTAGAAATCGTTACAGAACTGCGCACTTTAGCCTCTATCGATCACTCCTTATTCATTCTGCGTTGACGGCGTCGTCATTGACGGTTTATTGGCAATGTGAATCATTATAACTTAGACTCCAACAAACACGATATCACGGTATCTGGCAAACCATCGCCTTCAAATTTAGAGCAAGAATGAGGAGATAATATTGACCTGATTGAGCAGCCGCCTTCTATGATAAGTGGGAATAAGAGGGAAATCCACGTGGATGAAAATGAACACAAATACGAACGATCATCCCAGTGCATGTCCCATAAAATATATGATTAATCTCGCGGGAATATTGAATCCTCTTGTTGGATAATTTCACAGTTTTGATCAGAATCCCTCGACATAAACGGGTGGACATGCAGAGGGACACAGTGGGCCTATTGTTAACGAAGGGAATAAAAACAAACTTTTACAACTGTTTTCGTAAATTCAATGGTTAAGTACATTTTGCAGCACTACTGGTATCACCATGGCGTCCATGTGTGCTAACTTTGTATGGATCTGACGAGGCTCATGTCACAAGTAATGATCAACATTTAAAGGGATACTCCAGTGAACAATCGTATGGCGTTATTATTTAATAAAGCTATCGAAGATAAGTATCTCGCTCGCCTAGTTACTGGCCCCCTATTATCGTCCCATGTGTATTTAGCTTCAGAACTCCTGGGTGTAACTTCCCAAAGGTGCAAAATGTTTCATGGAATACACCAACTGCTTCAACTTATCACAGCGATCAACATATTTATGAGCTGACAAAACTAAAAACTGTAAAATTCAGTCCATGATGGTAAGTTAATATCACAACATTCATTCAAAGTACACATCGTTGTACTAAAATGGAATTGGATAAGGTTTAATGAAAAATAACCGGGGAAACTTGCAATTTTTCCTCTCCACCATTTGGTCTCCTGGAATGGTCATGTTTTCTTCCTGTTTTATATCAAATGTATCACGAACAACTTTTGGAAGAAATTTAACATCTGTTTTTTTCTCTGTATTAAACCCGTTGATAATAATATCCAATATGCAAATACACTCGATAGTACGGAATATTATATGTATGGGGGTCAACTGACGATGGGAAAGTATGTACAACTTGGTAATGAATTGTACAGGGATTTGGCTTGCTTTAGGTTACACTATACCACTAAATAGCTGTTTCGAACTCGCAACCCACTGGATGAGACTTGAACACATCAGCTGTCATACTTAACGACAGAAGACCATCAAGGCCATCAAGCGGATTTTATATGGTTCGGGGTCCGCGTGCAATATATCTATGGATATAACAGGTACAGCAACAACACATTATAGCTGTATCACAAGGGGGCGGGTGGGTTATTGTTCCTCGGTAGCTAGAACCAGTGATGGTGTAAAGGGTGAGTGTCAGATTCACAAATACACAAACGTCACTTACATACGTATGAGCACTGATAGGTGTGCAAATGTTGCTGGTGGTGACGGTGATAATAGTGATGGTAATGAAAATGTGGTGCTGTTCTCATTGATGATGATGATGATGATGATGATGATGATGATGAGGAGGAGGAGGAGGAGGAGGAGGAGTAGGAGGAGGAAAAAATGATGATGGCAAAATCCATGACTTTTCTATGTCAAAAATAAGAATTGGAGGAATGCAGTAGATTAATGATATACATTATTGGCTCATCATTCGTTGCGAGCTTTTGAACGGACATCATCTTCCTTGCTTTACTTTAAAAAAAATCAGTTTTACAACTGTTTTCGTAAATTCGATGTTTAAGTACATTTTGCGGCACTACTGGTATCACCATGGCGTCCATGTGTGCTAACTTTGTATGAACATGACGAGGCTCAAGTCACAAGCTATGATCAGCATTTGATACTGGGTAAGGCTTGTCCCGTTGCACGTGATCTCTAGTCACCGTACAAAGCTTAAACAGAAATTTTCAAATAAACAAAAATAATAGACATAGACCGATATTTTATCAAGCAAATATGTTAGTTTGATTCAAATGGGATTATTACCAACATTAAACAGTGGATTAGTATAGGCCTAGCAGATTAGCATTAAACTTGATGAAAAGTAAGAATACAGCATTGGCTGCATTGAATCAAACCGAGCAATATTTTAAACCCTGATTGGAAAATTGATAATTTCAACAACGTTGGAGATACAGGATATGCAGTTAATCAATGTAGGAATCAGTTCATGGCAGCGTGATAAAAATAATGGGAGAAAGATAAGCAAACTCTGCTGTTTACTGTGTTCGTCTTGACATCTTGCTGAGCTAAGCATAAATGTTGGTGATGACAACCAGCCAGATGGTAGCAGCAGCCACTAGGCACGACGGGCCACTGTGAAGAATCATGCTCCAAGAATCTGACCCAAGATAATCGTCGGCTGTTGCAAAACTGCAATCCCCCACGGGGTTGAGAATGGATAGATCGACAACGGTACCGGTATAACAGCCCAAGATATAAGGGAAGTCCCGGCTCGTGTAGTAGCGGTAACTGCCGTCATCTTCCACTCGTCCATGGCACTTATCTAGGTCAGCTGACGTCACCGCGGTACCATCGGGAAATATTGGACCATAGATTGGATATCCATCAAGCAACCCCTATGAGTTGGGCAGCGGTGATATTTTGAAGCATTGTTCCAGCCTGGTCAACTTCTAAGCAGTCTGGGGTCTGATGATAGTGGTACTGCCCTCGCTCCGCGGGGTGACCGTCACAGGAGTCGAATTCTTCCGCATATTCGCCAGTGACTGCGTCGTAACCTTCGCGAGTGTATGGATTAAAGAACGGAACCCCGTTCAGCGCGATTCCCACGACACCCATGGGCAAACATCTTGGGGTCGTGTCCGCTGTACCCGTTTTCAGGATGGTGTACGAGTGACTCTGTTCCTGGATTGTGTTAGGATTACCGGAGCTTGGGAATGGGCCGGAGGCGTGAGTGGGGATCCCGTCGCTTGTGATTACGTAGTTGTCCCCGCTCTCCGCGAAACTCACTTTTCCAATGCTATCAAATGTAGCTTTTTTAGAAGCTGTGAGAGATTGAGTAGAATGAAGTAAGCTGACAACGACCAGCAGCACTAAATAACCTCCGGCCATGCTTCCTCACTGTAATCGAACAAAATGCTCAATAACTCCGTTGTACCTGAGATGCATTCACCACACCTTGTGGCAAATGTACTCATGTTATGGTAATATTCTAGTTCATTCGACATAAAAACCCTTCCCCCTAAATTATTCAGCACGCCATGTATAGCCCGTGTCAACCCTTGCCAGCATAGTAGAGGAAAACCAGTCCTGGCCTACACCGGACTGGACAAACCAATGGGGTGTGGGCTGATTAAGAAATCCGGACGGAATCCAACGCCCAGGGACTGCTACATAAGCAGTGACACACTTCAGTTCTGAGAGAAATTCTTAAAAGATTCTGACCGAGATCCCAGAAAAGCTACATTGATAAACCTCAATAAACAACGAAAACTCTACTCCTGGACTCATGTTATTTCTCTGGCTAGCCCCCACATACCCAGCAAAACACCAAATGTACTTTATCAATGTAAAATATGAGATTTGCCATTACCTGTAATTGTCGTTCAGCCGTGAGTGAGGATGGTCTGGTTATTGATGCCACCCTTAATAAATCATTCATCTCCCTTACTCGGTTAGAAAAATGGCCGATACGTGCGGGTGGGGATACTCTCGTAATAATAATAATAATAATATATATATATATATATATATATATATATATATATATATATATATATATATATATATATATATATATATATATATATATATATATATATATATATATATATATATATATATATATATATATATATATATATATATAGTGGGAATTAATAAGGTTGTGCAGCGTATAATCCCACGCTTGACATTATTTCGAAGGAAACACTGACATCCACCACACCTCGAATATTTGACCGGAGGGCGACATGGTATCATAGAACCAAACCACCCATATATAATAATCATCGATGCATGGAGTTTTTAAATTCTGTGGAATGTATAAACGTAGTTCGCTTTGCGCTGCGAGGAGATATAAATGTATTCACCAGTAACCCCACCAGTAACCCCACAACCAATGTACCCTTCTGGCCTGCATGTAGAAATCGTTACAGAACTGCGCACTTTAGCCTCTATCGATCACTCCTTATTCATTCTGCGTTGACGGCGTCGTCATTGACGGTTTATTGGCAATGTGAATCATTATAACTTAGACTCCAACAAACACGATATCACGGTATCTGGCAAACCATCGCCTTCAAATTTAGAGCAAGAATGAGGAGATAATATTGACCTGATTGAGCAGCCGCCTTCTATGATAAGTGGGAATGAGAGGGAAATCCACGTGGATGAAAATGAACACAAATACGAACGATCATCCCAGTGCATGTCCCATAAAATATATGATTAATCTCGCGGGAATATTGAATCCTCTTGTTGGATAATTTCACAGTTTTGATCAGAATCCCTCGTCATAAACGGGTGGACATGCAGAGGGACACAGTGGGCCTATTGTTAACGGAGGGAATAAAAACAAACTTTTACAACTGTTTTCGTAAATTCAATGGTTAAGTACATTTTGCAGCACTACTGGTATCACCATGGCGTCCATGTGTGCTAACTTTGTATGGATCTGACGAGGCTCATGTCACAAGTAATGATCAACATTTAAAGGGATACTCCAGTGAACAATCGTATGGCGTTATTTAATAAAGCTATCGAAGATAAGTATCTCGCTCGCCTAGTTACTGGCCCCCTATTATCGTCCCATGTGTATTTAGCTTCAGAACTCCTGGGTGTAACTTCCCTAAGGTGCAAAATGTTTCATGGAATTCACCAACTGCTTCAACTTATCACAGCGATCAACATATTTATGAGCTGCTGAAAAACTACAAAACTGTAAAATTCAGTCCATGATGGTAAGTTAATATCACAACATTTATTCAAAGTACACATCGTTATACTAAAATGGAATGGGATAAGTTTAATGAAAAATAACTATGGAAACTTACAATTTTTCCTCTCCACCAATTGGTCTCCTGGAATGGTCATGTTTTCTTCCTGTTTCATATCAAATGTATCACGAACAACTTTATGAAGAAATTTAACATCTGCTTTTTCTCTGTATTAAACCCGTTGATAATAATATCCAATATGCAAATACATTCGATAGTACGGAATATTATATGTATGGGGGTCAACTGACGATGAAGAAGTATGTATAATTTGTTAATGAACTGTATAGGGATTTGGCTTGTTTAGGTTACACTATACAACCAAATAGCTGTTTCGAACATGAACATATCAGCACTCATACTTTACGACAGAAGCGGATTTATATGGTTCGGGGTCCGCGTGCAATATATCTATGGATATAACAGGTACAGCAACAACACATTATAGCAGTATCACAAGGGGGCAGGGTGGGTTATTGTTCCTCGGTAGCTAGAACCAGTGATGGTGTAATGGGTGAGTGTCAGGTTCACAAATACACAAACGCCACTTACATACGTATGAGAACTTATAGGTGGGCAAATGTTGCTGGTGGTGACGGTCATAATAGTGGTGATAAGGAAAAATGTGGTGCTGGTCTCATTGATGAAAAAGAAATCCATGACTTTTCCATGTCAAGAATAAGAATTGTAGAAATGCAGTAGAATAATGATATACATTATTGGCTCATCATTCGTTGCGGGTTTTTGAACGGACATCATCTTCCTTGCTTTACTTTAAAACAAATCAGTTTTACAACTGTTTTCGTAAATTCGATGGTTAAGTACATTTTTGCAGCACTAATGGTAGCATGACACGGTTGAAATCTTACTGATGACAAATGATGAGCGAGACGTATCTTTGTTGGGATGTGAGTTTATTTTTTCTTTTAGCAGGTAGAGGTACGGATTTCGTATCCCATAAGTCCAAATGTCAATATAGATTTTGTGGTATATACAAAGTAACGCTGGTCAAGTCCAGGTTAGAGATGAGACGAACTTCCGATCTCTTCTTTACCGTCGTTCGTAGTTGGCCGTCCAACTTGGTCCGTAACACGTGACTATTGCATTGGCTCGAATTAAGAGTGTCCTTGACATCTGGTAATGCGGATGTATTTATACAAGCGTGGAGGTTTCTGATTGGGCGTCAGCTGTTACAAAGGCGCTTGCCTACAATTTGGGCAGATATTTGAGTTGGATCTTGAGAATTGGTATTTATTGGCGATGTATGGTCAGGGAACTAATTTATAGCACATTTGGTAATAATAAAATTGTCAGTACGAGTGACGGGACTACAGATATTAAGGTTTGATACTTGAGGGGCGGGGGATTATGACTCCACACTGGCAGACGACGCTTATTACGATATGAATTACATAAGATGTAATATGAGTAAACATGTGGACCACGCTGATTATGGTTGATACTTCACAATACATGCAATCTTATCAATAAGGGCGGTCACAGTATCACCATGGCGTCCATGTATGTTAACTTTGTATGAATATGACGAGGTTCATGCCACAGGTCCATGATCAGCATTTATTACCGGGTAAGGCTTGTCCCGTTACACTTGATCTCAAGTCACCGTGCAAAGCTTAAACCGCAATCTGACATTTTTAAATTAATAAAAAATAACAGAGATAGACCGACATTTTACTAAAATATCAGTTTGATTCAGCATGACGGATCAAATGGGATTATTACCAACATTAAACAGTGGATTAGCATAGGCCTAGTGGATTAGCATTAAACTTGATGAAAAGTAAGAATACATCATTGGTTGCCTTGAATCAAACCGAGCAATAGTTTAAACCCTAATTGGGGGTTGGGTCCCCTATAAAGCCTCATTACATACACTTACTGGTTGGGCTTCTGTATAGCCTCATTACATACACTTGCTGGTTTGGGTCTCCTATATAGCCTCATTACATTTGGGTCTCCTATATAGCCTCATTACATACACTTGCTGGCTGGGTCTCCTATATAGCCTCATTACATACACTTGCTGGTTGGGTCTCCTATATAGCCTCATTACATACACTTGCTGGTTTGGGTCTCCTATATAGCCTCATACATACATAGCCTCATTACATACACTTGCTGGCTGGGTCTCCTATATACCTCATTACATACACTTGCTGGTTGGGTCTCCTATGGCCTTTACATACACTTGCTGGTCTCCTATATAGCCTCATTACATACACTTGCAGGTTTGGGTCTCCTATATAGCCTCATTACATACACTTGCTGGCTGGGTCTCCTATATAGCCTCATTACATACACTTGCTGGCTGGGTCTCCTATATAGCCTCATTACATACACTTGCTGGTTGGGTCTCCTAAATAGCCTCATTACATACACTTGCTGGTTTGGGTCTCCTATATAGCCTAATTACATACACTCACTGGTTGGGTCTCCTATATAGCCTCATTACATACACTTGATGGTTTGGGTCTCCTCCACGTTACGTTTAAGTTGAGGGAGTATAAGTCATTGAGGCGTTTTTTTCTGAGATAACGCATGATCCCTGGCTCACCCACCCAGCGAGCACACACGTGCTGGTCAGGTCACTTCCTCTCCTCGCTGATCTCACGCTTGGACAACCGGTAAAACTATAATGAACAGCAGCAGATCTTTCTAGTGATAAGTTGCAAAGTGAACCAATTTGTTTATAGCTAGTTTTGGGAGAAGAAAATGGACAGACAGAGAGACATTACTTATTTGAATGTAGGCTAGGTCTGGTTATGCTCTCCCTCTACCAACAGATTTATTGTCTGACTAAAGCACGGGTCGGTGGGGTGACTCAGGAACTTAGGTAGTCCTGACTTGAAGTGGTTTAGGGATGGGGCGGCGACGATTCATTCCAAGCTTCAACTACTCTAGGTTGAAATTGTTGCTCAAGAACTTTGTACTACTATGCTGTTTGAAGAGTTTGTAGCTGTTGTTGCGTGTACTTTGACATGGGTCTATTTGGAAGAAGGTTTCTGCTGAGAGGTCGTCGTCGATCTTGAGGATGATCCTGTACACTTGAATCAGGTACATCCTTTTTCGCTTATCGCTATGTATATATCAATGTTTTTGTATGTATTTGTGTGTGTGTGTGCGCGCGCCATCGTGCGCGTGCGCTTATGTGAGAGAAAAACTGATTACATTGTTTAAATGCAATCATCTCCTTAAGATTCTCTTGCGGGTCAATGGCAAAGAATAAGTCAGCAGAATCGAGTAGGCGGGGCCCTTCTTCGCCTACCTGCCCTCGTTATACGCCCCCGTAAAGTAGGCCTTATTAGAATGCATGCCGCACTGCTATTTATGAACCCCGACCACGCCTATAGAATCAAGCTATATGGTTATTGAGTGGTGACAAATGACGATCGGTTTCACTTTCAAAACATTGTATATATACACAACTTGTTTGTCGTAAGCGAAGACGGTTTATTGTCAACATTTAATGACATTATACCCGCTTGTTCTTCTTATGACGACTACGGGAGTAACAGACCCATAAAGAAAACATCCGGTCGAGTACAGAATTCTGCGACGCGGTCCGACTTGCAGCTCTATGAGATATCAACGATCTGCTTACTGGACTGGACTCCGACTGTCACATGATGTACTCAAATTAACGGATTTCACAGACCCCTTTGTGAATGATGTTAAGAATACGTGAGTAAAACTGTACAATTATTTTAGATATCTTTGTGTCAACTCCTCTTATTTCCAATCCGCGTCATGAAAAAGCTGTTTGGCGTGATTCTGTTGTTGAGGATATCGTTTGTATGAATGTGGTACAGAACATACAAACAGGTTGGTGTGCGCCCATGGGTGTACGTGAGAAACATTATGATCCACACCTATTGAAACGTAATGATAAAATATGCATTGTTTAGGGTCGCAGCATGTCAGATGATTGATAGAGCTAACCGCCACAGATGACGTCACATCGACAGACTTCTATACCACATGCCTTCTGAAATGAGGACAAATGGCTGCTCAGAAACGCCTTGTTTTACACCGATCGCGATCAGTCGGTGACGTTAGCTCACCTCTAAAGGGGAGACTGGTGCCATTTTACACTCAAACTAGCACTAGAGTCGGAGACTATGTGCGGAGCATGCGCTCGAATCTATCCATGTCTACGTCCTTACAACGTCTTGACAAGTTGGATAAAAACTCTACTTCATGTTTCGGCCATCTACCTCAGGGACACGGCTCAAATTCTTGTGGAAAAACATGTTCTTCCAATTCCTTGTCAGATCTGGCGGCAGCTTTTTCTGTTTCAAATCAAGTGATTCATGTCAAGCAAAGAATACAGCAAGCCCGAGATTATTTCTTTGACAAAGAATCAACTGGGCATTCTGATAATTACGGCAAACCCGTGGTGTCCAAGTGCTCAAGCCGACGTCAATGTAGCGACGACGACGATGATGATGCCGAACTTGATAATGATGATTGCAGAGGCGCGAATGGCTCGGTAGCGCGAAAAAAGTATCCAAGACTTCATGATTTCGAGACAAAATCAAACTCTCCATCATATAGATGGAATAAATCAACTGCAGCAAAACGAGCCTCCTGTCAAAGTAATTGTCCAAACCAAAGTCACAGAACCGTAGAAGAGACAAGAAACACTGGAAATCTCTCCAAAGTAGAGGGCAAAAAAAGCGGTGATATTCCGTCCAAATTAAAGACCGATTTAGACCGACGCAAGGGAATACCATCTCTTGATGTTGCAACGGACAGCGTGGTAAAGTCACAGCAAGGACTCGTTATGAATCTCGTAAAACATTATGATTCGATGGCGACGTCGAACGGTAGCGTTATCACAACAAGCCATGGAGATCCATCATTGGTCACACGCAGGGACACGTCACGAACGGATGTTAACGTCACGTCGGCGTCTGGTCCCGTGCACGTTGGTGATAGCTACACATACCACATACACAACTATCATGGAACACAAGAGCACAATTTAAGTAGTGAGTTATGCACGTTGTGTTATTTCTCATTGGAAATCATTCATCGCATTGAGTCTACGTATCGCAATGATGTAGTGTTTATTGAAATGATTGAACTAGTTTGTAAGAATTGTTATGTTTGTTCACAGCTTGGGAAGAATCGTTGGATTATGAAGTTGTTGAAACAGACGATCTAAATAACACACCAGACCTCCATTCAAATCAGGGCAAACCTCTCACCAACAGACTGAGCAGACCTTTGTCTGAAATTGTTTACCGTGAAACAGCAGTGTAACTAACTAACTAACTTTGTAGATCTGTGGGTTTAGTGTACGCAAACCCCTGCTTGGATGTTGCTTTATGTTAAGCTAGCACCATAACCGTCGATAAAACATCATAAAAGGAGGATAAAGGAGGATAATTAACACTGAACATTTCACGAACGATCGGAATGTGTGTCGCAGTGAACACTTACTTCCTTCACAGCCTCATGAATGTTTATCAATTCACCAATCAGGGACTGTGACGAAGAAAATCCGATTATAAAACATGCTTGTAAGATGAAAGAGCATAGCAGCAGAATGTGATGGAGACTTCCTCGGGTGAGGAAGATTACAACGGTTACGGAGATGACTCGCTCAGATTTTGCACACTTAGTTTGATATGAGATAGATGACATCCTAATCAACAGAAATAGGGTAAATATATGTTGGAGTTGTTATTAAAATCAGCTGTGGCAAATCGGGCTATTTGGGTCAGAAGTTGGGATCAGCTGGAGCCAAGTCTTAAATGGATGGTCTTAGTAGTGGAGCAAACTCGTATACTCATATGGCGAGTGCCATCACCTGCCACGGTCTCCAAACACAACATCAAGCCTGTGCCAAGTGATTATGTGCCGATATATTATCACTTCCGACACAGACCTCCTACATTTTAAATACACAACTTGTCTCGAATAATCATCAGATCGGTTAACCTCTGCCATCCTAAGTATAAGACACCCTCTTAATTGAGGCAAAACAACCCGTCTAGGTCGTCGCTATCATCCGGCACAACAAGAACTGCAAACGGTTTCATTAAAGAGACTGTTCAGCCCCATATTTGGAACGAGGTTGCCTAGCAAGCTGCTTGGCAACCGCACCTTGGAAACAAAAAGTTTTAAGTTTTCAGAATTTCAGTCGCTACGCTACGCTATGTGAAAAAAGATCCTTACTTCGGCTGTCACCATTTATGTTGTCGGACATTACCCTTCCTGCTTGTCGGTCTAATGTGTGCGCAAAGATGCCCACAACTTGAATGAGTGAAATCTACATTATGTAACCAAAGCGGAAGAATACCCATCGATAGCGAGGTAAATTCAGAGCGCGTTATGATTTACAGCTAACATTCGTGTGGTTCATGGTTTAAGGGACGCACCGTTATCGATGGAACGACAAAACTGAATAAAACAGATTTCCACAGTAGATCATAAATATTTCCAGTCATGTAATAATGTTAAAAACTTATCAACATAATTTCCATCATGTAAACTTTGCGGCACAAATAAGAACATGACATTACTTACGTCTGCGTTTAACGTAATAATGTAATACCGAAATGATCACTGATTGCCTTATATGGGGCTGAACAGTCTCTTTAAAGGCCAGTTCAACCGTGCCCCGACATAAACGCGCCTAGCCTCGCCCTACTCGGCGCTTGTGCGTTGCCATTTATTTTTCTCTCGATCCGCCATCAGTGCGATAAATAACATCGAAATATGTTAGTACGGAGAGCTTAGAGAATGGATGCTTACGACTTGGTGAAAGATAATATTTGCCTTGTAGGACTACCGTTATTTTAAGACGCGTTTCGCATCTATTGATTTTAATTCCGTCTTTAGCTTCCGAGGTAAAATTTGTTTTGTATCAATGGAAGGTTTCGATAGTGATGACAACAGAGGTATTTGTTTTAGTGGAGTGATTGCCGAAGATTCAAATCCCGGTTGTGGGGGCATGTAAGTGTATAGAGGTAGTATACATATGCCGCGCGACGGGGTATGTTTTTTCCAAGCTTTCGACTTGCACGACGGGTTTTGTTGGGCCGCGCACTTGTACGACGGGGTATGTTTTTCAGCTGCAATACCTACGACGGGTTTTTTGGGGGCTTCGTTTTGTAGGACAGGTTTTTTTTTCTCTTCCCATATGTAAGGCGGTTTTAATATATATTTGATTCAGTATGGCGAGATTTTCTCCCGGGATTTCCCACCGATCGTTGACAATGCAAATGCAATGAATGGTCCCTGTGTGACGCGCCGAGAATCATACGCTCCACCATGCATGCGCGCGAAGATGTTACTGCATGTAATCAGAAATTAGCTGATCAGATTTTGAAATTTGTCCGACACTTTTATCCTGCCTCTCGACGAACAACAGGTTAAACATTCGCCTAAAACCTTGTACGACGGGGTATGCTTTTTGCACACCCCTATCCGGGATAAGTTCAAGTGACCCCCCCCCCCCGGGATTTAAATCCACTTTAATATCGTACCATTGGTACTTGTACTGATGTTATGCGATATTCCGCTGAATTCGGGAAAAGTTAGTGTACTAGTTAGCATTTGTGTTATACGTCAACGATTGATTTTAAATCAATTGGACGACCACTCATCTTATTTGCAGTGGAAATTTTCGTGGTCGTGCACGAAGTAAACTGTGCACGGACCCATTTCCAAACTATGTCGCCAATGAACAAAAGGTCTCCTTTCCATGTGTATAACATGTTAACTTTCTGTGTTGTGTCTTCTTTGTGAATTCTACATAACTATGGTCACATGAAATTATATTTTTTTAGTGATTAAGTTTTTAATGTTTGGTTGAATTATTTTTCAGGCTCCTGCAGACAGGTCCAGGTACTTGGATTTGGATTGGTCGGCTGGCTGCTATCTTCTATGCATACATAAACCCAAGGGGGGTAACGATTTCGCCACCAGCTCACCGAAAATCTCGCCTAAACCATCTTTAGTCCCGTTCACAAGCCTGGCGCGCCCCTTGTTCATTGAGAACACGTTCTTCTATCTAACAAAACCATCCATCCCGACATTTGCCACCCAAAAGGGTACTTTATTTGAGTTCAAACACTATTTTAGCGGATTAGCAAGTTTCCTGTACCCGGAAGTTCATCGATCATCAGCCCATCGTCCTGGGCGAAGAAATCGCGAGCGCTGATTAGAGCTCTTATTTAGGTTGTCCAATCAGAGCTCGCGATTTCTTTGGGATTAAAGATGGTTTAGGCGAAATTTTTGTTGAGCTGGTGAGGCAATCGTAGTTCACCTTGGGTTTATGTGTACATAGAAGAAAGCGGCCGGCAGGCCAATGCAAATCCCTGTGGGTCCAGGGATATTACGGAATCAGTCATGGCCTCTGATTGGATGTTCACAAAAAGTCACAATTATACTTGCAAGGACTAAGAAATTCATTGATTGACTTTTATAAAGCTTGTCATTCGTTACTTAGTTGGTTGATCAGAAATTGGCAAAGGATTCAGAATTTGCTTGTTCTCGCATTCATTTCTAATGAAGTCTTTTTGAATTTCTATTGCTTGTTACTCTGCAAACGATAACAAAGGGTCAACAATAATGAAAAAGCTGGCTTAACTAATGAGAATGAGATGGTGTCCAGAATACTGTTAGAAGTAATGAAGACAAAATGTGTGCACGTTTGCTCAATCGTTTTCATAGATGGTCTTAGGGCAGCACTGAAATAAAGAGGCATTGTTGTATCAACGAAGGTGGAAGAAGCAAGAGCCTCGCTCTCGCTGTTTCAGTCACGCAATAACTAAATAAGCTTCGCTCAAGATTCGCCTGTGACATCTGTCAGAGCCAGTCCTCGCCAAGGCAGCGAGATTACTCTGTGATTCAGAATGTATATCACTGGGCCATGACATAATGGGGTTTACAAATTTTGTGGTACCTGAGAATATTTCCAACAAACATCAGCAGCTATCTGTTATAAACATAAAGTAAGAAGTCATGAAGGTTAAGGCTTGTTTGGATATGTGATCTGACCGAGACAAGCCTGCGGCGAATGATCAAAGGCGTTTCCGATCCTTCTCTAACAGTCCCTGAGCACAACAACATTGTTCAACCATGGATAAACCATTGGGCCATAGTTCAACTCATAGTCCTCATATTTAAATTTGATCCTTTGTGACAATAGCAATAACTCTGCTCAATAGATATCATATCATTGTAACATATACTACAAACAAATATCAAACGTGAGTTGCTGATGAGAATAAAGTTGAGTTCGGGCTGTGGCTTTCTTATTGTGGTTGTTGAATACGTTCCTGTGTTTTCCTTGTTTCGTTTTCCACGCCTGAATCATCATTTCCTTGTTTCGTTTTCCACGCCTGAATCATCATTACCAAGTTCAGTTTACACAACAGTGCACGCGTACACCTCGTCTGCAAAACAAACCAAAATAACTATTGGCCTACACATAGCAATTTACGCGATGGCAGATAAGCCTAAGATGAATGATATAAGCGTTATTAGATCGGGCTTTGATCGATGTCAGAAACTCAGCGAACTTTCTAGCCCCTGGTCGGATGGTGATATGAATACATACCATGAAATGTCCTGCATGGCTACGAGCTTTCTCGAGTTACATATCACATACTTGAGATTATGACTTCCCAACACACCTGATATTGTAGAGCTGCCCAGACAGGAGTGGTAGTGATTATGGGTGATAAGATCATGGCGGTGATGGTTCGTCACGTGCGTCTCAGCGCCCACGTTCACTCAAGTATTATAATTCATATTTCTAATATTAACCGTTGTACCATGGTTCGTTGTACCACGATGGCGAAATCAACCCGCCCCGAACGCAGCAGAGAGAGAGCTCCACTTAGGAGTGATTTTCTTGGCGATTCCGCTGTTTCCTCCATTCTGTATCGGCCCCGTTGTCACATCACTCATCTGTAGGCGAACCTGGTTAATGGTGGGTTTCTTCTTTAATTCTGTTGGCCATTGCCTTGAACCACATCCATCCGTTTCAGGATGGGGCAATGGGTCATTGAAGAAGTCTTTTCTGGCTTTCTGTAAATGATCGCGATCGTGTGCCCTTGTTGCAGTATGGGAAGATTCCTGGATGATATGACGATCGGTTTCACTTTTAAAACATTGTATATTAACACAACTTGTCTTAAGCGAAGACGGTTTATCGTCAACTTTTAATGACATTATACCCGCTTCTTCTTCTTATGACGACCTTGGGAGTATTGTTTTACTTGCAGACATCACACGTGCAGATAACCGACCCATAAAGAAAACATCCGGTCGAGTACAGAAAACTGCGACGCGGTCCGAAATTCAGCTCAATGAGTCATCAACAAACTGCTTACTGGACTGGACTCCGACTGTCACATGATGTACTCAAATTAACGGATTTCACAGACCCCTTTGTGAATGATGTTAAGAATACGTGAGTAAAACTGTACGATTATTTTAGACATCGTTGTGCCAACTCCGTCATGAAAAAGCTGTTTGGTGTGATTCTGTTGTTGAGGATATCGTTTGTATGAATGTGGTATATAACATATCAACAGGTTGGTGTGCGCCCATGGGTGTACGTGAGAAACATTATGATCCACACCTATTGCAGCATGTAAGATGATTGATAGAGCTAACCGCCACAGATGACGTCACATCGACAGACTTCTATACCACATGCCTTCTGAAATGAGGACAAATGGCTGCTCAGAAACGGCTTGTTTTACACCGATCGCGATCAATCGGTGACGTCAGCTCACCTCTAAAGGGGAGACTGGTGCCATTTTACACTCAAACTAGCACTAGAGTCGGAGACTATGTGCGGAGCATGCGCTCGAATCTATCCATGTCTACGTCCTTACAACGTCTTGACAAGTTGGATAAAAACTCTACTTCATGTTTCGGCCATCTACCTCAGGGACACGGCTCAAATTCTTGTGGAAAAACATGTTCGTCCAATTCCTTGTCAGATCTGGCGGCAGCTTTTTCTGTTTCAAATGAAGCGATTCATATCAAGCAAAAAATACAACAAGCCCGAGATTATTTCTTTGGCAAAGAATCAACTGGGCATTCTGATAATTACGGCAAACCCGTGGTGTCCAAATGCTCAAGCCGACGTCAATGTGGCGACGACGATGATGATGCCGAACTTGATAATGATGATTGCAGAGGCGCGAATGGCTCGGTAGCGCGAAAAAAGTATCCAAGACTTCATGATATCGAGGACAAATCAAACTCTCCATCATATAGATGGAATAAATCAACTGCAGCAAAACGAGCCTCCTGTCAAAGTAATTGTCCAAACCAAAGTCACAGAGCCGTAGAAGAAACAGGAAACACTGGAAATCTCTCCAAAGTAGAGGGCAAAAAAAGCGGTGATATTCCGTCCAAATTAAAGACTGATTTAGACCGATGCAAGGGAATACCATCTCTTGATGTTGCAACGGACAGCGTGGTAAAGTCACAGCAAGGACTCGTTATGAATCTCGTAAAACATTATGATTCGATGGCGACGTCGAACGGTAGCGTTATCACAACAAGCCATGGAGATCCATCATTGGTCACACGCAGGGACACGTCACGAACGGATGTTAACGTCACGTCGGCGTCTGGTCCCGTGCACGTTGGTGATAGCTACACATACCACATACACAACTATCATGGAACACAAGAGCACAATTTAAGTAGTGAGTTATGCACGTTGTGTTATTTCTCATTGGAAATCATTCATCGCATTGAGTCTACGTATCGCAATGATGTAGTGTTTATTGAAATGATTGAACTAGTTTGTAAGAATTGTTATGTTTGTTCACAGCTTGGGAAGACTCGTTGGATTATGAAGTTGTTGAAACCGACGATCTAAATAACACACCAGACCTCCATTCAAATCAGGGCAAACCTCTCACCAACAGACTGAGCAGACCTTTGTCTGAAATTGTTTACCGTGAAACAGCAGTGTAACTAACTTTGTAGATATGTGGGTTTAGTGTACGCAAACCCCTGCTTGGATGTTGCTTTATGTTAAGCTAGCACCATAACCGTCGATAAAACATCATAAAAGGAGGATAAAGGAGGATAATTAACACTGAACATTTCACGAACGATCGGAATGTGTGTCGCAGTGAACACTTACTTCCTTCACAGCCTCATGAATGTTTATCAGTTCACCAATCACTCAGGGGAAAATCCGATTTTAAAACATGCTTATAGAGCATAGCAGCATAGCAGCAGAATGTGATGGAGACTTCCTCGGGTGAGGAAGAGACAACAGTTACGGAGATGACTCGCTCAGCACACTTATGTTTGATATGAGAAGGATGGCACTATTCAACTTTCTGCGTGGCAGGCCGACATGTCAAATGCACCTGAGCTTACCAATGCTTACTGTCTTATTCATTTAATGACCAAATGCAAGTGGAGTCCTAGCAGTGTGGCATTACTTGAAAGCCAAAGGGGATATCAGCTCTTCCTCATCAGACACATACATGCAGTTGAATATAAATCCCTGAATCATTGTAGGTGTTAATTGAGGAGGAAAGGTGTTAGGGAGCTGTCCCAGTCCGAGCAACAATAACATATGCCCATCTGGTAACATAGAGTCTGCTGGATGTGAGTACGCAGGGTATTCTTAATTTATATAACTAGAATATTTAACCTAAGAAAGTTGAATACAGATATGTCACACATCTCTTTAAAATGTTTAAATACCTATGAATACTTGCTGGTACAATATTAACTTTGTGTTTTGTTTTATGTGGTGTTGTCGTTTGGTGGAAGAGAGAAGTTATTTATTTATTTTCTCATCTTTCTTTGCAGAGATGATGGTGGTTGCAAACATGTTGTGGCCATGATGTTTGCAGTGGCTAACTACAATACCAATGCAAAGTCTAATCCAGCATTATCGCCGGGTGATTTCGCACGGCTTGTCGCCTTGATTATTTTGATGTCTGGCAATTGCAATTACACAGCCTATATACTTGACACGTCAGTAATACAACTGACGGAAACTTTACTGTCATCTACGGATGTTTTTTTGCTTCCTTGCGAACATCGGCCTGGTCCACATTTTAAACTACATAATATCCGCATTTACTCAAACAGCACCAATATCCATTACATGGCATCATATACCTAGCTCACTCCATACATAGCTCTACATATACCTCATTATATATCTAGCACACAATATAACTAGCCCATTGTATACCTAGCCCACTTTATACTTTACCCACATTATAACTTGCCCTCTATATAACTAGCCCTCAAAATAATCAGCCCACCATATAACTAGCCCATAATATTACTAGCCTACCATATCGCTAGCCCACAATATAACTAACTACCAACCAAACAAAACAACTAATCCATTGCACATCTAGCCCACAATATACATAGCCCGACCCTAACAAGCTATACATAACACATCCTATGCCAAGCACACATTAAACCTAGCACGCCTTATGCATAGTCCACTGTATATCTGGGCCACCTTATACCTAGCCCACTATATACCAAGCCCATTGTTTACCTAACCCATCCTACATCTCACTCACCCCCCATGACGATTCCATCTACGCCTAGCCCACCCTACACTTTCCCACCCTACACCCTAACCCACCTACACTTAGCCCACCTTACACCAAGCCCACCTACACTTAGCCCACCTACACTTAGCCCACCTTACACCAAGCCCACCCTACACCTAGCCCATAATACACTTAACCCACACTACACCTAGCCCACCCTCCACCTAGCCCACCTACACTTAGCCTACCTTACACCAAGCCCACCCTATACCTAGCCCATTATACACTTAGCCCACTCTACACTTAGCCCACCCTACACCTAGCCCGTTATACACTTAGCCCACCCTACACTTAGCCCACCCTATTCCTAGCCCACCTTACACCTAGCCCACCCAATCACTCTATCCAATCACATGTTGATCACAGCATTATTCTCTTTCACAGAGGCTTTCTGCTAGACCCAGCCATCAGGGTTGGCACAGGATTAGCGCAGTGTCGGAAGCCTCACGGAATCCCCTCATTACAGCTCTGCCCCGATAACTCGCCTCGATTTTACTCGCGAATCTGCATAACTCGTGCTCAGGTCTTAGACCATTTAATTTAGTCCAAAACAGCGAGTTATTTGAACAAAATAGGAACAAAAACGATATTCTTATTGACATCCGCCATCCGTAATAGCGCGCTTTCGCAACTCGTTCTCCCGGACGAGGTGTTGACGCCATGGGAATAATGTGAGAATGAGGCGAGAAAAAGTTTGGCGCTGGGGTCGAGGCTAAAGACGGCTGCTTCCATAACTTCGGAATATCATTCGATCACTGAGATGGACTGAAACTCGGCAGCTGATACGCCGCTGATATATTGACCTCACTTCATGATTTAGACAAGCACAAGGTTGACAGTTGACGCCCGAAGAAACCATTGCCATAACCGAAATGTTAAGCTTAGTAGAAGACGAGGTGGTCGAGTACGGATGGGGGCGACGTTCTCTAGCACAAAATAATCCGCGTGGTAAGCATTGAATCAAGTGTTTCTCATTGCGAAACGCTGTTGGTTTTATTCTTTACCTATCAGCTAACAACTGTTCTGTCTCTCACATCCAGCTAACATAATAAATTAGTATTTGCGCTGATGAGGAAATTCAGTGGCCCGAACGGCGCTACTTTAGTGTGGGTTTGGTATAGTGAGGGCCAGGTATAGCTTGGTGGATGTGCGACACACGGTGTGTTTTATTGTCTGACCACAATTCCTATTACTCATATTACTGTGTTAATCATCCTGTTCGTCGGATATCCAGTGGCCGTTATGATTCACTCCTAGGTCGTGATGGGCAACGGGTTTAGAGATGGTTTGATTTAATTATTTCATCGTTCTGATTAAAAAATATAGACGAGAAAGCTAAATGATTTGGAACAATTAGTTTCAATCTACCATTTTGTATTGCGTTACTTAGTCACAGTACTGTGTCATGTGCACTTCAATATATGTACATATACATTGTACAGATATTGATGGCTCCATATACGTTGATCTGCTGGTTGCCCATGTACTGCTAAATAAGTGATGTAGCTCAGATTACGCCAATCATTTCTATGATTTTGCTGTAGAGGAGTTGATGGTGTTGTGTGGGTAGGGGGGGGGGGGTGGTATTTATATTCGAACTGGTTATGTTGGGTGGGGGGTTGGGGGTTAAGGTTTTATTAAACCCACCGATGACCAACAACACAGAAAGGATAGAAAACCCCAAGCAAGACAAGTTAAATTATGGCGAGGGAGGACAGAACCACTGAACCAACCACTAAATAAGTTTTTAACATTATTATTTAACTGGAAATATTCAAGATCTACTGTGGAAATCTGTTTTATTCAGTTATGTCGTTCCATCGATAACGGTGCCTCCATAAAACCATGAACCACTCGAATGTTAGCTGTAAATCATAACGCGCTCTGAATTTACCTCGCTTACGATATGCATACTTCCGCTTTGGTTACATAATGTAGATTTCATCAAATCTTCACTCATTCAAGTTGTGGGCACACATTAGACCGACAAGCAAGAAGGGTAATGTCCGACAACATAAATGGCGACAGCCGAAGTAAGGATCTATTTTCTGAGACCACAGCGCCGCGTAGCGACTGAAAGTCTGTAAAAAAACTTAAAACTTTTTGTTTCCAAGGCTAGCAGCTTGCTAGGCAACCTCGTTCCAAATATGGGGCTGAACAGTCTCTTTAAGTTGATAAGAAGAAAACTTAGGAAAGACAAAATATACACCTACAATGGACTATTCACAGAGGTAGTCGCAGATGCAACGAGGAATTATCTTTCTTCTAGAAAACACCGAACTATTATCAGATCTAGATTGCTCAATGGATGTACACAAAAAGTCACAATTATACTTGCAAGGACTAAGAAATTCATTGATTGACTTTTATAAAGCTTGTCATTTGTTACTTAGTCGGTTGATCAGAAATTGGCAAAGGATTCAGAATTTGCTTGTTCTCGCATTCATTTCTTATGAAGTCTTTTTGGATTTCTATTGCTTGTTACTTTGCAAACGATAACAAAGGGTCAACAATAATGAAAAAGCTGGCTAAACTTATGAGAATGAGATGGTGTCCAGAATACTGTTAGAAGTAATGAAGACAAAATGTGTGCACGTTTGCTCAATCGTTTTCATAGATGGTCTTAGGGCAGCACTGAAATAAAGAGGCATTGTTGTATCAACGAAGGTGGAAGAAGCAAGAGCCTCGCTCTCGCTGCTGTTTTAGTCGCGCAATAACTAAATAAGCTTCGCTCAAGATTCGCCTGTGACATCTGTCAGATCCAGTCCTCGCCAAGGCAGCGAGATTACTCTGTGATTCAGAATGTATATCACTGGGCCATGACATAATGGGGTTTACAAATTTTGTGGTACCTGAGAATATTTCCAACAAACATCAGCAGTAAGAAGTCATGAAGGTTAAGGCTTGTTTGGATATGTGATCTGACCGAGACAATCCTGCGGCGAATGATCAAAGGCGTTTCCGATCCTTCTCTAACAGTCCCTGAGCACAACAACATTGTTCAACCATGGATAAACCATTGGGCCATAGTTCAACTCATAGTCCTCATATTTAAATTTGATCCTTTGTGACAATAGCAATAACTCTGCTCAATAAGATATCATATCATTGTAACATATACTACAAACAAATATCAAACGTGAGTTGCTGATGAGAATAAAGTTGAGTTCGGGCTGTGGCTTTCTTATTGTGGTTGTTGAATACGTTCCTGTGTTTTCCTTGTTTCGTTTTCCACGCCTGAATCATCATTTCCTTGTTTCGTTTTCCACGCCTGAATCATCATTACCAAGTTCAGTTTACACAACAGTGCACGCGTACACCTCGTCTGCAAAACAAACCAAAATAACTATTGGCCTACACATAGCAATTTACGCGATGGCAGATAAGCCTAAGATGAATGATATAAGCGTTATTAGATCGGGCTTTGATCGATGTCAGAAACTCAGCGAACTTTCTAGCCCCTGGTCGGATGGTGATATGAATACATACCATGAAATGTCCTGCATGGCTACGAGCTTTCTCGAGTTACATATCACATACTTGAGATTATGACTTCCCAACACACCTGATATTGTAGAGCTGCCCAGACAGGAGTGGTAGTGATTATGGGTGATAAGATCATGGCGGTGATGGTTCGTCACGTGCGTCTCAGCGCCCACGTTCACTCAAGTATTATAATTCATATTTCTAATATTAACCGTTTTGTACCATGGTTCGTTGTACCACGATGGCGAAATCAACCCGCCCCGAACGCAGCAGAGAGACAGCTCCACTTAGGAGTGATTTTCTTGGCGATTCCGCTGTTTCCTCCATTCTGTATCGGCCCCGTTGTCACATCACTCATCTGTAGGCAAACCTGGTTAACGGTGGGTTTCTTCTTTAATTCTGTTGGCCATTGCCTTGAACCACATCCATCCGTTTCAGGATGGGGCAATGGGTCATTGAAGAAGTCTTTTCTGGCTTTCTGTAAATGATCGCGATCGTGTGCCCTTGTTGCAGTATGGGAAGATTACTGGATGATATGACGATCGGTTTCACTTTTAAAACATTGTATATTAACACAACTTGTCTTAAGCGAAGACGGTTTATTGTCAACTTTTAATGACATTATACCCGCTTCTTCTTCTTATGACGACCTTGGGAGTATTGTTTTACACGTGCAGATAACCGACCCATAAAGAAAACATCCGGTCGAGTACAGAAAACTGCGACGCGGTCCGAAATTCAGCTCAATGAGTCATCAACAAACTGCTTACTGAACTGGACTCCGACTGTCACATGATGTACTCAAATTAACGGATTTCACAGACCCCTTTGTGAATGATGTTAAGAATACGTGAGTAAAACTGTACGATTATTTTAGACATCGTTGTGCCAACTCCGTCATGAAAAAGCTGTTTGGTGTGATTCTGTTGTTGAGGATATCGTTTGTATGAATGTGGTACAGAACATACAAACAGGTTGATCCACACCTATTGAAACGTAATGATAAAATATGCATTGTTTAGGGTCGCAGCATGTAAGATGATTGATAGAGCTAACCGCCACAGATGACGTCACATCGACTGACTTCTATACCACATGCCTTCTGAAATGAGGACAAATGGCTGCTCAGAAACGGTTTGTTTTACACCGATCGCGATCAATCGGTGACGTCAGCTCACCTCTAAAGGGGAGACTGGTGCCATTTTACACTCAAACTAGCACTAGAGTCGGAGACTATGTGCGGAGCATGCGCTCGAATCTATCCATGTCTACGTCCTTACAACGTCTTGACAAGTTGGATAAAAACTCTACTTCATGTATCGGCCAGGGACACGGCTCAAATTATTGTGGAAAAACATGTTCGTCCAATTCCTTGTCAGATCTGGCGGCAGCTTTTTCTGTTTCAAATGAAGCGATTCATATCAAGCAAAAAATACAACAAGCCCGAGATTATTTCTTTGGCAAAGAATCAACTGGGCATTCTGATAATTACGGCAAACCCGTGGTGTCCAAATGCTCAAGCCGACGTCAATGTGGCGACGACGATGATGATGCCGAACTTGATAATGATGATTACAGAGGCGCGAATGGCTCGGCAGCGCGAAAAAAGTATCCAAGACTTCATGATATCGAGGACAAATCAAACTCTCCATCATATAGATGGGATAAATCAACTGCAGCAAAACGAGCCTCCTGTCAAAGTCATTGTCCAAACCAAAGTCACAGAGCCGTAGAAGAAACAGGAAACACTGGGAATCTCTCCAAAGTAGAGGGCAAAAAAAGCGGTGATATTCCGTCCAAATTAAAGACTGATTTAGACGAACGCAAGGGAATGCCATCTCTTAATGTTGCAACGGACAGCGTGGTAAAGTCACAGCAAGGACTCGTTATGAATCTCGTAAAACATTATGATTCGATGGCGACGTCGAACGGTAGCGTTATCACAACAAGCCATGGAGATCCCTCATTGGTCACACGCAGGGACACATCACGAACGGATGTTAACGTCACGTCGGCGTCTGGTCTAGTGCACGTTGGTGATAGCTACACATACCACATACACAACTATCATGGAACACAAGAGCACAATTTAAGTAGTGAGTTATGCACGTTGTGTTATTTCTCATTGGAAATCATTCATCGCATTGAGTCTACGTATCGCAATGATGTAGTGTTTATTGATATGATTGAACTAGTTTGTAAGAATTGTTATGTTTGTTCACAGCTTGGGAAGAATCGTTGGATTATGAAGTTGTTGAAACCGACGATCTAAATAACACACCAGACCTCCATTCAAATCAGGGCAAACCTCTCACCAACAGACTGAGCAGACCTTTGTCTGAAATTGTTTACCGTGTAACAACAGTGTAACTAACTTTGTAGATATGTGGGTTTAGTGTACGCAAACCCCAGCTTGGATGTTGCTTTATGTTAAACTAGCACCATAACCGTCGATAAAACATCATAAAAGGAGGATAAAGGAGGATAATTAACACTGAACATTTCACGAACGATCGGAATGTGTGTCGCAGTGAACACTTACTTCCTTCACAGCCTCATGAATGTTTATCAATTCACCAATCAGGGACTGATTTTAAAACATGCTTATAGGAGCATAGCAGCAGAATGTGATGGAGACTTCCTCGGGTGAGGAAGATTACAACAGTTACGGAGATGACTCGCTCAGTTTTTGCACACTTAGTTTGATATGAGAAGGGTGGCATCCTATTCAACTTTCTGCGTGGCAGGCCGACATGTCAAATGCACCTGAGCTTACCAATGCTTACTGTCTTATTCATTTAATGACCAAATGCAAGTGGAGTCCTAGCAGTGTGGCAAAGCCAAAAGGGATATCAGCTGTTCCTCATCAAACACATACATGCAGTTAAATATAAATCCCTGAATCATTGTAGGTGTTAATTGAGGAGGAAAGGTGTTAGGGAGCTGTCCCAGTCCGAGCATCAATAACATGTGCCCATCTGGTAACATAGAGTCTGCTGGATGTGAGTACGCAGGGTATTCTTAATTTATATAACTAGAATATTTAACCTAAGAAAGTTGAATACAGATATGTCACACATCTCTTTAAAATGTTTAAATACCTATGAATACTTGCTGGTACAATATTAACTTTGTGTTTTGTTTTATGTGGTGTTGTCGTTTGGTGGAAGAGAGAAGTTATTTATTTATTTTCTCATCTTTCTTTGCAGAGATGATGGTGGTTTTGCAAACATGTTGTGGCCATGATGTTTGCAGTGGCTAACTACAATACCAATGCAAAGTCTAATCCAGCATTATCGCCGGGTGATTTCGCACGGCTTGTCGCCTTGATTATTTTGATGTCTGGCAATTGCAATTACACAGCCTATATACTTGACACGTCAGTAATACAACTGACGGAAACTTTACTGTCATCTACGGATGTTTTTTTGCTTCCTTGCGAACATCGGCCTGGTCCACATTTTAAACTACATAATATCCGCATTTACTCAAACAGCACCAATATCCATTACATGGCATCATATACCTAGCTCACTCCATACATAGCTCTACATATACCTCATTATATATCTAGCACACAATATAACTAGCCCATTGTATACCTAGCCCACTTTATACTTTACCCACATTATAACTTGCCCTCTATATAACTAGCCCTCAAAATAATCAGCCCACCATATAACTAGCCCATAATATTACTAGCCTACCATATCGCTAGCCCACAATATAACTAACTACCAAACAAAACAACTAATCCATTGCACATCTAGCCCACAATATACATAGCCCGACCCTAACAAGCTATACATAACACATCCTATGCCAAGCACACATTAAACCTAGCACGCCTTATGCATAGTCCACTGTATATCTGGGCCACCTTATACCTAGCCCACTATATACCAAGCCCATTGTTTACCTAACCCATCCTACATCTCACTCACCCCATGACGATTCCATCTACGCCTAGCCCACCCTACACTTTCCCACCCTACACCTAACCCACCTACACTTAGCCCACCTTACACCAAGCCCACCTACACTTAGCCCACCTACACTTAGCCCACCTTACACCAAGCCCACCCTACACCTAGCCCATAATACACTTAACCCACACTACACCTAGCCCACCCTCCACCTAGCCCACCTACACTTAGCCTACCTTACACCAAGCCCACCCTATACCTAGCCCATTATACACTTAGCCCACTCTACACTTAGCCCACCCTACACCTAGCCCGTTATACACTTAGCCCACCCTACACTTAGCCCACCCTATTCCTAGCCCACCTTACACCTAGCCCACCCAATCACTCTATCCAATCACATGTTGATCACAGCATTATTCTCTTTCACAGAGGCTTTCTGCTAGACCCAGCCATCAGGGTTGGCACAGGATTAGCGCAGTGTCGGAAGCCTCACGGAATCCCCTCATTACAGCTCTGCCCCGATAACTCGCCTCGATTTTACTCGCGAATCTGCATAACTCGTGCTCAGGTCTTAGACCATTTAATTTAGTCCAAAACAGCGAGTTATTTGAACAAAATAGGAACAAAAACGATATTCTTATTGACATCCGCCATCCGTAATAGCGCGCTTTCGCAACTCGTTCTCCCGGACGAGGTGTTGACGCCATGGGAATAATGTGAGAATGAGGCGAGAAAACGTTTGGCGCTGGGGTCGAGGCTAAAGACGGCTGCTTCCATAACTTCGGAATATCATTCGATCACTGAGATGGACTGAAACTCGGCAGCTGATACGCCGCTGATATATTGACCTCACTTCATGATTTAGACAAGCACAAGGTTGACAGTTGACGCCCGAAGAAACCATTGCCATAACCGAAATGTTAAGCTTAGTAGAAGACGAGGTGGTCGAGTACGGATGGGGGCGACGTTCTCTAGCACAAAATAATCCGCGTGGTAAGCATTGAATCAAGTGTTTCTCATTGCGAAACGCTGTTGGTTTTATTCTTTACCTATCAGCTAACAACTGTTCTGTCTCTCACATCCAGCTAACATAATAAATTAGTATTTGCGCTGATGAGGAAATTCAGTGGCCCGAACGGCGCTACTTTAGTGTGGGTTTGGTATAGTGAGGGCCAGGTATAGCTTGGTGGATGTGCGACACACGGTGTGTTTTATTGTCTGACCACAATTCCTATTACTCATATTACTGTGTTAATCATCCTGTTCGTCGGATATCCAGTGGCCGTTATGATTCACTCCTAGGTCGTGATGGGCAACGGGTTTAGAGATGGTTTGATTTAATTATTTCATCGTTCTGATTAAAAATATAGACGAGAAAGCTAAATGATTTGGAACAATTAGTTTCAATCTACCATTTTGTATTGCGTTACTTAGTCACAGTACTGTGTCATGTGCACTTCAATATATGTACATATACATTGTACAGATATTGATGGCTCCATATACGTTGATCTGCTGGTTGCCCATGTACTGCTAAATAAGTGATGTAGCTCAGATTACGCCAATCATTTCTATGATTTTGCTGTAGAGGAGTTGATGGTGTTGTGTGGGTAGGGGGGGGGGGGGTGGTATTTATATTCGAACTGGTTATGTTGGGTGGGGGGTTGGGGGTTAAGGTTTTATTAAACCCACCGATGACCAACAACACAGAAAGGATAGAAAACCCCAAGCAAGACAAGTAAATTATGGCGAGGGAGGACAGAACCACTGAACCAACCACTAAATAAGTTTTTAACATTATTATTTAACTGGAAATATTCATGATCTACTGTGGAAATCTGTTTTATTCAGTTATGTCGTTCCATCGATAACGGTGCCTCCATAAAACCATGAACCACTCGAATGTTAGCTGTAAATCATAACGCGCTCTGAATTTACCTCGCTTACGATATGCATACTTCCGCTTTGGTTACATAATGTAGATTTCATCAAATCTTCACTCATTCAAGTTGTGGGCACACATTAGACCGACAAGCAAGAAGGGTAATGTCCGACAACATAAATGGCGACAGCCGAAGTAAGGATCTATTTTCTGAGACCACAGCGCCGCGTAGCGACTGAAAGTCTGTAAAAAAACTTAAAACTTTTTGTTTCCAAGGCTAGCAGCTTGCTAGGCAACCTCGTTCCAAATATGGGGGCTGAACAGTCTCTTTAAGTTGATAAGAAGAAAACTTAGGAAAGACAAAATATACACCTACAATGGACTATTCACAGAGGTAGTCGCAGATGCAACGAGGAATTATCTTTCTTCTAGAAAACACCGAACTATTATCAGATCTAGATTGCTCAATGGATGTACACAAAAAGTCACAATTATACTTGCAAGGACTAAGAAATTCATTGATTGACTTTTATAAAGCTTGTCATTTGTTACTTAGTCGGTTGATCAGAAATTGGCAAAGGATTCAGAATTTGCTTGTTCTCGCATTCATTTCTTATGAAGTCTTTTTGGATTTCTATTGCTTGTTACTTTGCAAACGATAACAAAGGGTCAACAATAATGAAAAAGCTGGCTAAACTTATGAGAATGAGATGGTGTCCAGAATACTGTTAGAAGTAATGAAGACAAAATGTGTGCACGTTTGCTCAATCGTTTTCATAGATGGTCTTAGGGCAGCACTGAAATAAAGAGGCATTGTTGTATCAACGAAGGTGGAAGAAGCAAGAGCCTCGCTCTCGCTGTTTTAGTCGCGCAATAACTAAATAAGCTTCGCTCAAGATTCGCCTGTGACATCTGTCAGATCCAGTCCTCGCCAAGGCAGCGAGATTACTCTGTGATTCAGAATGTATATCACTGGGCCATGACATAATGGGGTTTACAAATTTTGTGGTACCTGAGAATATTTCCAACAAACATCAGCAGTAAGAAGTCATGAAGGTTAAGGCTTGTTTGGATATGTGATCTGACCGAGACAATCCTGCGGCGAATGATCAAAGGCGTTTCCGATCCTTCTCTAACAGTCCCTGAGCACAACAACATTGTTCAACCATGGATAAACCATTGGGCCATAGTTCAACTCATAGTCCTCATATTTAAATTTGATCCTTTGTGACAATAGCAATAACTCTGCTCAATAAGATATCATATCATTGTAACATATACTACAAACAAATATCAAACGTGAGTTGCTGATGAGAATAAAGTTGAGTTCGGGCTGTGGCTTTCTTATTGTGGTTGTTGAATACGTTCCTGTGTTTTTCCTTGTTTCGTTTTCCACGCCTGAATCATCATTTCCTTGTTTCGTTTTCCACGCCTGAATCATCATTACCAAGTTCAGTTTACACAACAGTGCACGCGTACACCTCGTCTGCAAAACAAACCAAAATAACTATTGGCCTACACATAGCAATTTACGCGATGGCAGATAAGCCTAAGATGAATGATATAAGCGTTATTAGATCGGGCTTTGATCGATGTCAGAAACTCAGCGAACTTTCTAGCCCCTGGTCGGATGGTGATATGAATACATACCATGAAATGTCCTGCATGGCTACGAGCTTTCTCGAGTTACATATCACATACTTGAGATTATGACTTCCCAACACACCTGATATTGTAGAGCTGCCCAGACAGGAGTGGTAGTGATTATGGGTGATAAGATCATGGCGGTGATGGTTCGTCACGTGCGTCTCAGCGCCCACGTTCACTCAAGTATTATAATTCATATTTCTAATATTAACCGTTGTACCATGGTTCGTTGTACCACGATGGCGAAATCAACCCGCCCCGAACGCAGCAGAGAGACAGCTCCACTTAGGAGTGATTTTCTTGGCGATTCCGCTGTTTCCTCCATTCTGTATCGGCCCCGTTGTCACATCACTCATCTGTAGGCAAACCTGGTTAACGGTGGGTTTCTTCTTTAATTCTGTTGGCCATTGCCTTGAACCACATCCATCCGTTTCAGGATGGGGCAATGGGTCATTGAAGAAGTCTTTTCTGGCTTTCTGTAAATGATCGCGATCGTGTGCCCTTGTTGCAGTATGGGAAGATTCCTGGATGATAAGACGATCGGTTTCACTTTTAAAACATTGCATATTAACACAACTTGTCTCAAGCGAAGACGGTTTATCGTCAACTTTTAATGACATTATACCCGCTTCTTCTTCTTATGACGACCTTGGGAGTATTGTTTTACTTGCAGACATCACACGTGCAGATAACCGACCCATAAAGAAAACATCCGGTCGAGTACAGAAAACTGCGACGCGGTCCGAAATTCAGCTCAATGAGTCATCAGCAAACTGCTTACTGGACTGGACTCCGACTGTCACATGATGTACTCAAATTAACGGATTTCACAGACCCCTTTGTGAATGATGTTAAGAATACGTGAGTAAAACTGTACGATTATTTTAGACATCGTTGTGCCAACTCCGTCATGAAAAAGCTGTTTGGTGTGATTCTGTTGTTGAGGATATCGTTTGTATGAATGTGGTACAGAACATACAAACAGGTTGGTGTGCGCCCATGGGTGTACGTGAGAAACATTATGATCCACACCTATTGAAACGTAATGATAAAATATGCATTGTTTAGGGTCGCAGCATGTCAGATGATTGATAGAGCTAACCGCCACAGATGACGTCACATCGACAGACTTCTATACCACATGCCTTCTGAAATGAGGACAAATGGCTGCTCAGAAACGGTTTGTTTTACACCGATCGCGATCAATCGGTGACGTCAGCTCACCTCTAAAGGGGAGACTGGTGCCATTTTACACTCAAATTAGCACTAGAGTCGGAGACTATGTGCGGAGCATGCGCTCGAATCTATCCATGTCTACGTCCTTACAACGTCTTGACAAGTTGGATAAAAACTCTACTTCATGTTTCGGCCATCTACCTAAGGGACACGGCTCAAATTCTTGTGGAAAAACATGCTCGTCCAATTCCTTGTCAGATCTGGCGGCAGCTTTTTCTGTTTCAAATGAAGCGATTCATATCAAGCAAAAAATACAACAAGCCCGAGATTATTTCTTTGGCAAAGAATCAACTGGGCAT
Organism: Urechis unicinctus; assembly: GCA_034190875.2. Classification (NCBI taxonomy): domain Eukaryota; kingdom Metazoa; phylum Annelida; class Polychaeta; order Xenopneusta; family Urechidae; genus Urechis; species Urechis unicinctus. Next base: position 3,743,133 of record CM067353.1, on the reverse strand, counting down.
TCTGATAATTACGGCAAACCCGTGGTGTCCAAATGCTCAAGCCGACGTCAATGTGGCGACGACGATGATGATGCCGAACTTGATAATGATGATTGCAGAGGTGCGAATGGCTCGGTAGCGCGAAAAAAGTATCCAAGACTTCATGATATCGAGGACAAATCAAACTCTCCATCATATAGATGGGATAAATCAACTGCAGCAAAACGAGCCTCCTGTCAAAGGGGGAATACCATCTCCTGATGTTGCAACGGACAGCATGGAAAAGTCACAGCAAGGACTCGTTATGAATCTCGTAAAACATTATGATTCGATGGCGACGTCGAACGGTAGCGTTATCACAACAAGCCATGGAGATCCATCATTGGTCACACGCATGGACACGTCACGAACGGATGTTAACGTCACGTCGGCGTCTGGTCCAGTGCACGTTGGTGATAGCTACACATACCACATACACAACTATCATGGAACACAAGAGCACAATTTAAGTAGTGAGTTATGCACGTTGTGTTATTTCTCATTGGAAATCATTCATCGCATTGAGTCTACGTATCGCAATGATGTAGTGTTTATTGAAATGATTGAACTAGTTTGTAAGAATTGTTATGTTTGTTCACAGCTTGGGAAGACTCGTTGGATTATGAAGTTGTTGAAACCGACGATCTAAATAACACACCAGACCTCCATTCAAATCAGGGCAAACCTCTCACCAACAGACTGAGCAGACCTTTGTCTGAAATTGTTTACCGTGAAACAGCAGTGTAACTAACTTTGTAGATATGTGGGTGTAGTGTACGCAAACCCCTGCTTGGATGTTGCTTTATGTTAAACTAGCACCATAACCGTCGATAAAACATCATAAAAGGAGGATAAAGGAGGATAATTAACACTGAACATTTCACGAACGATCGGAATGTGTGTCGCAGTGAACACTTACTTCCTTCACAGCCTCATGAATGTTTATCAGTTCACCAATCAGGGGCTGATTTTAAAACATGCTTATAGGAGCATAGCAGCAGAATGTGATGGAGACTTCCTCGGGTGAGGAAGATTACAACAGTTACGGAGATGACTCGCTCAGTTTTTGCACACTTAGTTTGATATGAGAAGGATGGCATCCTATTCAACTTTCTGCGTGGCAGGCCGACATGTCAAATGCACCTGAGCTTACCAATGCTTACTGTCTTATTCATTTAATGACCAAATGCAAGTGGAGTCCTAGCAGTGTGGCATTACTTGAAAGCCAAAGGGGATATCAGCTCTTCCTCATCAGACACATACATGCAGTTGAATATAAATCCCTGAATCATTGTAGGTGTTAATTGAGGAGGAAAGGTGTTAGGGAGCTGTCCCAGTCCGAGCAACAATAACATATGCCCATCTGGTAACATAGAGTCTGCTGGATGTGAGTACGCAGGGTATTCTTAATTTATATAACTAGAATATTTAACCTAAGAAAGTTGAATACAGATATGTCACACACCTCTTTAAAATGTTTAAATACCTATGAATACTTGCTGGTACAATATTAACTTTGTGTTTTGTTTTATGTGGTGTTGTCGTTTGGTGGAAGAGAGAAGTTATTTATTTATTTTCTCATCTTTCTTTGCAGAGATGATGGTGGTTGCAAACATGTTGTGGCCATGATGTTTGCAGTGGCTAACTACAATACCAATGCAAAGTCTAATCCAGCGTTACCGCCTGGTGATTTCGCACGGCTTGTCGCCTTGATTATTTTGATGTCTGGCAATTGCAATTACACAGTCTATTTACTTGACACGTCAGTAATACAACTGACGGAAACTTTACTGTCATCTACGGATGTTTTTTTGTTTCCTTGCGAACATCGGCCTGGTCCACATTTTAAACTACACAATATCCGCATTTACTCAAACAGCACCAATATCCATTACATAGCATCATATACCTAGCTCACTCCATACATAGCTCTACATATACCTCATTCATTATATATCTAGCACACAATATAACTAGCCCATTGTATACCTAGCCCACTTTATACTTTACCCACATTATAACTTGCCCTCTATATAACTAGCCCTCAAAATAATCAGCCCACCATATAACTAGCCCATAATATTACTAGCCTACCATATCGCTAGCCCACAATATAACTAACTCATTGTATAACTACCAAACAAAACAACTAATCCATTGCACATCTAGCCCACAATATACATAGCCCGACCCTAACAAGCTATACATAACACATCCTATGCCAAGCACACATTAAACCTAGCACGCCTTATGCATAGTCCACTGTATATCTGGGCCACCTTATACCTAGCCCACTATATACCAAACCCATTGTTTACCTAACCCATCCTACATCTCACTCACCCCATGACGATCCCATCTACGCCTAGCCCACCCTACACTTTCCCACCCTACACCTAACCCACCTACACTTAGCCCACCTTACACCAAGCCCACCTACACTTAGCCCACCTTACACCAAGCCCACCCTATACCTAGCCCATAATACACTTAACCCACCCTACACCTAGCCCACCCTTCACCTAGCCCACCTACACTTAGCCCACCTTACACCAAGCCCACCCTATACCTAGCCCATTATACACTTAGCCCACCCTACACTTAGCCCACCCTACACCTAGCCCGTTATACACTTAGCCCACCCTACACTTAGCCCACCCTATTCCTAGCCCACATTACACCTAGCACACCCAATCACTCTATCCAATCACATGTTGATCACAGCATTATTCTCTTTCACAGAGGCTTTCTGCTAGACCCAGCCATCAGGGTTGGCACAGGATTAGCGCAGTGTCGGAAGCCTCACGGAATCCCCTCATTACAGCTCTGCCCCGATAACTCGCCTCGTTTTTACTCGCGAATCTGCATAACTCGTGCTCAGGTCTAAAACCATTTAATTTAGCCCAAAACAGCGAGTTATTTGAACAAAATAGGAACAAAAACGATATTCTTATTGACATACGCCATCCGTAATAGCGCGCTTTCGTAACTCGTTCTCCCGGACGAGGTGTTGACGCCATGGGAATAATGTGAGAATGAGGCGAGAAAACGTTTGGCGCTGGGGTCGAGGCTAAAGACGGCTGCTTCCATAACTTCGGAATAGCATTCGATCACTGAGATGGACTGAAACTCGGCAGCTGATACGCCGCTGATATATTGACCTCACTTCATGATTTAGAGAAGCACAAGGTTGACAGTTGACGCCCGAAGAAACCATTGCCATAACCGAAATGTTAAGCTTAGTAGAAGACGAGGTGGTCGAGTACGGATGGGGGCGACGTTCTCTAGCACAAAATAATCCGCGTGGTAAGCATTGAATCAAGTGTTTCTCATTGCGAAACGCTGTTGGTTTTATTCGTTACGTATCAGCTAACAACTGCTCTGTCTCTCACATCCAGCTAACATAATAAATTAGTATTTGCGCTGATAAGGAAATTCAGTGGCCCGAACGGTGCTACTTTAGTGTGGGTTTGGTATAGTGAGGGCCAGGTATTGCTTGGTGGATGTGCGACACACGGTGTGTTTTAGTGTCTGACCACAATCCCTATTACTCATATTACTGTGTTAATCATCCTGTTCGTCGGATATCCAGTGGCCGTTATGATTCACTCCTAGGTCGTGATGGGCAACGGGTTTAGAGATGGTTTGATTTAATTATTTCATCGTTCTGATTAAAAATATAGACGAGTAAGCTAAATGATTTGGAACAATTAGTTTCAATCTACCATTTTGTATTGCGTTACTTAGTCACAGTACTGTGTCATGTGCACTTCAATATATGTACATATACATTGTACAGATATTGATGGCTCCATATACGTTGATCTGCTGGTTGCCCATGTACTGCTAAATAAGTGATGTAGCTCAGATTACGCCAATCATTTCTATGATTTTGCTGTAGAGGAGTTGGTGGTGTTGTGTGGGTTAGGGGGGGGGGGTGGTATTTATATTCGAACTGGTTATGTTGGGTGGGGGGTTAAGGGTTAAGGTTTTATTAAACCCACCGATGACCAACAACACAGAAAGGATAGAAAACCCCAAGCAAGACAAGTAAATTATGGCGAGGGAGGACAGAACCACTAAACCACTGCTCTTACTAACTCGATGTTAAGGTCAGTAGTGTCAAGCGTTATCGCCAATTATTTGCTGTTTACTATTTCAATAACTAACTCAAAAACCGGCTTGCGAACAGATTTCCTATATCCTTAAAGAGACTGTTCAACCCCATATAAGGCAATCAGGGATCATTTCGTTATTACATCAATACGTTTAACGCAGACGTAAGTAATGCCATCTTCTAATTTGTGCCGCAACGTTTACATGATGGAAAATTATGTAGATAAGTTTTTAACATTATTATTTAACTGGAAATATTCATGATCTACTGTGGAAATCTGTTTTATTCAGTTATGTCGTTCCATCGATAACGGTGCCTCCCTAAAACCATGAACCACACGAATGTTAGCTGCAAATCATAACGCGCTCTGAATTTACCTCGCTTACGATGTGCATACTTCCGCTTTGGTTACATAATGTAGATTTCATCAAATCTTCACTCATTCAAGTTGTGGGCACACATTAGACCGACAAGCAAGAAGGGTAATGTAATCTATTTTCTGAGACCACAGCGCCGCGTAGCGACTGAAAGTCTGTAAAAAAACTTAAAACTTTTTGTTTCCAAGGCTAGCAGCATGCTAGGCAACCTCGTTCCAAATATGGGGCTGAACAGTCTCTTTAAGTTGATAAGAAGAAAACTCAGGAAAGACAAAGTATACACCTACAATGGACTATTCACAGAGGTAGTCGCAGATGCAACGAGGAATTATCTTTCTTCTAGAAAACGCCGAACTATTAACAGATCTAGATTGCTCAATGGTGAACTCAAGAATGATTTCAAAAGAAAAAAATGAGTCTGGTTAAAAGTTATTGATAACTAGACCTATTTAATATAAATAATTTTCAAAGAAATTACAACGCATTTGGGAAAACAGTAATTATAGGAAGCTAAAAAAATCATAGCATTTACAGGACAGCACAGCGTTATCGGTCAAAACTAAAAAGTAACGAAACAATTGGTTCACTTAAAGACAGTGCCAAAAGTTGAATTATAAGGCTGTTTAGCTGAATGGTAACTTTGCATAATTAATACTAACCAGATGGATCAATTATACAAAGGTTGAAATAAACAATACACCTTTCAATCCAAGTCATGAGATTGTTAGTTGTGCCGTGCTGTGCTAGTCTAGATAGTTTTCCTCGTCTGCGAAAATGATAGTCAAGATAGTGCTGTTGGCACCATGTTATATTTGCAGCTAACTTTTAACTTTGCCCTGGAGTGAAGACCAAAGAATTGTCTACCAAAGGCTCACTCCGACCAGCTAAACGGTGAGCATTTCAATAACAGAATAGCAAGCCCATCGCAAAGTGGCTCAACCATAGAAGTAACAACACCACATTGGGCGAATTCCCCTAAAAATTCAGCGCAGGGTATAGGGGTAGATCCGGCTGTACTACGCTGGTGCCCGCTTGAAGACGTAACACAACACGTAGGGGTCACTCTAAGATTTTCTGCGCATTGTCAGCAATTATTGGTGAATGTGAACACCCATATTTCTTTGCATTTAGAAACTCTTTAGTAATATAGAGCAGAGTTAGACTGACTGCCTCGGTATGACAGTGCAGGGTTCGAAGTAGTTGTGACCATCATTCGTGTGTATTGAGGTGAGGTATTCATCGGCATCTAAGCTATGTTTAGCTATCATAACAAAGGCGGCCATGACAGTTGGAACTCTTTTATGCGGATGGTACATTACATAAGATACATAATATGGAGAGCCAACTGGCTCATATTTGACATCTCCTTTGTTTTTGATTAGTTTTTCAATGGCAAACACAAACGTGAAAATCGACAGTTTCAGTATAAAATGCTACATGTCTCTGATTTCTCTTTCCAGTGGCAAAAGTGAAGAAAAACGTTATTGAGCATATAATATAAACTGGTAAAACTAAGATGGCCCATATGTCATACCTGCCTTAACCTACCAAACATTTGGTATGACTAACACATGTTTACGTCAGTTCGACTCTATTATCAATATATCAGGCGAATTTGACTTAGCAACCACAAAAACTAGGGGAAAAAAATGTTGACAAAAATACTAGTCCTCTATATAATATGGTTCCATACCATGGAATGGAACAGTAGTAATATACAAATGAGTGACCAAAAACCCCAAATAATACATAATCTTTGTATTTCCCTGGTGTTTGATCCCTCTCCCGGAACGTGTAGTTAGTGCACCTGGTTGTGACCTAGGTGTTTGAGGTTTTTGTGTCTAATCTGGGGCTGAAGCTGGTGGTACCTGCTCTGAGTATGGCGGTGTGGGTTGGCTTCTAATTGATATATCAGGTGTAGTTGTCGTCCTGAAATGATCAAGGCACTTGGTTAGATCGACAATATAGGAGTGTGGAGTCTGGTGCTCGCAAGCTGTGGTTTTGTGCTCTTTAGGCCTGATGGAGTTCTGACCACAACTGTCCCTGGCTTCAGTTTTTCATGATGTGTACTTCTGGCACGTGTATCAAGCTATTTCTTTGTGGTGAGTTGCATCTTCTCTCGGTAGGGTGCTGTTTTGGCTTCAGAAGTTCTCTGCTGAGGAGTAAGCTGGTTTTGAGTCTTTGGCCCATCAGTATCTGTGCTGGCGCCAGGTCTAGTCCTGTAAATGCTGTTGAGTTATAATCCAAAATTGAACTCAGCGCTGGAATACTGTGGCCTGTTGTCTGATGTGAGCTGGTCTAGGAATCTGTGTGTTGTAAAAACAGGAGAGCATTAATCACAGATGTACTGGACTCAGTTCCCAGTTTTTCAACGCTGATCCACTTGCTGAAATAGTCCACTACTAGCACGTTGTGTTGGCCCTTATACTCAAAAAGAGGCACTTCGCTCAGTGTTTTCGGCTGAGGTCTTTGTTTCCGCAGGTTTTCTAGGCACCCCTGGTAATTCTCAACCAAGTGTTCTATTTTTTTTTTCCTGGTTTTCTTTGATCGCCGGCCAGTAACAGCTGTCCCTGGCTCTTGATTTGCATTTTTCTATCCCCATGTGCGATGCATGGATGGACTGGAGTGCATAGTCACGCATTGCGGTGGGTATCACAAGACGATCTCCTTGTAATCTAGCTCTTCTCTGAAGTTCCAGTATGCCTTCAATTCATCAAGGACTTGAGATCTCTCCGCTGGCCAGCCCTTCAGTATGGCTGTGACAAGCGTACTAAGTCCCTCGGTGGTGTACTTGCGGAATTGTTGCATCCTTTCATCGCTAATCGAGACTTAGTGTACCATCGTTGTGCTTCCAGTTTCCGGCGGAGGGGCTCTGCTCAGTGTGTCTGCCAAATACATCAGCTGACCCTTGTTGTATGTGACGGTCAGGTCATAGATGCTAAGTCGTAGAAGCATAGGCTTCGGTACGGGTTGTGTATGGGTTTCTTGAATAACGCTTCACGGGGCTGGTGCATTTTCGCCCGAAATGTGGCGCTCTCTCTCGCACTCAAGAGACAGGAAGAGGCCCTTTGCGGGAGAAAATGGGGGCTGGTGGTCTGTCTCCACTGTGACTGGCTTACCATAGATATATGTGTGGAATTTCTCACATGCATGTTACATGGCCTTGTAGCACTGTTGGCACAGTGACGTCATAGTAGGCGAGAGGTGTCGCCGTTTCGCATAGTTTTTTCACCTTTCCGAAAGCCCGCTCCTTTTACTTACGTCGCGTAGCGGGCTGTCTTCTTCACTCAGTTTCGGAATGAACTTGTTCAGATATGTGACAAATCCCAAGAAGGTGGCAAATCTCTTCTTTTGATTGTGGCTGGGGCATCTTTACGATCGCATGGACTTTCTCTGGATCCGGTTTCGTACTCTCGTTCGTCATTTGGTGTCCTACATACTTCAGGCTTCTTTTTCGCAGCTTGTATTTGTCCATGTTGAGTCTGATATTCCATTACGTAGCTCGTTGTAGTACCATTTTGAAGATTTCAAAATAATGATGACTACAATGATGTAATCCATTTTGGCTGTGGCGCCATCTATGCCTTCTATCATCGTGTCCAATGTTCTCGTGCGCACTTTTGATACCAAACGGTAGCCTATAAGCAAAGATTATAGAACAATTCTATAATCTTTGCTATAAGCCAGAGGTATCTCCCTAGCGGAGTGTTGAATGGCGTCATTAAGTGGCAATTGCCAATAGCCTGACTTAGCGTCCAATGCACTGGAGTATTTAGCTCCACTGAGGTTGCTCATGACTTCTTCGACGGTTTTCATCGGGTGGAGTGACCGCTTTATGGCTGCGTTCAGGCTGCTTGGGTCTATTCATATTCGGATTTTTCCATTCCGATCTGATACTGTCAAGGAGCTGACCCAGTCTGTAGGTTCATCCACCTTTTTTATGTGTCCGTCGGCTTCCATCTCTCAGCCTTTCTTTGATTCTGGGTAGCAATGCTTTGGGTTGGTTTCGGGGGCCGTGCACAACTAGCTGCACATTTCACCCTTGTCTTTGGGCTCCGACGTTTGCTCCTCAGTTTTGTGAATACGTTTGATGAGCCCCAACTCCACACATGCTATATCAGAGAGTAATGGTAGCTAGTTAATATTCACTACATAGAACAGTATGTTAGCTGTACGTGATTTGTATATCACAAACAGTGTGATGGTGCCCAGTTGTTTCATTCTGTCTTTCGTGTAGCTTGCCTATACGTTGCGTGTACCCCAACTTTACTAATTGTTTTCTTGGTATGATATTTACAGGCGACCCAATATATAACTAATGAACGTGAAGACTGCTTTTGTCGTTAACCGTTACAGTTTCATAGAACTGGCCACTCATTTGATTCCCGCTCCCCTCCATAGCATGGAACTCCACGCTAGAACCGCACGAGTCACTATCACTCGCATGTGCAAATGTGTGTCTTTGCCTACAGACTTTCTTGATGTGTCCCATTTTGTCACATATGTCACACTTAGCCTTTGCTGTCGGATGTTCCGTTCGCTCACCCACTAGCCCGCACGTAAAGCATTTATTGGTTTGCTTTGATACTTTGCACCCACGACTACTTCTTGTGCCGCTAGCAGCACCAGTGTTCGTATGACTGCTCACTTTTGACCCTTTGGTGTCCCTTTTTGACGCCCCACATTTATTCGGCTTATGCAATGCGTTCACGGTCTGGTCTTCGCCTCGCTTCAATTCTTTCAGTCCCATTTGGGAGATTTCGTGCGTCTGTCTAATTTCGATGGACTTCTCCAGCGTTAGCTCGTCTCCCTCATCGAGGCATTTTTCCCGGACCTTTTCGTGATAGCAGTTGAAAACGATTGCGTCGTGGACCGTCGGTCACCATCTTGGAAACCGCAGTCCCTCATCAGGATGCGTAGATCGGTGACAAAGTCATCGAATGGTCAGTCTCACCCTGGCGGCGCCGGTCAAACCTGTATCCTACTCGCAACGTGTTTCTTCTCGGCGCAGTGTAGCTCTCGAACACCTCTGTGTTTTTCGCGAGCACTTTCTGGTCATCTTCGTTTAAGTTGGCATTTTCGTGTATCTCTCGACCTCGCTCCCCCACGAAGAGCAAAAGATACCCGATTTTGACTTCTTCCTTGTTAGAGGCTTAAGGTTCCATACAATAGTATTCGAAGCGCTTATTAAATCTCTCTCAATCTCGATGGAGATTTTCGGCCCACCATATCATGGATGGTTTCTGCACACCATTGTTTTCTGCCATGTTTGTTACTTTGATTCACTCACAGTCACTTGCAATGTATAGGCTAACTCTGTAACTGCCAGCTGATCAACACAACTCGTACTAATACTAGCACAGACTAAAGAGTCACAGCATAAGCCACGGGTAGATAACCATTTACTTTTCATTCAATGATGCCAAGGGACAAATCAGATTGCCGGTCTGTGGTTGAGACACAATACATACAAATTTGAATGGATTGAACATTATGTCATGGTCTGTTAGGGATCTTAAACAAAGATCGAACAGTTTTTGAAAACCCATTTGCACTTGGCGACATCAAACACATATTGTCTGCATAAAATACATGGTTGGTACAAATGTCATTAATAACACAGCAAGTGCATGATTTCAAATATATATTAGAAAGATACATTGAATAATTCAGATTATAAAATGCCACCTTGTTAAATACCATTAGATACCGTAAAATAGCGAGACGGTGTGCTACTCCACTACACACAGATTAGCTGTTTCTGACACAAGAATATTAAAATTAATTAATAAAACCATCTTTGTCATTCAATATGTATGGGAAAAGATTTCCGGATATGACCAGAAACTGTTGGCAATATTTCTAATTATATCCATGTATATTGCAAGCCATTTTTTTTATGCAGATTTCCAGTAATAACGAGGGTAGAAATAGTCTAGACAGCAGAAGCTCTTCTAATGTAGACGAAGGTCTATCCTTGCGTGATTGAGAATTTAGGAAAGACTTAAACCTCTAAATTCTTTATGTTTTATGTATTCCAACCTTAGAGGGAATGATCAGAATACACAAAGACGGGATATATAACTTTTATGATTGCAAGTATCAAGTTTTATTGAATCGGCTTACTTTGAAATGATATTTATTTTCCAATATCCATTTGAAGCTCTTTTGAATCTCACCCGGTGGTATTTGTCATCTGAGTGACGGGGGATTAATCAAAATGTCATTTCTCGATTTGACCCAGGACATTGTCTTCCTTCATTCATTTTACGCTCATTAGGGCTAGTCAGATTCTTTGATACTCCCTATCACATATTAACGGCCTCATTATCTTCATCTTGGCCGGTTTGGGGGTGACACATAATGAATGCAATGTCCAAAATCTTTACTCCGCATGTACATAGCAAAGAAATTTGTTGAATTTAATCAACAACGGGCCTTCCATAGTTATCTCCTTACTGCGCATGCGTTTGATGATCTGTGCATCTGGCGAAAATGGCGAGTGGATTTGTGATGGATTTTCTATATGAACTCGTGAGCAGCCCATTGAATCTGGGTCTCTTAGGATTGTGCGGATTTTTATTGTATAAAATTGTGTCGGGTAAACGGGAAGAGAAACCATCAAAGCCACAGGAGCCTGAATTGCCGCCGTTGAAGAAGAGGGATTTCACACTAGAGCAATTGCAGGAGTTCGACGGAAAAGCAGCAGACGGCCGACTTCTAATCGCTGTCAACGGCAAAGTTTTCGATGTCACTCGTGGAAAGAAATTTTATGGACCAGGTATATACTGTTTTTCGTAATCATTTATAAATGACGACAGTTATACTAAATTTGACACCGGTTGTCCGATGTTGATTCGACCCGGCCCCTGCTGACGACCCTTAGACAGACCAACATGGTAACAGGGTAACAGACGCCGGGTCTAAGTTGCTTTAAATTTATTCATGTTTAATCGTTTCATTTTCATTCTGCATACACTTGTGTACTTAATAGCGTCCGAACTGGGTTCGATCGACAGCTGTTTAGCTGTTTAGTTAAAAGAGAACTGGGTTCAACTTAATATCGTTTTCATGTCTCCAGATGGATTTGCATCCTAATAATTATCGTTTTGAAAGACAATGTAAGTTAATCCTCAATGCAAGTTGCACTGCTTTGATAGCCCTGGATGTGCCATTCTGGCAGGCAGCATCCCTGCATGAATACCTTGGCTCTTTATATACTCTAATATAGATCCGAGGTGCAATTACGCAAGTTACCTATCCCCTGATGATTGACGATCTGATTTCACCATGTAGTCTACAGCATTGACTCGAGAGACGGAAATTGGTATACTGTGCAGAGGTCGCTAGAGGTGAAGTTTCTTTGCCCTAAGTGCAGTCACACTCGACAATGATGCCAGTTGAAGCATTCTGTGATGTCACAAAAACGGTCCTGATGGCGGTCATTGTTTAAAAATGAATTTCTGTCAAAATGATTTCACAAGCAAACTTTGTAGGGATTTATGGCACTAGTTACATTCAAGGGCCAGTTGGGCAGAGAATGATCAAATGTTTCAGTTCTATTCTAGATAATCAAAGAAATAAGGTCCCAGTATTTATTGCTTTCAATATTTCATGAAAGCATCGCAGCCACATGATCATTCCCATGTGGCCCATCTGGGGTTGAAAGCACGTTAAAAAATTGGATTATCATAGTTAATTGTGTTTCAAAGAAGACCCAGTGGTCCAGGTATGTTGAATTAGTTGGGATCAATTTGCATCTGTTCAATTTTTATTCAGCTTTTCAACATTCAGAGTTGTGTATATTCATTTCTATTGTTTCATTACCAGGGCCCTAGTTGGTGAAGCAGTACTTTACCTGCGTGGCAATACTTCGACCATTCCTTCCTGGTGCAGTCAATAATACTTTGTTTGCTTGTATTGTTTGTTTGGGGGTGTATGCATAACCATCCTGCATAGCTAATCTGCTGCCACCCATACACTGCAAACAATATGCCACATTTTATGACTGGAGTTTTCTGCTTGGTACAATACAAGTCAATATAGCTCTGAAACTATAACTAAAACATTGCTCCACCTTTGCCAGCTTAGTTGATGGATAATAAAGATCCTGCTTTGACTGGGGATTTGACCTTTTGCCACTGAAGAGCCCCTGAATGTGATGAAAAGATTTTTTTATGAAGGTTTAACTGTAAAACCTTTTAGTGACCTTGACCTGTAGATATCTTCCTGGTAACCACTGATTCTTAGCCATGGCCAACCATGATTAGCCATGGCTAACGAAGATCATGAATTATTCAAAACTGAACCAGGATCAGTAAAGAACATTATATGAGCTGCAAATGTCAAGGCTATAACTCTGACCAGTAGTCTCGTTGACTGAAGAGGATGATTGTCACGTACAGTGTACACGATTCATGACCCCCATGGCCAGTCGCGTTCATTGCTTCATCCACTCATGGAGCCCAAGGTATTGTTTGCCCGGTCCAAACAATACCTTCTCGGCTAGTTATTTGCCCCTTGGTATCATAGTTTGATCACTGAGTCATTTGTTGATAACAGATGTGATTGGAGATCTTACCTATTGTTGTAACCTTAATCTTTAGATTAGCTTAGAGATCTAAAATTGGGGTCCAATTCACTCCATAACATGCATATGGAGGCTTTCATTTAGCACTTTATGCAAAAAAGTTTCCCTTGTAATTACCCTTGATGTTAAAAAACATCTGGATCTTCCCCAATCTCAATCAGTTTGTCCAATGGGTCAAATATCATCAAATTTGTGCTGTAAATAAAATCACCTTGTGATTTCCATTGAGTCAATCGGTAACCCCAGATATATTTATGATGTTTGTCCTGATAACAGGGCATGACAAAGAGTCATAGACCATGTGGTAGACAAAACTAGACATCTCTAGCTGGAATATTGCCAAGTTTAACCGATAATACCCGACAATACCTGACTTGCTTGAGTGGTATCATTCTACCTGTTCACATGTTGTCAGCATATTTGTGTATGTTAGAAGTACAATGGGAAGGGAATTATTTAAGCTGGTTTTAGGAGCATCCATAATGGAAAGTTACCATTTTAAAGGTTTTTAATGCCATTCCTCTAGCAAATTAAGCTCATATGGTCATATGTTCGGGAATGCACATGAAAACATCCCATTTGAATGGTACTCGTGTTTATTATAGGCTGGTCTGCTGAATCAAGGAGTTATAACCAATAGCCTTTAGTTATGTAACTCCTTGGCTGAATGCACCCAACCAAAAGCTGAAACAACCACCTCTATTGTGATGTCATCGGCTATGACCTGGTATGGCGGGTAATTCACCAGCTCGACTACACCAACTCATCCTCGTCATGTTAATAGGCCGTGTGATGAGCGATGCTCCCTGTGTCGGGGTTGCTCGCGCGCTCAGTGCCAAATAATAATGACCACATGTGCTCGGTTCGTCATACAACACTTCCGCATGGGTGTAGTCGCTCGGATTTACTGACAACGGGAACCGAGCACTGGTTACTGCGCTCGGAAACCTATCGTTGTGTTCTGTAGTCGTCAATATGCGACTCTAGTCGTTTGAACTCGTATCGCCAGCTGTGAACCACACCCCTCCGCTGCTCCAGCTATCACGTGGGAACTCGGTGTCTGGCCTGTTTACCTATTGACGTCTTCTTAAAGGTTGCGTATTGCGACGGGACAGAGCATTGCGCCGACGATGCGAATGAACACATGTTATGGTCAGGTGTGTCCAAGCGTGATCTTAGGAGATATAAGGCGTGTCTTACCTGAGCTCGTTCAGCTCGGAGCGCGTGCCAATATTGATCTCAGCCTGGTTTGAATAAGCTTTCTGTGGTGAATAAGTCGTTATGTGATGCAGTAAGTGGATGTGTGGAGGGCATTGACCTGGCGGAGAATGCGTGCTGGCAACTCTCTCCAAAGAATGTCTGGCGCGTGTGGTTTTTCGGTCGGTTGGTGTTGTAGGGGTCAGGATGAGTGGTGTGTGGGATGGGGGTTGTAGGGGTCAAACTGGGGTCAGGATGAGTGGTGTGTGGGATGGGGTGGGGGTTGTTCTTTGTTGCTGGTCTCTTTGTTAGCTTACAATTTTGATATTTAGTTCTTATCGACCATTGTGAACATGTATGGGGCGCCACAGCACAGAACATGGGGGGAGCGCAGGATCCCGGCGAATGGCTTTGTACCTCAAGCGCTTCCATGGCCGTCATAGGATTTCCACATGTCAGTCTTACTCACCGACCCTTCTCCGGGTGCCTGTCATATAACTTCACCACGGTCACACGAGCTAGTTTGTTGGTGTGGTATTGGATGGCGCGTTATGAGCTAGTTTGTTGGTGTGGTATTGTGGTATTGGATGGCGCGTGATGCGCTAGTTTGTTGGTGTGGTATTGGATGGCGCGTGATGAGCTAGTTTGTTGGTGTGGTATTGGATGGCGCGTGATGAGCTAGTTTGTTGGTGTGGTATTGTGGTATTGGATGGCGCGTGATGAGCTAGTTTGTTGGTGTGGTATTGGATGGCGCGTGATGAGCTAGTTTGTTGGTGTGGTATTGGATGGCGCGTGATGAGCTAGTTTGTTGGTGTGGTATTGGATGGGACGTGATGAGCTAGTTTGTTGGTGTGGTATTGGATGGGGTATTGGATGGCGCGTGATGAGCTAGTTTGTTGGTGTGGTATTGGATGGCGCGTGATGAGCTAGTTTGTTGGTGTGGTATTGGATGGCGCGTGATGAGCTAGTTTGTTGGTGTGGTATTGGATGGCGCGTGATGAGCTAGTTTGTTGGTGTGGTATTGGATGGCGCGTGATGAGCTAGTTTGTTGGTGTGGTATTGGATGGCGCGTGATGAGCTAGTTTGTTGGTTTGGTATTGGATGGCGCGTGATGAGCTAGTTTGTTGGTGTGGTATTGGATGGCGCGTGCTGATTGGAAGCACACGAAGAAGCCTAACGTGGTGGCTACGGTATGTGACTGCGGCTCTGTTCTGTAGAGCTACAGATTCCTGTTGGTTAGTTCGAGTGTCATCAGTTCGTGTACTGTAGGCATGTCGCCTATTTCAAGTAGGGATTTGTCGATTTATGGCGCTAGTTTCATTAAAGGACCAGTTTGCCAGAGAATGATCAACTGTTTCTGTTCCATTCTAGATAATCAAAGAAATAAGGTACCAGTATTTATTGCTTTTAATATTTCATGAATGCATCGCGGGCACATGATCATTCCCATGTGCCCCATCTGGGGCTGAAAGCATGTTACAAGTCTTCTATTACTTTGAATCCTGTATGTAACCCCCACTTCACCATTCACCATATGTAAGGCATGTAACACCCCCCCCCCCCCCACACTCCCACATAGCCACGATATATACCAAGACGAGGCTACTCATTGGATCGCCAACAGGCACTCAAGTCTTAAAACGCCCATTTCCATAGTTGCGAAATTTGTATAGGCGGGGCCTCTCATTAGGCGAACAACCGGCCGCCCAGTGTTCAGGCGCCCCTGGCTAGTCATTTTATCTACATATTAACAAGTTTGTCTTGTGGTCCCATTGTTAGTCTTGTCACAGTGAATCACAGATGTAGATAAGATCTATGAGTGACGGTGAATTGTACCGTGTTGTGTTTCTGTTCGACAGCAATAGCCTCAGTTGAGTGTAGCGTTGTTCTGTCAATCACGGGACTGCTCGTCTGATACGTGGAATAGTCGGGGACAAAGGGTACTGTCTTGACTTGTCACTGGCGTATCAGATAGCAATGGGTCAATTGTGACTGCTATCAAGCATGGCTTTTAGACCAGTCCCTTCTTATTGACCTACAAAAAGTAAATAAGAAATTCAGCTGATATGCATTGCACGACAAAGTCTCACTTTTACCAATCTCAGCTGTTGTCAATGTCAAAGGGTGAAGGAAAATGTCACGGAGTTTGTCAACTGTTCCAATTCCTGGCAAGCTGTCATACTATCCAACTGTCAGGAGGTGCTGCCGCACATGTGCAGTTATTGTCCAACGGCAACTGGCAAATCTCCTCTAACTGTCAATGACACACAGTTACTGGTCAGGCTCCTGTTATCAGTGAAACTGAATTATAGTCTCCTGTGATCAGTATTACTGTCGCTTAATTTCCTGTTGTCAGTTTGACTGTCTTATAGTCATTGAAATTCAGTTTCCTGTTATCGTGAAACTTAATTATAGCCTCCTGTTTTCAATGGTACTGTTATCAGTCTTATTGTCTTATAGTCAGTCTACTGTTATCAGTGGAACAGCCTTTTGTCTCCTGTTATCAGTGGAACAGTCTCCTGTTATCAGTGGAACAGTCTCCTGTTATCAGCGGAACAGTCCTGTTTTCAGTGGAACAGCCTTTTGTCTCCTGTTATCAGTGGAACAGTCTCCTGTTATCAGCGGAACAATCTCCTGTTATCAGTGGAATAGTCTCCTGTTATCAGTAGAACAGCCTTTTGTCTCCTGTTTTCAGTGCTACTGTTATCAATGTTTCTCTCTTACAGTCTCCAGTTATCAGCGGAAAAGTTATAGCCTCCTGTTATCAGCGGAACAGTTATAGCCTCCTGTTATCAGCGAAACAGTTATAGCCTCCTGTTATCAGCAGAACAGTTATAGCCTCATGTTATCAGTGGACAGTTGTACAGTGTCTTGTTATCAGTGGACAGTTGTACAGTCTCTTGTTATCAGTGGACAGTTGTACAGTTTTTTTGTTATCAGTGGACAGTTGTACAGTCTCTTGTTATCAGTGGACAGTTCTACAGTGTCTTATTATCAGTGGACAGTTGTACAGTCTTTGTACAGTCGTTTGTTATCAGTTGACAGTTGCACAGTCTCTTGTTATCAGTGGACAGTTGTACAGTCTCTTGTTATCAGTGGACAGTTGTACAGTCTCTTGTTATCAGTGGACAGTTGTACAGTCTCTTGTTATCAGTGGAAAGTTGTACAGTCTCTTGTTATCAGTGGACAGTTGTACAGTGTCTTGTTATCAGTGGACAGTTGTACAGTCTCTTGTTATCAGTGGACAGTTGTACAGTTTTTTTGTTATCAGTGGACAGTTGTACAGTCTCTTGTTATCAGTGGACAGTTCTACAGTGTCTTATTATCAGTGGACAGTTGTACAGTCTTTGTACAGTCGTTTGTTATCAGTTGACAGTTGCACAGTCTCTTGTTATCAGTGGACAGTTGTACAGTCTCTTGTTATCAGTGGACAGTTCTACAGTGTCTTATTATCAGTGGACAGTTGTACAGTCTTTGTACAGTCGTTTGTTATCAGTTGACAGTTGTTATCACAGTCAGTCTTGTTATCAGTGGACAGTTGTACAGTTCTTGTTGTCATCAGGACAGTTTGTATCACACAGTCTCTTGTTATCAGTGGACAGTTTGTACAGTCTCTTGTTATCAGTGGACAGTTGTACAGTCTCTTGTTATCAGTGGACAGTTGTACAGTCTCTTGTTATCAGTGGACAGTTGTACAGTCTCTTGTTATCAGTGGACAGTTGTACAGTGGACTTGTACAGTTGTTATCAGTGTGGACAGTTGTACAGTCTCTTGTTATCAGTGGACAGTTGTACAGTTTATTACAGTCTCAGTTGTTATCAGTCTTTGTACAGTCATCAGTGGACAGTTGTACAGTCTCTTTGTTATCAGTGGACAGTTGTACAGTCTCTTGTTATCAGTGGACAGTTCTTGTACAGTTGTACAGTTTTGTTATCAGTGGACAGTTGTACAGTGTCTTTTATCAGTGGACAGTTGTTACAGTCTCAGTCTCTTGTTATCAGTGGACAGTTGTACAGTCTCTTGTTATCAGTGGACAGTTGTACAGTCTCTTGTTATCAGTGGAAAGTTGTACAGTCTCTTGTTATCAGTGGACAGTTGTACAGTCTCTTGTTATCAGTGGAAAGTTGTACAGTCTCTTGTTATCAGTGGACAGTTGTACAGTGTCTTGTTATCAGTGGACAGTTGTACAGTCTCTTGTTATCAGTGGACAGTTGTACAGTTTCTTGTTGTTATCAGTGGACAGTTGTACAGTCTCTTGTTATCAGTGGACAGTTGTACAGTCTCTTGTTATCAGTGGAAAGTTGTAAAGTCTTTGTACAGTCGTTTGTTATCAGTTGACAGTTGCACAGTCTCTTGTTATCAGTGGACAGTTGTACAGTCTCTTGTTATCAGTGGACAGTTCTACAGTGTCTTATTATCAGTGGACAGTTGTACAGTCTCTTGTTATCAGTGGAAAGTTGTACAGTCTCTTGTTATCAGTGGACAGTTGTACAGTCTCTTGTTATCAGTGGACAGTTGTACAGTCTCTTGTTATCAGTGGACAGTTGTACAGTCTCTTGTTATCAGTGGACAGTTGTACAGTCTCTTGTTATCAGTGGACAGTTGTACAGTCTCTTGTTATCAGTGGAAAGTTGTAAAGTCTTTGTACAGTCGTTTGTTATCAGTTGACAGTTGCACAGTCTCTTGTTATCAGTGGACAGTTGTACAGTCTCTTGTTATCAGTGGACAGTTGTACAGTCTCTTGTTATCAGTGGACAGTTGTACAGTCTCTTGTTATCAGTGGAAAGTTGTATAGTCTCTTGTTATCAGTGGACAGTTGTACAGTCTCTTGTTATCAGTGGACAGTTGTACAGTCTCTTGTTATCAGTTGACAGTTGTACATCCTCTTGTTATCAGTGGACAGGTGTACAGTCTCTTGTTATCAGTGGACAGGTGTACAGTCTCTTGGTATCAGTGGACAGTTGTACAGTCTCTTGGTATCAGTGGACAGTTGTACTGTCTCTTGTTATCAGTGGACAGTTGTACAGTCTCTTGTTATCAGTGGATAGTTGTACATCCTCTTGTTATCAGTGGACAGTTGTACAGTCTCTTGTTATTAGTGGACAGGTGTACAGTCTCTTGTTATCAGTGGACAGGTGTACAGTCTCTTGGTATCAGTGGACTGTTGTACAGTCTCTTGTATCAGTGGGCTGTTGTACATCCTCTTGTTATCAGTGGACAGTTGTACAGTCTCTTGTTATTAGTGTACAGTCTCTTGGTATCAGTGGATAGTTGTACAGTCTCTTGGTATCAATGGACAGTTGTACAGTCTCTTGTTATCAGTGGACAGTTGTACAGTCTCTTGTTATCAGTGGACAGTTGTATATCCTCTTGTTATTAGTGGACAGATGTACAGTCTCTTGGTATCAGTGGACAGTTGTACAGTCTCTTGGTATCAGTGGACAGTTGCAGTCTCTTGTTATCAGTGGACAGTTGTATAGTCTCTTGTTATCAGTGGACAGTCGTACAGTCTCTTGTTATCAGTGGATAGTTGTACAGTCTCTTGTTATCAGTTGTACAGTCTCTTGTTATCAGTGGACAGTTGTACAGTCTCTTGTTATCAGTGGACAGTTGTACATCCTCTTGTTATTAGTGGACAGATGTACAGTCTCTTGGTATCAGTGGACAGTTGTACAGTCTCTTGGTATCAGTGGACAGTTGCAGTCTCTTGTTATCAGTGGACAGTTGTATAGTCTCTTGTTATCAGTTGTACAGTCTCTTGTTATCAGTTGTACAGTCTCTTGTTATCAGTGGACAGTTGTACATCCTCTTGTTATTAGTGGACAGGTGTACAGTCTCTCTGTATCAGTGGACAGTTGTACAGTCTCCTGTTATCAGTGCTACTGTTATCAGTCTTTTCTGTCTCCTGTTATCAGTGGAACAATCATATAGTGTCATTGGCTGCTCTTTCTTGTAACACAGATCCTGTCACCGTGATGAAAATCAATTGACTAAGCTTCCTTGGTTCCAGACTCCAACTCGCAGCCTTCTGTCATAGAGCCACGCAGCCTTCTGTCATAGAGCCATGCAGCCTTCTGTCATAGAGCCATGCAGCCTTCTGTCATAGAGCCATCAATGTAGTCAATTCAATAGTTTACACCAATTGCTTGTTGCAGGTGGGCCTTATGGTGTGTTTGCGGGGCGCGACGCGTCACGCGGCCTGGGGACGTTCTCACTGACTGAGGAGGCGATTAAAGATGAGTACGATGACCTCAGTGACCTCAACTCCATACAGATGGACAGCATCCGCGAGTGGGATATGCAGTTCACAGGTAAGGTTATGATTTGTGCAATCAGAACGTAGCTGATGTAAAGCTATCAAAAACTGGCTGAACTTGCTAACCAACCGTGGTGTTGTACGCTCGTGTGATCATATGCATACATATTTTCCGCTTTGCTGAGTTAAAAACTAAAGACAAGCCATCTGTTTTACATTTCCATCTGCAGAAAAATATGACTATGTAGGACGCCTGTTGCGCCCAGGACAGGAGCCTACTGACTACACTGACACGGAAGAAGAACAGAACACATCCGATTCTCAAGAAAAACCCAAATCACAGTGACCTTGTGACTTGGCCCTCAGTGACCTTGTTGCTCGGCCCTCATTGGACCTATTAGTTTACCTAGGCTATCATTGGAGGATCCCTCAGGGGCTTTTGTACAACCTCGTGCCCAGAGCTGTATTGATGCATGAGCACACGTGAATTAGCCTTACAAATATTCAATGTTTCCATTCAGATTGGATGCTTCTTGCGAACTAATCCCCTCATGAGTGTTTCTTTTTCTATGTGATGATTTGTAGCCAGTATGTGGGAAGCTTTAGTTGGCTTGTCAGAGATAATGCCATTGTGTGAAGGTCAGGGTATGGTGTAGAGAGGGAAGGGGAGATAGGGGGTGGGGGCTGAAAGGGGGTGGATGGAGAAAGTCATGACAGAGGGTCAAGGTCATTGGTTGAGCCTACTGGGTCACACGCTGGGGATGAGGGTGACTACACGAGGCCATGATAGTATTGTAATTGGAGGATGGGGTTATTGTAGGTTTGATCTGATCGCCATACACAGATGCATAATTGTAGGAGGGATTAAGGTGATGAAGTTGGTGGGGGCGGGGCGGGGCGGGGACTGGTGGCAATTAGCCTGCTATTGGTGCTTAGAAAATGGCTTAATGAACATTTGTTGTGCAGAAAATTGTTTGATGTAATCAACTCAATTCTGCATCACCTTGATCAAGTTAGTTTGTGCTGGCCTGGGTAGTGTGACAAAATAAATACAAGTGGAATATCAGATGTTGTCCGACAATGGAAAGACATGCGTGTGTTTAAATGACAAATGTCCATTCCATCTGTGAAATATCAAAGATATCTTTTTTTAAGGAAAATATTCCAGTATTTTTTGGGTGTATTACCAGCAGTCTTTTAGCTTATGTTGCCTCCAAATGCTGTGTTAAACCCGACTTCATATAGGTGTGAGATGGTCTAGTCTGGATGGAGTGAATGACTCTTGTAAGTGAAGAAACACAAACATCTACAGTTTAGCAAAAGGCTCAGTTTGGTGTTGGACATATGCATTTCACTCAAAAGCTTTATTGCTAACCTGAATATGTGTTATGTATACATTTCCTTACTTGATGTTGTTGTTCAAAAACAAGTTGCACGCCTTGGCTTGTAAAATTTAAGATATTTGATGCTGGGAAAAAAGTGGTGAATCCGTATGAATGGTATTCAATCGGTGCAAAATTATTGTTTTTACCACAGGTAATCTGATCATGCATTCGTGTATAGTTTGTCATTGTATTTCTTTTAAATAATGACATGGAATCTTACAGTATTTTGCATTATTTAATGTATCTTAAGTTAAGAAAATATGAATTAACAACGTGCTTTAAGATTCTCCTGTTTATCAACTTCTTCATTAAATTTCGATACTACGTTATGAATAATCAGGGTAAATCATAACGTCTTCAATAATAACGGGCTAAGCCGTTGTAGATTAAGTCGACACTTATTCGACTACAATTTTTTATATTTTTTTGCACTGCTTTATTGAATAGACTGGTTAGTTTTTCATTGAGTACGAATGCGCCTTTAAATTGTTCAGTCTACTGCAATCGCTGTAAGGTAAGGGTTGTAATATATTGAACCAGTTGGGAACTTTGTAAATATGAATAAAATTTTGATGACTTTAAATTGTGCTCTTTTCCCCTTCGATATAGAGGTAATCTTTAGATACCATGATATTATACAGAGGTAGTTCCTGATACTGTGATAGGGTGATGAGTTACGGATACTAGCTAGGATATGTCAATGTGATCTCAATTTCCTCATGTCATAATGGCATATTGTGTGGACAGATGGAATGATCTCTGATTTTCAATCAATTTTCTTTATTGACAAGAGAAATTATACTTGTATAATACAGTAGCGATCTTAAAGTTTCACTTCACAGAATGAACATCTAAGTCATACATAGACGGAGACAAAAGCACACCAAGTCATCGATTCAAGTCACATTATTTCACCAATATATTAATCGTATAAAAAATTATCAATTCATTCGATTTGTTAAAATACAACAAACTGAGTCTCCCAGTTACTACAAAATTAAGTTGGCATGGCAACATATGAGGTTGTTTGCTCAACTAATTTTTCTCTAAATATAAAACAAATGTACAAGAAAGAGCATGAAGTAGTAACATTGACAGCGAGTTGGAAGAAGCTAGGAATTTATATGCATAAATTTGATATATAAAAATGTAAACAAGTTTTAAGATGATCAGTTCAATAACCCGATTGACAGGCAATTGCCACACCTATTTTAGTAAGGTGGTGATATCATTACTATAAGTAGGTGTGCTGTGAGGACTCGGGTGTATTGGGTGTATTCATGACAGACAGTAGGTGTGCTGTGAGGACTCAGGTGTATTGGGTGAATTCATGACTGACATGATCTGATGTGGTAAGGAGTGTTACGTTCGGTGAGGAGGACAATGTGATGCCTACATAATGGGATTTTGGTGTGGAGCTGTGGTGTTAATCTCTTTTGTGGGTTTATTTTTAGATACAGTAGCAAGGTACTGTGGTGCTATTATGTGGTGTGAGGATGCAGTACTATAATGTTGTTCTATGGCGTGATATAATGGCGAGTGATTTTATTCTGTTTTGTTATTTCGCTGTGTGATTCAGTGATGCTAAAGGTCTTTGATTCAGAACTGCCACAATTCAAACAGATCTTAAACATTTTAACTTGATGACATATACATAAATTCAGGGAGCTGCCTTAATTAACAATGACAATCTTTACACAGAAAGGCTCATTCTATTCACTACTACCCAAATGTATAACCCCTACACCTGTACAAAAATATCACCTCATTTTCTGCCACTTGAAATCTATGACAAATCTATCATAATGACTTTGGGATGTTCTCCGAGTTGAATAAGAAAACAAGGAATCCGACATCGGTTTTTGTTGTTGGATGCAGCTATCAAAAGAGCTTCCCTCCAATGGTATTCAAAACTATATACAATGTGACTGTGAAAACAAACACATATTGACTAAGATTGTCGTTTGTAAAATCTGTTGACAGAAGCACCGTAGCATGTCAAAAACACTGATTCTGTTAAGTCTACTCTATCAACACCCATTAAATACAAAACTACACTTAATTCATAGTATATATTTGTGATTAACCTTAAATTACCAAGGGACAATTCAGCTACTTCACTGGACGTTATGACCACACATTTTTCTATCACGGATATATATTACTTTCAGAGACACACAATAGATTATGCGAGACTATTTAAAAGCACATTCGATTATGATGAACTTGTCAAAGAACGTCATGACGCTAAAAGGGAATACTGAAATGGAATTAATTCTCAAACTCGAAATATATCTTTTTCTTAATCAACTATATACTGCACCCCTCACCCACCAGCTCAACTCAAAATTGTTTACCTATTTCTCAATTGTAAAATAGCATTCTTTCCTGGGTCCAAACTAGTCAAACAAGTTAATTTCAATGAGGAAACATTATCATTAAATCCCAATACATTCTGGCCATGCTTTACTTGGTAATTTAGAACAACCAGACTTTAATAAGACTGTATTTGGTATGAAATGAAACAGGTACATGAAATGAAAATGAACGATGGCAAGACTTGAGACAGCAACACCATAAAAAGCAGCCAGAGACAAACATTTCAGCTGGAACACCAGCAGAGTGTATCATAAAGAAATGTCAAAAAGTTCAAAGTACTACACTAAGTAGTAACACTAAGTGGCCTCTCTTGATGATGTAGCCAAATACCATTCACGTTTTCAGAAGTAGAATTTTCGGCTTTATCATTTCTTTAAGTACACGTCTGTGATTGTGAATTCAATTTCTTAAACCGTTTGTTTAAAGGTAGACTGAAATCCAAGTTAAGCCCTGTTCTTTGTTAATTGTCAACACACAGGCATGTGATACTAACTATTGGGTGCTTCTTTTAATTACTCCTGCGACAGCTGCCATTTTTCTTCTCCTTTTGTCACTACCTCCATTTGACACTATATCCTATTCATTTCCATTTTTCTCTCCAAATCTTCCTCTGCAATTCTGCATGCTGGCAGAGATACACTGAGTGCCATGAGGAAAGTGAGCCCGGAGGTACAGAGAAAGCCTCCTCACATTCTTGTATCGAGCACAGAATTCTTGGCATGTGCAGAGTCACCTCCATAGGAATTGTAATCCGTAAAGCGAGAATCACGAAGATGGATGTAGTTGGATGTGGCGCATATGATCAGAAGAACCTGGTTGTCACAAATAAAGAAACACCCACAGCTAAAATCATGGCCATCAGGACACTATTGCTAGGTCATGTCCTTGTTATTATGTAATATTACCAAGTAATGATATCGTGGGATATTGTTTGACAGGTTACAGCAAATATTAGAATTAGCAACAATTCATTAGCAATAATAATACATCATTTAGTAAATGATTTCCATGGCAAAATAAAGGGCATGATTTTTTTGCTCATTGATATAATCTACATATTTAGTAGTAAAAATGGAATTAGTAGTAAAAATGGAATCTGTTTTTTCTTACCAGTCCCAAGACAACACAAATGCTGGCCAGAAGGGCTATGGCATAGCAGATCATAACGTCCTCATGCACCTACAGCATAATCATAGCGTTAATTTGTATTTATAAGGTTAGGGTTTATTGATGATGGAAATGAATTTTTGGACAATAAGAATGAGTTCCACTCACAAAGATTTTATCGTAAAAGTTGGTGAGTTTGTCGCCACTGTACACCATACTCTCATTGAAGAGCCCTACATGTGCACAGGTATATTTATCATGAGCAATCTCCAAGGCACTGATTCATGCCACTAAAAATCCCATGAGTCAATAAGATGATTTATCCAATGACATTGATTCATAAATATATTACTAAAGAAATGCATAATTAGATTGATCACTTACCATAATCCATAAGGTCAATGCTGCTGGCTTCTTGAACTTTGACTCGGATATGAATGACAAGAAGAAGCATCATAGGAATTGCCACAACAACGCTGACAGCCACCCAGGCTACGGCAAGAAACACCAGCAGCACAACGACCTGTCATGACATCACAACGTCACATTACTGACATCACAACGCCTCATGACTGACATCACAACGTCTCATTACTGACATAACATAACATTACTGACATAACGTAACATTCATGACATCACAATGTCACATTCATGACATCAGTGTCACATTAGTGACATCACAATGTCACATTACTGATATCACAATGTCACATTACTGACATCACAAATGTCACATTACTGACATCACAACGTCACATAACTGACATAACGTCTTATTACTTACATCACAATGTCATACTACTCAAATCACAGCGTCATATAGTGCCAACACAACCAAGAAAGCGAAAGAAAGCATCCACAACCAAAGATGTTATCACAAATTCCCGAGTGAAAATGATATCAGCTGTACTTTATTTCCTCTCCACTTAATATGTAATGAAATACATCTAATAACATATTTTTTTTCAAATGCTGACACCTCAACTCAACAAGGATCATTACTCGAAGCTGTCCTGCTTTTGAAATGATAACCGTTATGACAAGACTAAATCATAACGTTTATATTACTACATAGTATTCCGTGACACACGAGTCAAGGTCCCCTAGTCCATTGGCTGCGGGACCTTTTTACATGTTAATGATATTCAATAGTCTCGTCAAGGGCGAGAAGCCGAGAAGCGTAGCGGAACCCCTGGAGTCTGGGACGCAGACTAGTGACACACAGCGAATTGGCCAATATCCACGATAACACATAAAGTATTCCAGAGCATGTATCGAACAATATAGCCTCATCAAACTACACCAATTGCAGGCTATGCAAAATTGAACATAGCTTCTAAATCGAACAGCTAAATCGAATAGGTGACCTGACCCAGATATATTCCCGTGGTTATGGTGAGTCGCACACCAATCGACAGTGACATAGCCCGGACGAAACCGGCTGGTCCATGGTGAAATTTACAGCCCACTGGCAGAAAATATAACCCCACCCCTTGAAATAATCGTTAGCATTTTCTCATCCAGACAATTATGACATTATTTTCTCGCCTAATTGTCTTAAACACTTTTGCTGCTTCATGTAATCCGCAATCAAGCCAAACACTGCCCTCCCCACTTCTAAAAACCCGACATGATGCACAAGTCATGCCGGTCCCGCGCCTGATAGCAACAAGCCCTCGTGCTTTCATCATTTTCATTGCATCAGGAAATTAGCAAAAAAGAGCCTGATGCTACTGCGCGCATTTATCGCATCAGCCAATGTGTTGACATTGCCATGACAACACCAGCGTATGCACCTGGTTCCCATGGAGCTATCGCTAAGGTTACTCAATGAAATAAGCAGTAAATTATTGAGCACATTTATGGAAATTTATGCGACTACTTGTGCACTTGGGATGTTTAGATAGTGACAACTCCATTTATCTGATGTGAAACCACAAAACCTGTTCCTTATATACCGCACCACACTGTCACAGCAAACGCAACAACTGATGAACAGCAAAACCTGACTAAACGGGCAATCCTGGCAGCCGAGGCAGATAGGGTTCCTTTAACAACAGTGGAGACCCCAAGTGTTTGCATGCAAAATAATAGTAATAACAATAACAATAGCAATAATAATAATAATAAGTAGTAGTAGTATAAGTAGTAGTAGTAGTAGTAGTAGTAGTAGTAGTAGTATAAGTAGTAGTAGTTGTAGTAGTAGTAGTAGTAGTAGTAGTAGTAGTAGTAGTAGTAGTAGTAGTAGTAGTAGTAGTAGTAAGCGAAACACGTCCGTTATACACAGTATTGGTCGCACAGAGGTATCCGTTATTAACAGGTTTCACAGTACATTAAAAAAGCGGCACACTTACGATAGCATTGAGGACACGGCCACACATGTTTTTAGCTGAGGAGCTGAAAACCATGGAGCTGGTAGGGGGTGAAGAGATGGACGCGGCCACCAGAGCTATCGTGGCCACAAACACCATCCCGAACAGAACCCCGAGACATAGCGCGTCCGAGTAGGGCAAGCTGAAAGCAAACACCAAATCCAAATCTCCCTGGATCTACTGACACATCCCAGATAATCCCTTACTCATCGACTAGGCTTGGCAACTTGGCCAGACACCCCTGTTATTTTCATAAAATTCCATTCTCAACATTGGGAGATATCTGAGGAAAACAGACAGCACCATGTGACTTATGTAGGGACTAATACGCGGGGTTTTGTGCTCCTCTTAGCAATCAAAGCTGCCATAAGAAAACCGAAAAGAATGGAAATGTTTAAGAATGAATTACACTGTGGTTATGTTGCTTCGCCCATACAACACCGTCATACCGTGGGGCTCGAACCCGCAACCATCCGACTGCAATTCTTGACTCGCCACCATTGGTGCAAACAAGGCTAGAAACAGCCGTCGAACGCGTCTCCGGCACTACCCGCATTCTGGTATTAATCGCTTCGATAACTGGTTCAGGGCACGCCTATAATAGTAAGTAATATTTGTAGTGTGAATAAACTGATGTGGTTGCCGTGGAATTTGTGCTGTACTGTGAGCATCATGGAATAAATAGGCAATAATCGGATGAAATAAAGCCCCAAACAGGCCAGACGTCATCCCCACAGCCAGATATCAAACAGTCGTGTCGCAACGTTAAACGCCACCTCTGAACCAATTGATGCAAGCGACCGTTTCCTTCCAATACGAGTCGATCGGCCTTCACTTCCATTTCCAGGTCGCACAGCGGCCGTTGTCTATTGCAACTCAACTACACGCACGATTACCCGATTACGCCGATTTATATTTGCCTGAATAATCAGGGGCGTTTGGTTTTGGCGTCACGCGGTTTGGTTGGATCAATATTTCCTATCATCTAAACGTTGCTGGCGGTGATAGCGAAGGTCATTGACCACACGTGCTTGAAGATGAGGTAAAAAGACCCTGGAATTGTTTCTGTTTAGTCAGCTTATAACGTGAAGTACATCCGCTGAAGCTATTGTTTGTCGTAAGCTGCTCAGTCACCGGAATGACCAAAGGGTTTTGCAGCCGCTAATGTTCTTTTACGATCAGATTCAGGAAAGAATTAAGTGAGTTCATTAAGGCATTCAACGGATGAGTATGGCGCGGTGGCCTTATTGGAATACCGAGCACTTCGCACCCGAAGCCAGTCAGCTTTGGGAATCCTTTCTCGTTCACCGGTTATCCCCTATATACATAGAGTTAAAAGACGCACCAACGAGGTTGATTTAGGAGTGTCCGCGGACGAACCCAATTTTGGCTAAATACCAGGGCGGCATTGACAGGATGGAAAGATGACAACAGATAATAGTATGTTTGTGTCAGTGTCAGTTCGACCTGGAGCAAAAATAACTCTTGACAACCATCAAACATAGCCCGAATACCCCACAAGCTCTTCGCCTCCGATCAACATATCTCATGATACATACTCACAATCCTAAATATACTTTTTGGGAGTAAACCAAAATAGAAAACGGAGTTTATGTCCACTGGTTCGATTTTAGGTTTAAAAAAATATTACCACAATATTAGGGAAGGTCGAATTAATACGGGTCAGGGAGGGGAAGGTTCAAAATATTTTGGTGATAATGTTGAACGATCCCTTATATATTCTGCATTGCCGATCTGAATCTCTTACAAGGATTTATACTCTAAAACCCTTTAAGGGGTTTTTAAAAATACAGGAGTCTAGAAGTTAATTAGAATCACAATATTATACAGAACCAAAACGAATAAAGGAATATGACGTACATATCATCACGCTCGAGAACGTCTCGACTTCGCGCTATGGCGACCATGAGAGCCCCGCCGCAGGCACTGACCATGGCGGTGAGAAACACCCACGAGACGAGAGTTCCATACGGAACGTTGGCGAGACAGCGACAGCAGCGCGCGCAGCATCCGTCATCTGCAAACAAACAAAAACACATACTGAAATATGCGAACCATGACCTAGTTTCACCACATTGTTGCATCGATTGTTAGCCAAACTTGGTACCAAGTATTAACGGAACAACAAATATCAAATGTCGTATTAGTGACTGGTCCCACAGCATGCAAAAAAATACTGAGCTGTGATTCGTCTTTCAGAGCAGGTACAAATCTGACATCTCACACATAATGCAGGAACTAATAGTCAGCAGATCAAAGCAGTGTAGCATCTCAGATCAAGTCATGGTAATCGTGCGTTAGTGTACGCAGACTGGTTCATTGTATCGAATACTCATACAGGCAACAGCTGTTAGTAGACAACACCAACCTAATTATTAATAGAACGGGTCAAGGCGTTTCACTCCATTGCTCCACAAACATACGCTGAATGTATATCTATATTTCAGTGATGACGTCACATATCTAATCCATAGCTCATGTTACAATAATTCTATTTTCAGCCGCGAGGACCAAATTATATAGCAATCAATGAATGAGTAGGTTTGGACTACTGACTCTGCCACAATCTTTTGTTCGTATGGATAATAATGCTAGATCCATTAAATACATTATAGTAAGCTCACTTTTATTAGTATGTAAATCTTGAGGTCCTAACACGCGTAAACTCTCATGCAGTACATCAGCCCTAACGAACAGCGGCCCTATGTAGTACACATCAATTGCGTGACCCAGTTGACTGAGCGGGAATTTACATTGCTTGCATGGCTTGTCGGTTCTCGGTATAAACAATGAACGAATGCACCTCCTTCCTGATATCATCCAACAAACTCCTGCTAATAAAAAAAGAGGGTTCGCACCGCAAGTAAACTCCCAGCAGAGATAATACAAGTCTATTTATAGGACGAGGCAGTTATATCAATTCTGAGATGAAAACAAAAACAGAAAAAAAAACGAGAGCAGATAAAAATTAAAAGCCTGTTTGCAATAGACAAGCGGCTGTAGGGAATGAGCAAAGGGCTGCTAGATGAGAACAATGATGGCATATCACTCGGTTCGCCTGGTCAGTGTTGGGAAGAAGGGCTGCTGCTGCTGATGCTGCTGCAGGCGGGATGGCGAGAGGACGCTGAGCGGAGTATTCCTTAGCAACCTGCTGCTTAAGCAGCTATTGCGCGGGGCAGTTGTGAAATGGCCGCGCTACTTCCAACCCTGTGTTGCTCGCTAGTTGAAAAAAGGGCGAGCAAAGATCAGAGTTGGTCGTGAAGCGTTGAACGTAGGCTGAATCAGGGCAGAGGGGTGCCGAGCAGGCGGTGTGGGGTGGGAGGGAGGTAAAACAGTGTGGGCATGATTGTCATGACAAGTGTTGAGAAACAAAGGTGCTTTCTTACAAGTCGGATCCAGCCGATAATAGTGACCCACTTGGAACGCGATGAATCTAGCTCCGTCATCCTCCATGAAACGAACAATTGATGCAGAGGCGACGCGCACGCGTATGAAGACTTGAATAAGACCCCGGTCATTGTTACATACTCCACGCAGAAGAATTAACTCATTGTAGATAACTAATCAGAAAATTCTCAGGAATAAATCATCGAATGTCCGGAAAGAAAAATTAATTCATGAACAAGCGAATTCACTTCGTCGTTCATTGAGAGCATGACCTTGAGAGCATGACCTTGACAAATGCTGTTACAAACATACCAAATAATCGCATATTTGTCTATTCTTTCTGCGTTGGAGACATATATGATGCCAGCACAATCAGCAAGTTTGTTCTTGGATACATTTACCGACCCAATATCAGGGCATGGCCAAATACACGGCTTCAAATGTGCAGAAAGGCGGGTGTAAGAAGAACATACGTGGGTGGTCAAGAGTCCAAATCGAGGCAAGACAAATTTGGGGCGAGTAAGACATTGGATCTGCGGAGATCTTCTCGAAAAGAGCCCTCCAAGAGGTAACAGAAATACAATATTGCGACGAGGGTGTTTATGAAGCAATGAAAAAATCGATAACTTGCACGCCTGCGGTGGGATGCGTTTGCAGTGCCCCCGTTAGGAAACGGCCGCCGAATGAAAGCGGGTTTCTCCATCCTGGGAATGGGGTGAAGTAGCTGTATGTAGTCAGTAAAGGGGGTGCGGGGAAGTTGCTCGAAAATGTTGGCGCCAAATACGGGGAGCTAAACGCGAGGGGATCATGTAACGTACGAGAGCGTGGTATCAAGGTGGCGCCGTCTGGCGAGTCTGCGACAATGGTGGATAGTTTAGCCCCCTGGCGTCAAGTAAAAGGCGTCCCGGGGCGCGTCGCGTCGGTGACGAGCGAGTGAACGATGCTGATGAAGAGATAAACTGGCAACGAGACGTTGTCATGCCATCACGAACCCAGAGACTCCAAAAGGAAAATGATATTTGGCAGCCAAACAGTAAAATCGATTACAGCCGTTATTGGCTATCCAACCTACGACCTTAATGAAAACCCATTACTTAACCCAGTTAACAAAGGTACCCCCCCCCCTCCCCCCCCTCCCCAGTGAGCATTATATATTTAGCACCGGAGTTTGATCCTCTTATCTAGAATCTAAGCAGAGCTGCAACTAGGGATGCTGATGGCAGCTCGTAGCCAACGCGTGGGTGTCATTCATTTTACCAGAACGTCGTGATACCTGGTGACGCCTGGAAGTGATCTATTGATGTTATCATTTGTCACGTCATCATCACGTGAGCCATGTCACGTCATCGTCACGTGACCCATTCGCACCAATCAAACTGAAATGTGATGCACACACAAGTCCCCTTCCAACATCTTCGTCAAACAGGAGAGCAATATTGAAACGCTAGGAAGTAGGCGATTAATTTATAACATGGCTTTGAATGAGCAAGCAGAGGTCAAGAAGAGGTCTACTCTGCAACACGGCCTGTCTTAGTGAGCCAATGTAGGTCGGGGCAATATGACTGATAACGATACCAACACCAGAAATTTGACTTACAATCAAATCAGCTATCAGATTTAAGCACAGCATAGAATGGATATTGGTTGATCAATAGTGACGTCCACCGCAAATGAAAAAACAAAAGAAAAACCAAGGTGCAGAGAGTTGCACATTCAAATGGTTGAGAACTAATAATTATACATCGTTTGCTGTTCAAATGTTTTGATTTTTAACTGCTAAGATATTTAGCTGCGTCATTTGGCTTCTGTTCATTCTAAGTTAAAAAAATATTAACAAGAAGCCAATGGGCTCGAAGCTCTACTGCTTTCGACCAAATTTTCATTTGAACGTTATCACAATATCTAAATCAATCGTTTATAGATTTACATTGTATTTATTGGCACACTTTAAAGGGTCACAGATCTCTCAAATGATGTCACACTGGCCTAGTAATTGAACCACACATGAGAAGCACATGTGTTTGAAAGAGCATTTATAACATTCAACAAGCTATTTTGACAAAATGTGCCACAGAAATGCAACTATATTCTTAATTTGATTGTATGGCATTGGGAATGATGTCAATGTCACGGATAATCTCTTTCCTGGCTGTAAATAAATTCCAAAAGGTTTTGTAATTGCTTAGTATTTAAAAGTTCCTAATACCTATGGTCCTTACTTCGCACCAAAGATTTTGCAATAATAAAGTTGAAGGACATGTAGGGCTGATTTTTTACTCTACAAATTGCCATAAATTAAATAGGGATCCATGTGTAATTTGGGGCTGTTTGCTATCGTCATAATAAAATTTGCCATCAAAAATGCATCAGCTTCGCTAACTCCTAAGTTGTGAATGTGATCATTAAAACATAATATATAAACTCATAAACTCACTAATAAAGGGTCCCGCCATACTTTTTATGCTAAAATATGCTAGCATGTATATTCATAACGTTCCACAAGCCGCATCGGCAAAATGTGCCACTCAAATGTATCAGATTCAAAGATTTTTTATTTGTGACTGTGACCTTCGAAATAAGGGCAAGGTAATTAATAAACTCTCTTATCCAAGGTTCCAAGACATTTTGGCCGAAAAGAAATTACTGCAGGTGTACTGATAGCTAAGCAACCGCAGATTCAAATCCCCATTTTGTTTTCATTGATCATGAGATTTCTTATCAGTTTTTCCCTCAACAACTCAGAACTGATAATTAGCTTGCAAAGAGATATAAACATAAGAAAGGTCCCTGCCTGTTGTGGGGCTGGTGGCTTGCTTTACAATAAACCGTGCCATCAAAGTTGACGGGTGGACGGACGGACAGAGCAATGGTATATGATAAGCTCGACCGTAGAGCTAATAATATTGCTCTTTGTGGTCTTGCATTTTCCATTTTTTGTAAATTACATGACAAATTTAATCCTATGAATCGATTTCGACATCAATAAGATTGACTGGGAGGCAATGTTCATTGGTAAATACCAGGACAAAACAATACGGTAAGCTCAGTGACCCCATATAACCGCCCCTTTAGGTGTGGACGTCTTCTCCGACGCGGTGTAAGGTCAAGGTCGTACACATGCGCGTCCCGGGTTGTCGGCATGACCTCCATGGGGCCTCCTTTTAGGGTCCAAGTCATTCTAATGAGGATACATGGGCAGCAAGGACAGCTTGCCGACAGCACTCCCCAACATAAACCTATCCGCCAAGAGCAATTGGGGCTCATGCCCTGAGCAGTTTTCACCTACTCGCCTGGGTTCAGGGTTTATAGCCAGACGATCGGGGAAAACAAAAAAGGCCAAAACTGACGGGAGCACTGAAATACGGACGGCTGCCTCGACTACAAATTAACGTTCTGGACGCGTTGAAACGAGCAAGGTGAAACGGATGAGGGGCGTGGCTAGATTGACCCAGGCTCTGCATTCGTAACAATCAGAGACGCAACGCGCGTCCCACATCCGCGATTTGTATTTGAGCCACGCGTCATATTTTCTCCCAAATAAGCCTTTGCGATAGCATACAAGGCTCTATTGGCGTTGATATGAAAGCGACAGAACCGGATGCGTTCTGCATATGCTGCCAATACGTCTAGACATTTCATGCTAATTCAGACCTCCGTAATGTGCTAAGGTTTCGCCAACATGTCAGCCTCAGTCGCCGTGTTATCGACCGGTTCAGGGTGGAACGCGCGTCGAATAACAGACTCTAAATACACAATAACTGAGCAATTTATGGAACTTGTGCAACTATGATTACACAGATAGCCATTTTGGCATTCTCGGATTATTCGACAGATGTATTTCGATCCGTGCAGTTCATCCTACCCCTATGACCCCACCCCACGCCCCACTCCACAAGCCTTCATTATCGCGACCCACACCGAGCCAAATGCAGGATGCATAATTCACAACGTAACATTTCAATACCGTCGCACCTTCAGGAGGCCCACTGCGTTCTCCAACCTTAATCGCGAATCTCCATAGTGAAATCCGTCAAGCATACTCGAAAGAGGTAATATCAAGAGCAGCGCCTTTTGCCGAAGTACACGATTAATAAACTATGAAATATTTAATACACGGATTCACATGCAGTTCCTCGTCACGGCATATCACGGAATGGATTGGCTTTATGGCACACCCAATTCAGTAGCATGAACCATTCGCAAAATACCGGAAGGGAAATTAGTCTTTGGGAACGTAATCAGGTAATGTTCTAGATTCCAACAAGAAATGTGTCGGTCATGATATCTAGACTGTACTACAACTGGACTCACTTTTCCTTTACCAAATGCTCCCAGTATTAGAGGTAAAACCATTGCAATATGAAGACACCGACAACCACAACTTAACGAATGAAAACAAAAAACTCACTCTGGCCAGTATACGTCAGTGATATATAACGAACTTTCGATGACAGATATTATAACAAAAAAATGCGACCTGTATCGCGAAACAAAAAATTGTTAACAAACAAACGCACAAACACACAAACTTACAAACCGGGCCGATCGACATAAAACGCCAAGTTAATAAGACAAACTAAATGTGCTGGCATTGGGAGTGAGACACACTAATTCTGTAGGCATGGAGAGTGAGACACACTAACTGTGCTGGCATGGGGAATAAGACAAACTAATTCTGTAGGCATGGAGAGTGAGACACACTAACTGTTAGAGTGAGGCACACTAACTGTGTTGGTATGGAGGATGAGGCACACTTACTGTGTAGGCATTGGGATTGAGAATAAGCACACACTAGCGACCATGCAGCGGTTGCAAAGGCATTGTCTGCTGGGCCAACAAAGGTACAAAACCAAGCGCCACCTGCCGGTGACTATCGATTTCGCAATCGGTACTGTACCAGCAGGGAAAAATTGTCCCATATATGGTTGCCCGAGCAACAACACGAGCAGCATCAGCAGCTGTAACAGCATCAGCATGAGAGACTCGAGGTTAGAATCGGGGAGGGATGCTCCTCAAGTCCATTACGCCCCGTCAACTCACCAGCACACCGGGTCAGCTAAAATAAGACGATTGTTCAAATACATAAATGGATCGTGTCAGGCGTGAAACATGATCCCGACAAGCACAACGCTCTCCCTGGTGGCCTGAGACTTCAGCTGGGAACGAACGCGCCATGTTCCCCGTGTCTCAAGAGACAGAATAGATAATGTTCCCGCCCATACAAGTCTTTCACGCGGTCATACTAGAGCCATTTCACGGAAGTCTGCAACATCGACTGCAAAGATTTGTTCGGTCTTAATCGATTTTCAGTTTATTCACCCAGGTGTCATTGCAAATACAAACGAACGATGATTTCGCATCTTGGAATCACGAAACTGTTCCAGATATCTGTATTCATTGGTCAAATGTCTAGAAAGCAACTGTTGGCAATATTAAAGAGTGTAATCTACCACGAATTTAAATTGAGTTGCATAAATAGAAAATTGGAAATGCTGCTATCTTGGAACTCGAGTGAAAGGGACATTTTATCTATCATTTTTCTTTGCCAATTCACGCCAATGGAATGCAATAATGAGAATGATCGTGAAATTAAAAATACCTCGTGACAAACTTGGGGGATAAATAACAGGCATATGGGGGCAGGATTCGATACGCAACTTAAAGAGGGAAAACAGAAATGTGGGGGCGTTTCCGAACCAGAGAGAAATGTCAGAAGAGCAACCTAGGGTAATCCACTACATTCGATTTTGACAGAATTCGAATCAGCAGCTGAATAGAGCGGCGGACATCCACAGCTGTAGTGAGCGGCGGACATCATCAGCTGAATAGAGCGGCGGACATCAGCAGCTGAATAGAGCAGCGGACAGCAACAGCTGAATAGAGCGGCGGACATTAACAGCTGTAGTGAGCGGCGGACAGCAACAGCTGAATAGAGCGGCGGACATCAACAGCTGTAGTGAGTAGCTCCCTCAACAAGGTAGTACTCGATCGACTGTTGGTCTGTTGGGCTAGTAGTGAGCAATGAGCATCGTGCAAATACACACATCACGTGTCTATTGCCATTGGCGCGGAGTTTGTGTCAGAATCAAAATGACACACCGTAACCTGGTAACGGTAGTCTCCATCAGGCTGGGGGACCTTGACTACCGTGACGGTGTTAAATAGCAATGCTTAACATTACGTCCAATGTGACATTAGCAGTTCACCTAACGTTTGGCAGCCACAGCAGCTTACACAGACATATGCGCCGGTAATTGGAGATTTTGATCAGAGCGGTTCTGTCAACAATCGGTCTTACAATGGCCTATTAACTACCCTTCGCGATCCGCGTATGTAGAATTAACCTAGGATGGTCCGCTGTGGCATTTATTTAAGATCGTCCCTCGCGGCATTACAGATACTAACACCAACATGACAAGATTGCAGCACAAACACGAACCGAGCAATACCTCGACTAAATACCATCCTCCCCACGGACGCTGACATCCTAACTACATCTCTCATTCAACATAACCCATACAGCACGCCAGGGGGGTGGGTGCTTAGCGGTCATTACATCGCTTATTGCATACATACGCTCCACACAACGCCGAGAACAGACGTGATGTCCTAATACAACCCTCGCCTTCGTTATCTTACGGGAAGTTGTCTCACTCGGTCATCTAATGTGCTGTGTCAATAAGACGCCTGAAGGATGGATCTGTCGATAGCCAACTCAATTATAACCCTCTCTATGAAAGTAGCTATTTTCAGCCCAATAAACCACAGAAGAGATACAAGCTTACAGAAACGAGATCAAGGCAACCGCAGTTCAATAAGTGATGGTGCGAAGTTACCCTGGGCGGGAAAGAGAGAAACCTGCAAGTAACAGACGAACTCGCAGGGACCACGCGAGCTATAAGTCAACCTGACAGGCCTGACAATGAGCAATGTCAGGTTGTCCAAACAAAGCTGGCAATAGGGAATGACAATACCATCCAGTGACCTTCAACTGTCACGTGACTACCCGGCAATTTAGTCACACAGCTGCATAACTAAGGCTGCCCTCGTGTTATTGGTGTGATTCGTGATAAAAAGCCGACTACAGTGACTTACATACACCCGAACATGAACATACCTGATCCCGTGACCTCCACTCATTCTGTGACCTACACTTGACCTTTGACATTCAGTCAGGGAGATGGTGGGACCCTCACTCATCAGATCAAGTGATAACCATATTTTACTCCGCCACTCGACTTGGGACCTCACCTCATTCCAAAACATAATATCACACCGTGACTGTCTTTCCCGGTGATATCGGAGGAGTTATTCTGGGCCTCCGAAGATCACTTATACGCCACTACATGAGGGCACGGGGATCAATGCAAGACGGGATCGTCATGAAATGAGGCATCAAAACGTCGCACGTGGAGGCCAAACTACGAGAAATGAGGTATAAATTGTATATTCAAGCACATCACCTCCACCGACCGACACATGAGACACACTAACTCTGAGATCGTCAAATCTTATGTCGCACATTGAGACACGTTCATACATGCATCACGCAATCAGACACCTTCACGATTGCGTCATGCAAATAAAGTACATTCACATTTATGTCATGGAAATAAAAGACATCCAGGCCACGGTATGACAATATAGCACATTCACGCAAATGAAATACATTCACACGTACGCCGTGCTAATAAAACCATCCACACTAAGGTCATGAAAATGAAGCTAAGCCTCACTTACGTCACATACACGACGCACATTCACACTTACGTCAAGGACATTCACATTTACGTCAAACACATGAGGCACATTCACATTTACGTCACGCATACGACGCACATTCAAACTTACATCACGTACATTCACACTTACGTCACACACGTGACGTACATTCACACTTACGTCGAGCACATGATACACATTCACAACACGGTATTCAATAATACACGTCCAACACAGAACAATGCATTTAATGGGTCATTTCACAACTAAACTTCGTATGACCTCAAATGACCCCGATTATGAATCTATCTCTATTCGTCCACTTACATAACTGACGAGCATGCTATTGTGCTGTCACAGGGAAGTAATTAACACAGAAACACACACAGTGATGTCTACACCCAACACCCCCGCAATAGCTATACATCCCACATGGCAGATCGCTTTCGTCGGAACTAATTTCCCAGCACCCTTAAATAGTCCAAGGCTTAAAGGAACGCTGGGCAACAAGGAAGTGGTGTCAGCTTGTACCGTTCCCATGGTTAAACGGAGATCAATCTCCAGCCAGATAATACGCCATATTCACGTGCCGTCTACACAGATAACAATATGGCCATCCGAACGCTGATAGCACGGCACGCTACCAGATAGTATTACTGCTGTAACAAGTCAACAATGACTACAACTGATGAAGCTATTAGTGCGGTAACAGAAATACAAGGAAGGATGCAGCTTAAGTCATTGAGGGAATTTGCTATACGTCTGCTGACATTGTCATGACAAGGGATCACAGATAAACAAGTCATCTGATGAAGGCTGCGATATCGCACATCCTCCTGGCGGCGATATATCGTACATCCTCCTGGCGGCGATATATCGTACATCCTCCTGGCGGCGATATATCGTACATCCTCCTGGCGGCGATATATCGTACATCCTCCTGGCGGCGATATATCGTACATCCTCCTGGCGGCGATATATCGCACATCCTGCTGGCGGCGATATATCGTACATCCTCCTGGCGGCGATATATCGCACATCCTCCTGGCGGCGATATATCGTACATCCTCCTGGCGGCGATATATCGTACATCCTCCTGGCGGCGATATATCGCACATCCTCCTGGCGGCGATATATCGTACATCCTGCTGGCGGCGATATATCGTACATCCTCCTAGATACAAACCGCCAATATTCGAATACTTGGTTTAGTATTGCGCGAGCGAAAAATTTGGTGTAAAGCAAAAATTCCAATGACCAACGGCAATTAGTCATTCAGCATATCACACATTTCCACGTCACTTTCTCTGTGCACACCCACACAGGCTCGGTTTTTCTGAGCAATGCACCCACACAGGCTCGGTTTTTCTGAGCAATGCACCCACACAGGCTCGGTTTTTCTGTGCAATGCACCCACAAAGGCTCGGTTTTCGACTTCAACTTTCCGAGCGGCTTGATCTATTTATAGCAACACATCTGTATCACAAGTATTGTATCAAACACATACAGATTTCAATTTGACGCCAGCGAAAATACAAGAGGGTCGGTCCCGATGGGCAGTTAATTAGGGTGGCAGGTAGGGTGTGAATACAGGCAAATACAGGGGACGAACCAGTCACACTGCAGCACGGATCATTGGTGACGCGATCGGTTCTACAATAACTGCCAGTACAATGGCGAGTTTTGTCTCCATTCTGTGGTGTACTGGCTCAGAACAATACAACCACACCATGTTACCCCTCTAGCAGCGGTACACGCTCGCTCATCAAATTTGCTAGATATATTTGGGATCGCTCACAATAATTCAGGCACTTGTCTCTGCAGAACATAACATTAAAGTGACCCCCACTCGCTTGCACCTCACGTCGCGTACACGGCGCGTTGCTGGTGAGCGTAGGGGACCCTTCACAGAGGCTCATGTATATTTCAGGGAGGGACATAGTCGTACAGGGTATGTGTTTACAAGACGATGGCAGAAGTGAGCCGAGCTAACCCACGGCCAGATGGCAATGGATCTCCACCTTATACGCATTTGGTTAAAGGCTGTCAACCCACGCCACGAAACACGGCCCGTACGGTACAAGGTCTCCGTGGTATCGACATGATACGTAATCCTAATGGTACTAATGTCCTCATAGTACCACTAATGATAATGTCCTTATACGCATTTGGTTAAAGGCTGTCATGAAGGTACCATTAAGTTCGTCCTGATGGTCTCCACTGCCGACATGATACTCCTAAAGTACCATTGTCCTGATGGTTCCACTGCCCTGAAAGTACCACTGTCCTCATGGTACCACTGTCCTCATGGTACCACTGTCATCATGGTACCACTGTCACCCTGGTACAAAGGTCCTAATGATGAAATACCATGATAAAATGTCATCAATGCACCAATGTTCTCATGGTACAAAAGTCATTATGGTAAAAAAATCTTTATGGTACAAAAGTCATTATGGTACAAAAGTCATTATGGTTCAAAGAACCTGATGATAAAATGCCATCAAGGTACAAAATCTTAGTGTGTAAGTCGTGTGGTTACACAGTCCAGTTGTTGTACAATTAGCCATAGCGCCTAGCGTCCGCTGTGCCAACACACCACCAGGCTATTGTCGGCTCATGATAAATTGATCACTTTGTTTCCCCTGGTGAAAGCCAACACTCAGGTTATGTCCGAGGGTGTCAAGTCAAATATCCAGAGCTATTTAACGGGGCCAACGGTGCATACAACGGTGCCATATATATATATATATATATATTATATATATCTATATATATATATATATATATATATATATATATATATATATATATATATATATATATATATATATATATATATATATATATATATATATATATATATATACGCTAGAGGCGGTATGGGCTATGTAGGTCGGATATTGCCTATAGCCTTGGCGCATTGCAGTATACACTAGATGGGAGTCCTGCCAAGCACTTCAGATGGCAGCACATACCACAGTAATGCCCCGGGGTTAATCGTGAGGTATTGGTTAACGCAGGGGTCACAAGGGCAGCCGTCGTATTCTAATGTGGGACGCGTCATACAGGGACGTTTCATACAGTGGAAGTGGATGATATTTGTACAGTTATCAACATATCTAATACATGAAGCGTAAGATGAATTGGTAAAAGTGAGCGTGCTATTTTAGAGCGTCAAACCGCTTATACCATGAGCACCACAATTCCATTTATAATGCACGGCACGCTCATTGTTACTGCACAGGCTGCTTTCATACTGCATGGGGCGCTCATTCATACTACATGGGACACTCATTCATACTACATGGGGCGCTCATTCATACTGCATGGGACGCTCATTCATACTACATGGGACGCTCATTCATACTGCATGGGGCGCTCATTCATACTGCATGGGGCGCTCATTCATACTGCATGGGGCGCTCATTCATACTGCATGGGGCGCTCATTCATACTACATGGGACACTCATTCATACTACATGCGGCGCTCATTCATACTGCATGGGGCGCTCATCCACATTGCATGGGACACTCATTCATACTACATGGGGCGCTCATTCATACTTCATGGGACGCTCATTCATACTACATGGGACACTCATTCATACTACATGGGGCGCTCATTCATACTGCATGGGGCGCTCATTCATACTACATGGGGCGCTCATTCATACTGCATGGGGCGCTCATTCATACTTCATGGGACGCTCATTCATACTACATGGGACACTCATTCATACTACATGGGACGCTCATTCATACTGCATGGGGCGCTCATTCATACTGCATGGGGCGCTCATTCATACTACATGGGGCGCTCATTCATACTGCATGGGGCGCTCATTCATACTGCACTCATTCATACTGCATGGGGCGCTCATTCATACTTCATGGGACGCTCATTCATACTGCATGGGGCGCTCATTCATACTACATGGGGCGCTCATTCATACTACATGGGGCGCTCATTCATACTGCAAGGGATGCTCATTCATACTGCATGGGGAGCTCATTCATACTGCACGGGATGCTCATTCATACTGCATGGGGCGCTTATTCATACTGCATGGGGCGCTCATTCAAACTGCATGGGGCGCTCATTCATACAGCATGCGGCGCTCATTCGGGACGGGGTGCTTGTTTTCTTATTTCCTATTCAGTAAAAATGCAACTGCACAGGTCGCTAACGCATACTGCATGGGTCATAAATGCATATTGCACAGGTCACTAACGCATACTGCTTGGGTCATAAATGCATATTGCACAGGTCGCTAACGCATACTGCATGGGTCATAAATGCAACTGCACAGGTCACTAACGCATACTGCATGGGTCATAAATGCAACTAAACAGGACGCTAACGCATACTGCTTGGGTCATAAATGCATATTGCACAGGTTGCTAACGCATACTGCATGGGTCATAAATGCATATTGCACAGATGGCCGCGGCTGACGGGTCATCCACTCACCTTGCTCGCTGGCTGCTGTTTTGCCAGCAGTTGTTGTGGTGACCTTCCCTCCGTCTGTCTGGACCAACACTGCCAGGGTGTCTTCCGTCTCGCCTTCTCCGCCGCTCAGCTGACGATCGGCATCCACGATATCCTCGCGCGAGCCATCACCGCTGCTCAGCGGAATCTTCTCTTCGTCAGCAAGCGGTGCCAATTCGTCGTCATCGACAGGGCATTCAACGTCATCCTCTTCGTGATCAGACATCTTGATGCAGTGCTCAGGTGTTTAAAGCGTTTAGGGGATGTGACGCGACGTAACGTGTCAGCAACGGGCTGCTGAGGTAAGCAGGGAGGTTGCTGGGGATGGTTGTTGTGGAGTAGTATTGATTGACTGGGCAGGGGGAGGGGCGCCGTACACCGACACGGCAACTTGCGATTATGCTAAGTTGTCTTTCTCAAAAGAAATCAATGGCCACGCGGCGTCAGACAATATCGCTCCCTGGGCGGGAAATAAAGTCGACAATATTGTTATTATTATTGTTGCTTCAGCAAGGCACGATCAGCTTCGCTTTAGTCCTCAGCTGTTATCCATGTCGAGAAAACCCAGATGCACACGGCAGTGCAATGTTTGCAATTCTGATGGGGTGTATATTTCAATCAATGACAAGCTCAAGGCGCTTCTTCGTCCGGCACCCTTATCTCTTGGCTAGGATTTCGTCCGGGTTATGGAGGCAGTAACCTGCCACCTGGTTCAGCATAGATCTCGCTTAGTCGAGCAGATGCCACAGCGCAAAAACGAGCGAGAAAAAAGCGCCAATCCGGGTCTTCCCACAGCGAGATA
Source organism: Urechis unicinctus (assembly GCA_034190875.2). Classification (NCBI taxonomy): domain Eukaryota; kingdom Metazoa; phylum Annelida; class Polychaeta; order Xenopneusta; family Urechidae; genus Urechis; species Urechis unicinctus. The sequence continues at coordinate 3,698,907 of CM067353.1, read as the reverse complement.
AAGGGGCGTGATCTCGTGCTGTACGAGAACTGACCGCAGACATGCAATCCACATTAAGTGTCAAAGTTGATCATCTGGCGTGTGGTTAACCCTGAGCGAAACAAATCAACAACCTTATTGCTCCCATGCGAATTTGACAGCATATTTCAACAATGCCATATTTACTAAACATGGACCAGGCTGTTAACCATCACAATCGTGGGTAGTTATCGCTGTCAGTCAAGCATGACGGTTATTTGTATGGCGTCGGTAAATGTGGCGCACTGCGGCAAGTGAGCAAGAACATAAAATAGACTGAAAGTTTATATAGAATTCATATTAAAGAGCGCTTTAATAGGTCACAGCGCGCAAAAGCGCACCAATGGCCACCAAAATAATATAAATGTATTAGTTCACATCCGCCCAGGTCACCGGCAGTAGTGATTCACACGGCACACGCAACCTCGGTCCTTTTTTTGCTCTCCCGTTTCTTGTATAACGGGAGTTTCTAAGAATACTTGAACGCTTACATAGCAAAACTTTCATTCCTAAGTGAACGAGAAGAGAATAGATTTCAACCATTAGCGCTTATTGGCTAGCGTATATTCTCACGGTTGGCAATTTTTCACCACTGGTTGAACAGATCATATTGAGTGAGTTCTTCGTGATTCCGTGTCGAATGGGTTGTTGGTAGGGACGGGAGAGAGAGAGGTGAGAAAGAGAGAGAGAGGTGAGGGAGAGAGATGAGAGAGAGAGAGGTGAGAGATGAGAGAGAGGAGAGGTAGAGAAAGAGAGAGAGAGAGAGGCGAGAGAGGTAGATAGGGAAAGAGAGAGAGATGTAGAGAGAGGAGAGAGCGCTGAGAGAGAAGAGAGAGAAAGGGAGAGAGATAGAGAAAGGGGGGAGAGTCAACAAAAAGGGCCGTTAGTCCGTATGTAGGAGGACCTTAGCAAACGGGCGATAATTGGGTAACTATCGTGTGGCATGTGTCTGGGTGGTTATCTTATGTAGCGGTGGATTATAGGATATTTACAGCCACTCGCGGTGAATCTTGGGATTAATCTCTGTCTGGGGAATGTGATTTATAGCTGGCTGTAAGTCGATTAATGTACACCACTCTATGTTCATCGCGTACAATACTTGAAGCGAAATTTCACGCCCCACTATGCGTGACATATATATTTATATATATTAATTTGTACGTGTGTGTGTTTGGTAGGGTGGGCGGGTTATATCTGTTTGTATGTGTATGGCTTAATGCTGGGAACTCGGCGAACAATGGCAATCCCTTGTACTTTACCTATGGGTTAAACGTCAATTTACGCATTTGCATGTGATCGTGTTTAGAATTGGTACGTATGTGGGTATATATGGCGAAGACGTTTTGCTCATTCTTCACCATGGGCTGCAAGAATATACATCCTTAACAATGACAAACTGAAGGTCAAGACAGTAAGAGCTGAAGTATTTCCTTGAGCTGACAATCACAATCACAGGCGCTCAGTTCCTGAGGTCAGGCTTCCGAGCGGCGAGTGGCTAGATCTACATATTACAGGTGATCGGTTCCCGATGTCAGACTTCCGAGCGGCGAGTGGCTAGATCTACACGTCACAGGTGCTCGGTTTCCGATAACAGGCTGCTGAGTGCCTAGATTAAGCGGGTACAGATCTAATACCTCTGGACATGGAAGCCCTCTTTCACGATCCGAGCGCCTGTGATCATTGGCACTCGAATCATAAAACGCCCCTCCCCTCTGGCTTCTAGCAATTATAGACGTACACTAGAAGCTGTAGCGGAATGGAGTTAATGACTTGAGGGTCTCTGTCTGTGATGAACAAGAAACAACGAATGACGTTCCGTTATGAACATGATATGAACGTTATGATTGTAATACACCAATGTCGTCATAATGTTCAACAGTTGCTGACAGACACATTTCAAATTCGACCTCGTTTTGAAGCTTGTTGGCAATGGAAATTCAAAATGACTACCGATGAAATCATCGACAGTCATTCGGTTCTACCAGGAAATGACAAACATGCGTTTTATGGAGTCTCGTTGCTTTACGCTACGACAGCACACCTGGCATTACCTGACCGTTTATCACATTCCACACAGTACACGGCTTGGAGCGTTACTTTACCTCATGTTTTATCACTTATCATTCCAGCAGTCTCGCCCCACCAGCGTATGCATACTACAGTCTTGCATAACGATTAATATACGTTATACAGTGCACAGACTGGAAGGGTAGGGAAGCGGTGAAATTGCCATCTGTTTCTCATAAACGTCGCTTCCGTCAGACAGGAGGTGTTAGCTGTCATGTGATTGACACGGAAGTATGGATCGAATGATAAAACCTCACAATCATAACCGATCACTGACACACTAACATGCTACAATCAACTGGCTCGTATATTTGAGCTTCTACAGCACAAGAAGTATGGTCAAGTGAGTTTCTAGACTCGAGTGGTAAATGAGATAAATGGTGTATCTGTAAAATGACGGAATTGAACAAAATATCCCATCGAATCATGCATTTGCACGCAGCGTTCATCAAGTATCCACGAAAAGACGAGGCTTCAGCTACAAAGGATAAGTGCGATTGGTGTACAACATTAGGTGTACAACTTCATCGAGTAATATAAGTATTACTACATCTATTAAAAGGATCCAAATTCAGCTTGTTAGGCAACAGTAGTCACAAATTCAATAATAACATTTAATTCCACAGATGTAGCAGATACGAACAGTTATTATGAGGATCAACAACTGAGCTTCATCTGAAGTTCAGCAACAACATGAGTTGCTGAAGAGAGTGGGGTCTGATTATCTACTCAGGGTGAGTTGCTGAAGAGAGTGGGGTCTGATTATCTACTCTGGGTGAGTTGCTGAAGAGAGTGGGGTCTGATTATCTACTCTGGGTGAGTTGCTGAAGAGAGTGGGGTCTGATTATCTACTCTGGGTGAGTTGCTGAAGAGAGTGGGGTCTGATTATCTACTCTGGGTGAGTTGCTGAAGAGAGTGGGGTCTGATTATCTACTCTGGGTGAGTTGCTGAAGAGAGTGGGGTCTGATTATCTACTCTGGGTGATTGCTGAAGAGAGTGGGGTCTGATTATCTACTGGGTGAGTTGCTGAAGAGTTGCTGAGTGGGGTCTGATTATCTACTCTGGGTGAGTTGCAGAAGAGAGTGGGGGTCTGATTATCTACTCTGGGTGAGTTGCTGAAGAGAGTGGGGTCTGATTATCTACTCTGGGAGTTGCTGAAGAGAGTGGGGTCTGATTATCTACTCTGGGTGAGTTGCTGAGAGTGGGGTCTGATTATCTACTCTGGGTGAGTTGCTGAGAAGAGAGTGGGGTCTGATTATCTACTCTGGGTGAGTTGCAGAAGAGAGTGGGTGAGTTGGGGTCTGCAGAAGAGAGAGTGGGGTCTGATTATCTACTCTGGGTGAGTTGCTGAAGAGAGTGGGGGGGTCTGATTATCTACTCTGGGTGAGTTGGGTCTGAGAGAGTGGGGTCTGATTATTATCTACTGGGTGAGTTGCAGAAGAGAGTGGGTCTGATTATCTACTCTGGGTGAGTTGCTGAGAGTGGGGTCTGATTATCTACTCTGGGTGAGTTGCAGAAGAGAGTGGGGTCTGATTATCTACTCTGGGTGAGTTGCTGAAGAGAGTGGGGTCTGATTATCTACTCTGGGTGAGTTGCAGAAGAGAGTGGGGTCTGATTATCTACTCTGGGTGAGTTGCAGAAGAGAGTGGGGTCTGATTATCTACTCTGGGTGAGTTGCAGAAGAGAGTGGGGTCTGATTATCTACTCTACTTGCTGGGAGTGAGTTGCTACTCTGAAGAAGAGAGTGGGGTCTGATTATCTACTCTGGGTGAGTTGCTACTCAGAAGAGAGTGGGGTCTGATTATCTACTCTGGGTGAGTTGGGGTCTGATTATCTACTCTGAGAGTTGGGAGAGTGGGGTCTGATTATCTACTCTGGGTGAGTTGCTGAAGAGAGTGGGGTCTGATTATCTACTCTGGGTGAGTTGCAGAAGAGAGCGGGGTCTGATTATCTACTCTGGGTGAGTTGCTGAAGAGAGTGGGGTCTGATTATCTACTCTGGGTGAGTTGCAGAAGAGAGCGGGGTCTGATGATCTACTCTGGGTGAGTTGCAGAAGAGAGCGGGGTCTGATTATCTACTCTGGGTGAGTTGCTGAAGAGAGTGGGGCAGAAGAGAGTGGGGTCTGATTATCTACTCTGGGTGAGTTGCAGAAGAGAGCGGGGTCTGATTATCTACTCAGCGTGAGTTGGAATGGAAGCACTCCTCGGCAGCGTATGATAGCTACACGCGGTGAACTGGGAGAGAGACGAGCATGTGCCCTCACTTACCAGCTATCGACGATCCCACACTAAACAACAGCCCGGATTCCTCTCAATATGTCTTTCATCAAGGGGATATGGATGGAGGTGCCGAGTTGAGATGCAGGGCATTTGATCCACGAGACCGCTGATGTTAGGTATGGTGTGAATATAAAGTGGTCAGACTTGGGTGGATTTCTGCTGAATAAGTACTAACACTTGAAGACGGGATGAGAGGGATAATAGCATATGGCTAACAGAGTCTGCCTAATACCAGCCCACGAATCCCATCATACGAGCGTGTATCTTAACTTAATGGCGACGAAGGCGATTATCGCACCGATACTATAATATCGACTACCACAAAAGCAAGTTGAATACCACTTACACTCGACGACCGGAGCAACAAGACTCATTCACATTACGACTCATTCACATTACGACTCATTCACATTTCGACTCAGTCACATTACGACTCATTCACATTACGACTCAGTCACATTTCGACTCAGTCACATTACGACTCATTCACATTACGACTCAGTCACATTACGACTCAGTCACATTACGACTCATTCACATTACGACTCATTCACATTACGACTCATTCACATTACGACTCATTCACATTACGACTCAGTCACATTACGACTCATTCACATTACGACTTGCCCAATTCGTGCACAACAGCATTTACTTATGGCACTTTCTTGGTAACAAATTATAAGTCGGTCATATAAATCAATTAACAAATAATGTTCACCCATCAGAATATCACGACACGAGGGCGATATAATTTGTGAACAATGACCCGCTGAGCGGCCACCAATGTATATGACTCGTGTACAGTCGCTTACGTCACAACCGTCATCCGCTCGAGTCGTTTGACTAGGCGAGTTCCCCACCACGCCGACTCACTCCCATGTGGTGGCGGTCGCGTTAGCACTAAATTGGTCATGCACGCGGAAATAACCCGCAACCGGAAACAGCTGGTACTAGGCGGATGTCACATCGTTAGACTGAGTTGACGCGCCAACTATGTCCGAGTGTAGGTCGAATCATCGTGTGATTTACCCACTTAAAATAGAATCTAGCGAAATAAAGGTAAACAAGGCATGGCATTAGAGGAGCTCATGTCAAATAAACAAGCGTCACCATTAACCAATAAACAAGATCCAGGGTCATACTGCACTCTCTTCCCAACACCCCCACACCCTGCCCGTCCATACAATACCACCCTTACAACTAACAGACTTGTACGGGCACAGTAAGCTGTACAAAGAGTTTCTTAAATGCGTCAAAGGTAAAGCAATAAAGCTAGAGGGTCATGCCCAAACGATATTGCAGGTGAAACCGACGAAAATGATGATGATGATGATGATGATGATGATGATGAGGGGCGCTGTGATGAAATGTGACATCGCCAGCAGGAACCACTTGGCTGACAATTGAGCGCATTGTCCGCCAGCCCATGACGCTGCCCTGATGACCCTCCAGCGTTATCGGACATATTCACTCGGATACAATCGAACCAACGTTTCCGAATTGGACTTCAATTAATCCAAAAAGTATAACTCCGTTTTCACCGGAAGTGCGGCGTTGTCCAGTCCACAAGTTTGAGGAATGTTTGGTGACGTAATCTCCGGTAGTAACTACACATCATTTCAGCGAGCATCGTCTTACCACATGACGTCACGAGCCGAGTCGTCATTTTCCCATGTAATGTCTACCCGAGAACAAGGTGCCTTAGCCAGTCAGGTTGTCGACGCCTTGTAGCACGGACGTGTATCATCTGACTAGTGACTATGTCAGCACGCGACGCGTTCACTTGGGAAACGAAAGCACAGGCCAAGTCAAGGGTAACATGAAACTAGCGGACATATCACTGCATTATGTCCAAATGGAAATAGTTTTGTGAAAAACTAAGTGAAACACAATGGGCGGTATGACCCTAAGCTAATCTACGTCATCTTGACGCCTTAGTGTCACAATGTCACCATAACGTCATGGTAAAGTCATCTAAACGTCGAGTCAAGGTCATCCTCATTTCGTCACAACATCGAATGGATGTGAATCAACGTTATCCTAAACTCGTCACAACTTCCACTTAAATTAGAATCAACGTCATCCTAACGGCGTCACACCTTCCACTTAACTTTGAATCAATGTCATCCTAACGGCGTCACAACTTCCACTTAACTTTGAATCAACGTCATCCTAACGGCGTCACAACTTCCACTTAACTTTGAATCAATGTCAACCTAACGGCGTCACAACTTCCACTTAACTTTGAATCAACGTCATCTTAACGTCGTCACAACTTCCACTTTACTTTGAATCAATGTCAACCTAACGGCGTCACACCTTCCACTTCAGATTAAAACAACGTCATCCTACCATTGTCTCAACTTCGACTAAACATTGAATCAGGTCATCCCAATGCCAACCTAACCCGTACTAACTTCATCCCTGCGTCCGCGCTCGTCAACTTGTTAATAAATCGGTCGTCCTTCAGCGGAAAGACAAGCGAGAGCATGGGACCACAGAAGACACTTTATTTCGCCAAATATTCTCACGATTTCGAGTTACGAGAGTCGGCGAAGTACGAATGTGCGCCTAGGGCAAAATACATTTGTTGTTCAATGAACAAATCACGAATGCAATTGAAACACAGTCAATGACATCCGACAAAACCAGAGGGTTGGAATTAGTTAAAATCACCGTTACCCAGACGAGAGATGTATTGCAGCAAATCTAATGAAAGATGAGACGCAGTGGTAATGGAGAGATAACACACACATACACTTGTGCGTGCGTGTGTGTGTGTGTATGTACCTTGAGATGTTAAATGTGGCTGTCACTTGTATTGTAATTCAGTAAGATACGAATCCACCCCAACCTACCTGCCATGGTGCGATGGTTGCTCGCTTCCCACGTCTGACACAAGACGTCTCAGGGATGCTAACCGCAGATCACAGACGCGGTAAACGAGGGAAAACACTCGTTACGTGAGACTCCAAAGATCACTTAACGTGAAGACCACTTGTTGGGCGGCTCCGATACACTCGACACAGTGTAGGAGGGTGGGAGTTGAAATAGCCGCTGTGAGAAACACAGCAGGAAGATAGAATCCGAGAGCGGCAAGGACAGGCGCTCAAGCACTTGAATTGTAACCACAGTGGAGGTCGGTTTTAAACGAAGACGCACCCTCCAGGTTTGACGGCACTCCTAGTTGCCTGGATGCTTTCAGGCAATGGATGGTAGGTCACTCACTGTACAGGCCTCAGATTGCAAGCCTCCAACAACCATCGACACCTCGCGTTCACAAAGTTTGTACCGACCACATTGGCAGGCGTAAGTATACTAAGCCAGCAGCCCATTTGGAAGTACCGAGTTACCCCTCGCCCCCATATATCAGACACTGATACCCACCAACAACAATAATAGACCCGCCCATGGGTATCGGTGATATATGCCTTTGGGCGAGTGCATTTACTTAGCGTGTGACACAGGTTGGTATGATAAAGAAACACTTCACCAATGAGGTATCACGCAATCACTTCATCACCTGTTCCCAGGTGAGATGAGGAGAAGCGCTCGGGAGTATGGAAGTGGTTAATTATGACGTTGTATGGATGGAGCATCTATATGCCGCTGAGAGACGCGTCTTTAGGTCCTCATTGCTTCAGCAGCTGATCTGCTCCAAGGGTGCATTTTAGAAGCAATCCATCCGCAAAGCGCACAATGTTATCAGTAGGCTGTCTTTTCACTGAGTTGGGAGCGGCTAACTTTTCCTTGGTAACCTGAAGCTCAGTACAACATGGCGTCTACATTTGTGCGCGATAAAGAAGAGGAAGAAGCGAACAGAGTTTCCTTTTACTCTACATACGAATTAATCTTGTTCTCTTGGTTTTTACAAGATTCATTCTTGTTGTGGGGAAGCGAAGCGGAAACCTACCTGCAGCATATCGCCTGTGGTGCGGGTCGGTTTGCTGTCGGTAGCAACCAGTGCAAGTCGAACAAGGTAATCATAGCGTACAGGATACATTGGTCAACCGTACACCTTGCAACTTGGAGAGGCTGTTTGCTGCCTTCTTATGAATACTGTTTTATTCTTTTTATATTGAGACAACCCCCAGTCATTGACAGAGTGAATTGCCCGGGGCATGAACCTTTTTTCTGCCCCCGAGCTTCGTTTTATTTCCCGCTTCACATCCTTACAACCTTTGACCTCAACCTGACCAATTCCTCTGATTAATTGGGTCTCCTTCTTTGACATAGTGTATATCAACCCATAGCCTTGGGGGGTATCGTTCACGCTGTTTGTTGACACCATGGGAGGGAGTGTGCATGCAGCCGAGGGAAAGTTTCCTCTATGTGAGATTTCTGCTTGTAGTTTCGACCACTGTTATTCATATTTGTTGCCACAGCCCCAGCGGCCATGAGGGGTCGAGTTTTGCATGGAGTGTAAGCTAGTGCAGTCGAGGCAACAATGCTGGGAATGGTTCACTGCTGCTGTAAAACAAACGGTGGCAACCAATACGTTACACACACACACACACACACACACACACACACACACACACACACACACACACACACACACACACACACACACACACACACACACACACACACACACACCAACATATACATGTATATATATATATATATGTGTGTGCATTAACATAT